>CM076574.1:840842707-841424895 GCA_034641835.2 Pinus albicaulis
TGCACAAATGTGGCACAAGAGCTGACAGAAGGAATTACGCTATTCCTGAGGGTCTAGTGAAGCTAATGCATGGAGGACTTCAGTTAGAACTCATGTGACAGAGTTTAGTGGAGTTGTAGAAGTAGTTTGTGGAGTTGTGTTCAGTTTAACTCAATTAGACACAGTTGAGCTAGTTGTATCTAGTCTAACTGATTGATACACTAGTGAGAGTGGTGTGAATTAATTATTAATTAATTCACTAAATATTAACTCATTAATCAACTGAAGAATACATCAGTTAACTACAGTGCATGGACAGTTTCAGTGGAGACCAGTGGAGAGATAGGTGAAGGGGCAAGATGACTATCAGTTGTGACTATAGTGATGCATTGATTGCATCCAACACTCAATGGAGATGCCAATGAGGATTGCGCAATGCAAGCTAGGTGGATTCGAGTTCATTCAGAGCCATTCTTCGGTAGGGATTGCGCAGTAGAGGCAGGCTAGCAGGTGGCAGAGATCGGTGCATGGATTTGCTAGATCGGACCTGATTAGTGTGTAGCGATTGTATTGTACTGAGAGCTTGACATGTTCAGCTTTGTATGAGGATTGTTACATGATCTCTATGACATATATTATATACAGATAGTTGGGGTTTTTAGCTTCAGGATTTCGCGTAAAATCATTGTGTTAATGTGTGTGAATTTTTATGGTTTCATGTGTGCATTGCAATTGATTTAATTTCCACATGTGATGATCAATGGTGGAATAGATTCTATATTGTGCATGAAGTTAAAATAGTGTGTGATCAGGAGAATCTTGGATATATAATTTCTACACACTTAAGTCTATAAATCAATCTACAAATCAAAATGGAAAAAATGCATGTATTTATCATCAATGCATTGAGATATCGAGTCAAAAAATGTGTGGGACTTGCGTTTTGTAAAAGTTAGTTATAAAAGAAAATCCTAGTTCTTATTTCATTCTTTTACCAATAGTTAGGGGACAGGGAGGGGGGTGGTACTTGTGCAAGAGAGGTTTATCCGGGAAGAGTTTGGAGTGGATATATTTTTGTAAAGAGTTGGATTTGCAATAGATGACCACAAGTCACATACAATTATGCAATGTATAAATTTAAGGCATTTAACTTCATTTTATCCCTATCGAATTTACCCTCATTTAATCCCAAAATTTTCATAATTTTTCTGTTCATTCCTATTAGTATTTGTAGTATTTTTAAGAAAGGAAAGGGGTTTGAAGTTACCTTCAAGGTTAAAGACCCTTGGTTTTCTTGTTGTATATTTTTTGTTTTGTATTGTTACAAACCCTAGCATTGAAGATTTATTCTCTCTACCATGACAATGAGATTTGTTTTTAGGCAATGAATATTTTTATTAACTTTGTGTACTTGCACATGGGGCTTTCAAGATATGTTGGATTGGGACCACTCATTACATTGGATCTCAAACCCAGTGGCTATCAATTTATTTTTAAGTGTCTTCACAATTTGTACATAAACAATGCATCAATTTACTTTTTTAGTAAAAGCACATCATTTTGCATGGATTTTCAAATTTTTTTTTTTTAGCTCTAGTGGCACACAATATACATAAATGATGCATTGGTGCAACATGTTGTACTAAGTGCACTATTTTGCCAATATTTGTTTTTAAAAATACATTGTCGAGTTAATTAGTGCACATTATATAGTGACTATGCATCAATGCTTAATATTGTATTAAGCACACCAATGCATGTTACTATATTGTATACGCCACCTAACTTGAAAATTATCTTTCACCTTGAATTTCGTTACTTTGTTTGTAAAATATATTTTATAATTTGTGTATTTCATTATGCATGGCTTTTATGGATAGAAGATTAGGAAAAATACTTATAACAATAAGGGCAAGGGAGGCACATCTTGAGACAAGAACAAGTTCTTTTAAATTTAAGATAAAAATTATTTGCACGTTTAATGATGTGTATCGAACAATGTGTGTCATGTAACACGAAAAGATGAAGAATTCCAATAAATTGTTCAAAATATGAGTGGAAGAGAGAGAAATGTTTATGGAAATGTTACAAAGAGATGGATTAGGTGAGTCAAAATGTGATCAATATAAATTGTTTTTTTATAGCTTTTTTACTATAAATGTACTTCTTAACAATAATTACTAACATGTTTTAGACATTCAATGTTTTGCAAAGATCTAACAAGTTTTAGACATTCAATTTTGCATTCAATGTTTTGCAAAGATCAACAACAAGGGAACTTAAGGCCATCTTAAGAAGAAAATTATGAATGATGTAAATGATGATGAATTGGTTCGTAGTTCATCTAGAGTGGCACTGAAAGTTAATGGAGGGAACAACCTATGAGGGATATAGAGAGTGATACTTGATGTTTCCATTTATAATACAAATATCAATCCAATGACTCCACTAATCATGTTATACATAAATCATAGTAAGCAGTTTTGAAGTAATTGTGAATAAGACCTATAGGATTTGCAATAGCAAAAACATATAATAACAAAAAAAAATCATTTAAAAATATTATTACTAAACACGTATGTTTTGTAATATGCATATATTGATCTAAACATTTACCAGTTTTGTAATATGCATATATTGGTCTAAACATTTATCAAATTAATATATTTGTTATATTTATTTTTGTATAAATATTAATTAATTTTTATTTTTATTTTTAATTTTTAGGAATATTAGTCGAATTCAAGGAAGATCAACATGATATACAAACATTTTTTTTTTTTGGAAAAAACCATGCATTTTTAAGCCGGATGCATTATCTTTGCTAGAGTGCTGTTCACCTCACCCTAATCAAAACGTTTCTTCACCACCCTTCTGTCCAGTCAGAAAATTGACAAGTGTAAACGTCTAAAAATTGATGTGTGTGTAAAGGTCAACTTCGGTCCACTTGCTTCCAGTGCTTGTGCGTCGGGTTCTCGACTCTACCAGATCTTTGCCAATTGTAGCGGCCTCGGGATCCATTTCTTATTGATGGTTCGAATTTGCCCTCTTGAATCGACGGCTGGAAATGAAGGTCGTCTGGGAGGCAGCGAGGGTTTGTCATTCTGGTCATTTTGATGGTCGAGGAGGCCGAGAGCCGCCTGAGCAACCCTGGTTTTTATCCTCAATTATTAATTTACTCCACAGCACTTGAACTCATGCGTTTTCAATCTCTCATCCTTCATTAATTTGGAACTAACTGCTACAGGAAGCCGTGGGCAACACGAATTCTCGACACAGAGAAGCAGTTTGCTCCAGTTCGCAGAAGGTTACAACTTACAACGCCTCTGTCTGGTTTTGAGCTCATAATGGTTACTTCCCTTACATTGTGCTTTACTGATTATTATTTTTTTGTGTTGCAGGTGCTTGGCGTATTCGAAACCCTCCTGTACAGGTAGTTTTTCGCAACCAACTTTCATTATATATCGCACTCAAATTTCATTTCATTGTATATCAGTATTTTATTGCCCAGCAAGTATTTAAGACTTGCCCCTTTTGAGTGCAGGTAACAAGACCCGAACCCTTGGTGCTTCCGCCCTTCGGTCATCGGGTTATCGTCCACTTCTAACATCTTCGTTCCACTCCTCAGGTACTCCGGATATCTCTCTTTCGACACAGTGGCAGGGGTTTTCTCGAAGTTATATTTTATTTATTCGTATTTGGAGGAGAGCCTTAGGGTTTAGCTGGATACACCTGTAATTTATAAGATGGCTACAGAAAATACTTTCAGTTTTCCCTTTTGTACAGTTTGATGGCAGCAGCAGCCGGGACCGTTCAGGCCAGCCCTGTAATTTTTACTATAATGTCTATATAATTTTTAACTAGGTAGAGCATAAGAGCTTCAGTCGGTTTCCTTAGCACTTACGTTGTATGTAGGTTTAAACTTCAGAAACCTGTAGGATTCAGGTTGAGGACAGTACGTCAGTGACAAGGCATACCAGCAGCAGTGATCAGCAGTTCTTATGACAAGGCATACCAGCCGCACTGATCATAGCAGTTCTTGTCAGTTTACAGAAAGTATTAACTAACCTTACTCCCTCCTATTCAGGGAGACACCAAGCCTAAGCTTGTCTCTATCATGAAGGTGCCCCAGTACCTGTTTTTCAAAAGAAATTTCATATGAACTGACTTCCTTTCATGCTGAAGAGAATCCATAATCATGCCATGACTTTGACAGTACAGGGCCATAGAGAAGTTCTTTGCTATAATATCCAGGAGAGTTCAACAAGTAACTCCCTCTTAGGCAAATGAGGTATGCCATTCCTTTTAGAGATGGACTGTAAGCCAGTCATGCATTTTCTCATTAAATGATCATCAGAACTCTTGCTGCAAAATTCAGAGGGTAACTTCAAAAGGTGATTCATCCAGAAATACATGCAAGCACCTTATCATTATTCTCTTCCTTTGAGTAGAAAGCCTTTTCCTCAAGATATCTATTTCCACAGACATGCCCAAAAATGTTCTTTGCTGTACCATACGATAGATTCTCAAAATCTGTTTCTGCAATAACGATGCTGAGCACAAACGAATTACTGAACGACAACTTGCTGCTATATCTCAATAGTGGTTTCAGAGAAACTGAATAGCACTAGATGTGCTCTGCCAATCAAGCCAACGTGAGAATTTTCAAGGAATCTATCTTGCAGTGTATATAGGGATATCTCACAAAGTATTTATCCAATATGTAAGGTGCTCATCCATAGATTGGATCAGAGCCTTGAGGCATAAAACTGATAAAATGTTTATTAAGAACCTCAGAAATGTCATATGAAGTCCAGTAGCTTTTCCATCTCTTATGCAAGCTACCATGTCGAGTTTTCAATAAAATTAGGACAAAGATTCCAAGCCAAATCTGAAGAAAGAGATCGAACCATTCAACTATAGCTACTTTGCTCTTGAACTGGTACAGGCCGGTTTAATTCTTCTTGGCAGTCAGATATATATACTAGGTGAATTCATGACATCAAGGCAAAGAAGTGTGCTGCAATCGCGATTTGACCACAGCATGATCACAACAATTAGACTCAGAATACTAACATAGAGACTTTAACGAATGCACGAGCCTTAAATAATGCATCTGGAGTTTGAACAGATTTCTGAGAGGGTACGAATAAGGCTGATATGTAGTCATACCATTGTAAAGATTACTTTGGTGATCCACAGAATATAGAAGTTTAAATATCTATTTGAGATTTTTCAAATTCATGAGCTCTTCAGGTATATTTCCTGGATTGAGTGGATTTATTGCCAGGCTTAGAGAGGTCAACTCTGGTAAACTTCCCACAAAAGCAGGGAATGGACCTGTGAAATTGTTGACTGACAAATCTAGAATTTGCAGCGATTTCAATGGAGA
This sequence comes from Pinus albicaulis, assembly GCA_034641835.2. Taxonomy (NCBI): domain Eukaryota; kingdom Viridiplantae; phylum Streptophyta; class Pinopsida; order Pinales; family Pinaceae; genus Pinus; species Pinus albicaulis. The sequence goes on from CM076574.1 coordinate 840,848,079, forward strand.
GAAGAGTACCGAACAAAACATTGTAAGATTCAAGTATTCAAGCTTGCTGCAATTCATAAGGGTCGACGACAGATTCCCTTCAAGGTAAATTGAAGTTTCTTCAAGTTGCTCAAACCCGCATATATTGGATGGAAAAGGACCATTCAGAAATTTGGTTTCAAGTATGATTCTAGTGACTATACTTGTATAATTGTCGCATGTAATTCCATCCAAATTGCAAGGTGCAGAAATGGAGTCTTCCCAGCTTTTCATGGAATTCTGAGGATCTTTCAAGCTATTCTTCATCAGCTCTAAAATTTGAGCCTCTTGAGTTCATCTGTCCCAATCCGCATTAAATGTCAAAGTATTGATTGCCTCACATTTGGAAAAGACAATAAAAAAGCACTGGAAGAGATACATTAATGTTAAACAACTCCCAAATTTGTGTTCAAAAATACCCGGGATATGCAGCCATTAAGAGAGTGAAAGCAATAGCAGGGTACAACAATCTAAACAGTTTGGTCACTTCAAAAGCAATGTAATTGGAGAGAGCACATATGCCAAGCAGAAAATTAATAAGACCATAAACAAATGAATTTACATGTCAAAATGTAGTGTAGAGATGGTATAAAATTTTATAATATACTTTTCTTATATCTTGTTGTTATAGTCACATTTTTTAACTATACTTACTTTGACTTGTTCTTTAAATTACTAATGAACTTCCTAATCAACAAAACAATATCTAAAGCTCAGAGGCTTTTTCAAAGAGTCAAGAGTTAAGAATCTGATTAAGAAGTTCCATAATATAAACTTCCAAGGAACAAAATAAAAGTTCACAAGCTCACAAACCATGGAACTCACACAGGGGTGACTGCACCTACTTTTCTCTGTTATAATTTTAGGCAACATTTTATAAACATTCATCATTTGAGTTCTGAAAGTACAGTTGCATTTTTTCATCAGGAAAAAAAGATATAAAGGTCAAGGGATTTCCAATTACTACAGTCGGGGAGTTGTAGACTAATATTCCTCTTATGGAATGATGAATCTGATGAATCTTATAAGCTTTTCCCAGGGGTCGGGACTATGATCAACAAGTTATAGAACTATAAACTTCTAAGGAACCAAGAAAAATCACAAGCCATAGAACTCTTACACTAGTGACTATCCATACTTTTTCGAGTTCTAGAACTATAAACTTGTAAGGAACCAAGAAAACTCACAAGCCATAGAACTCTTACACTAGTGACTATCCGTATTTTTTTCAATCCACTTAGGTCACACCTTTTAGCTTTTCTAGAACTATAAACTTGTAAGGAACCAGGAACCAAGAAGTTTTTCCAAAACCTTTGATCCAGAAGTTTTGCAATTATAGACCTCTTATGGGAGGTGAGAAAGAAAGAGGAAAAACAGAAAAATCCATTTGCATTTTGTCTCCATGGCTCCAAACAACACAAAAAACAAAATTCTTCACATGAATTCACTACTTCATATGGAAAACATATACAAAACAAAACAATAGGTAAAATCTTATTAATTAAATTTCCACTAGGTAAATGAATATCTAACAATTTCATGGGATCTGGAAAGAAAACTATCCAAACCTCCTTCAAATTGATGTAAAATCAATTCAACACAGTCACAGATCAGTAAATATGCGTTCTATCAGATTAGTGCATTGTAGCAAAGAACATTTATCTCCATCAGATCAGTTCATTGTAGCAGAGAATATGTATATACTATATACCTCACATCAGTGCCTTGTATTATGAAAAAAAATTATTTCGATATCAAGGACTGAAAGCTATAGCCGAGATTCAACTGTGAGAACAGCTAAGATCCACAAGTTATTAAAAAAGTACATTGTTAAATAAAAAACCAACATGCCACTGCAACAATATGATAATGTGTCTCTCAAAATTAGAGCGACCTACCGTGTGAGTAAGCTTCAACCTAGCACAAAATAACTTGCAAAATATACCCGGAGACTAATGCACTGTGTACTTCATATTGAAAAAAGGCACAAAACAAAGCAACTGGTAAAATCTTATTGATTATATTTCAATTGGTAAATGAATATCTATCAATTTCATGGGATCTGGAAAAAACTAACCAAAACTCCTTCAAATTTATGTAAAATCAATTCAATATCAGCAAAAATGCATTCTATCAAACGAGTGCATTGTAGCAGAGAAAATGTATCCCCGTCAGATCAGAGCTTTGTATTTTAAAAAATTTAACTTTTGATATCAAGAACTGAAAGCTACAGCCAAAATTCAACTACGAGAATGGCTAAGATCCAAAGGTTATAAAAACCATACATTGTTAAATCACAAACCAACATTCCAAAGGAACAATATGATAAAATATCTCTCAAAATTAGAGCGATCTACAGTGTGAGTAGGCTTCAGACTAGCGCAAAATAATGCTGTGTGTACTACTAACTGTTCCCAATGGTAATTTACCCACACACAAAGAGAAAGAAAAAATCAGAATTTGAAATCAAAATGAACTGAATTTGTAAATAAAATTTGTAAGGTCTCCTCAATCAAGCATCTTAGCCAGCATTCGTAGTTACTCCATAACAGGTTGGTCCAACTCGACATATACATTGTCCAGTTGCTTTTGCTCTTCCTCTCGAACCTCCTTTTCAGTTTTTCTTCCCTTCTTGTTTTTGTAATAGACACTCATGAAAGTTCCCACGGCTTTGTATTTTTCTCTGCAACTGTTGTAGAGTGAACCATCAAACATGCGCCAGAAGTCTCTCTCATTCAATTCTGAAACAGCATATTGTGGCTGAAACCCATGATTTTCAATCAACCATTTCTCCATTCTCCGCACTACTTCTGCCCCATCAAATGCCTCCCCACGGAAGACACAAGCTGTAGTATAATAGATGCCTACATCTGTGTACATCTGAGCATATTCTATGTCACCTTGCCTGTGTGCCTCCTCAAAACCAGGCTCTGGGTAGACAGTTGCCTTCACAGGAAGTTTGAAGAGGCGATGAAGGCACAACCAAATATGATATATCTAAAAGCACCACAAATTATAACAACGCTCAGTTTGGGACTCTTGCCAAAATAGAATTAACAAATCACATGTAAAACAAAAGACTCGAGGCATTGAACAAATTCTTTTGGTTGAAAGGATGAACTCTGCTTGATCAAAGGGAAATTATAAAAATAGCAATAATATAACAACTACAAAAACACTCTAATTGCGCACAGAGATGAAGGGTACAATGAAGATGATCAATCAACTCTTCCATATGGGGGTGGGGATGATCCATCCACTGATCATGTGTGTGTAAAGGCACAAACAGTTTGTAACAGTGCACCTAGACTATGGATTAGGTGCATTATATGGACACTAGCATAAGCCTGTCTAACCCAAGTGACTGCATTGCCTGAAGATGAACACTAGCACAGATAAATCTAAACCTTGTTTTCAGATGCATAGCTTAAGTTTACACAAATGGCCCAGGTTACATTTGCAAACTTGAGTGCACATTAGACCCAGGTAGAAATGTCCTTGTGTCAGTTGTACTGCAAAGTTTGGATGCCGGAGGACAGACAAAATTCAAATAGCATTGCATATGGACACTATAGCAGCAGGACCTAAACCCCGGTTTAAGATGCATTTCTCAAGTTCACACTGAGATGGCGCAGGTTGCGTTTGCATCCTCGAGCTGCATATCAGACCAAGATTTAAATGGGATGTGTTATTTTAGTGCAAAGCTGAGATGCTGGAGGACAAGATAAATTGCATTGGATATGGACACTAGAAAAAACCCTGTAAACCCCGGTTCAAGTAACTCAGGAGTGGGGAATGTGGAAAACAATAATTAAGTAAAATATATGGAAATTTTAGTTTGGCGAAAACTATGTGCTACTAGCCTATCCATTTTTGCATTGGTTCTGATGGTAAAGAAATTGCCTTTGCCCACAGAGTGAAACAAGTTATTACAGGAGGATATGTGAACCAAATAAGAAAACTATGATCTCATGTCTTGGAATCTTATTGAAAGCAGACGGATTTGTCTTGATTTTTAATGGATTTGTCTTGATTTTTAAATGCCCATGCTGCTAGCCCATGCGTTCGCTCAATTTGTTTGAACTGACCCATTTCAAGGCGAAGCTCACTGAGATGTCATGCATTCAATTCTGGAAGAGTCCCTCTAGTTTGGTTCGCTCAATTTGGTTGAAGTGGCCAATTTCAAGGCGAAGCTCACTGAGATGTCATGCATTCAATTTCGGTAGAGTCCCTCTGGTTTAAGAGCACATGTTGTACTTCGGTGGTATCTACCATGGTTGCCATTCAGGAAATGTAAGTGCGTGCTTGGAGGGTTTTCCTGACATTTTGCATATAAGAAAATGTAATCATGTTGACTCATTACAGTTTGCACAGTTTACTGTCAATGAATGCTCCATATTGCTAATCAGAAGAAGAAAGATTTATAAGTATATCCAGTCAAAGATGGGGCAAGTTGATACTAATTCATTTCTTTCTTTTAATGAAAACATGGAATAGAAAAACATACATTACTATGGTTTGGATGTTTGGTTGAAGTTATTTCCTACCTTCGTGAGGAATTTCATTTTAATAATTTTTAACAAGGATCAATCTCAGCTCAGATGTGGGCTCTCCTGAAAAACAATCTGCATATTCCAGTATGTCTTCCTTGTTATGACTTTGCTTCGGTCGTTAACGCTGCTTTCGTAATCTCCTTATAGTTAATGATTTCTGGAATGGGGCACAACTCTAGCAGTTGCTTATGAGTTATTGCTACTTCGTCTGCAGTTTGATCTAGTAAGTTACACTTGAAAAGGCAAGTCAGCAAGAAGTTTCCCTGTTAATGAGTTAGAAATTGTTAACAACCTGCTGAAACATCTAGTAATCATGACTTATGATCTGTAATTGCACTATATACCTCATGGAACGATCTCTGAAAGGGTTGGGAATAGAGATATTTAACACCTTTTAGTGTCGATTTCTATTAATAAAGATTTCTCGACTCATAATTCATTGCTCTTAGTCAGGAGGGATGTTGCAAATTGTTTCCTCTTGCTGAACCAGAAGCCCCAATTGATTTTAGGATCATGAAATCTGACAAGAGGTGATATCCTTTGCTCCATTGAGTACAGGAACCGCTAAAAGTATAAGAACTGCTCCAGATAACGCTCACCCGATTCCTCTACTTTTAGCTCACCCGAACGATTCATCCAGCACTTAGGAGAGTGGCTACTCTTTCTCATTCTCCCATTAAAGCCCTCTCTGAAGCACAATCAGCTTGTTGGAGAAATAAGGGTGTTAACTAGAAGAAATTTGCTTGATAAATCGAGATGTTAACCATTGCTTGATAAGTTGTCTTTACACAATGAAAAAAAAATACTTTAATTTCAATGAAATTTCACATTTTAATTTCAATGAAATTTCACATAGAGTAGCCAAATTTGGCAAGAGATGCTTCTGAGCCTAGTGTTATATTCAAATGAGTATCTCTTTCTCAATTTTTTTTCTTTTTCCAAATTTATTTTCTCTCATTATTGGCAAGGAGCTCCATGATTTTTTTATTTGATCCAATGTATGAGAGAGTTCATGAATCCGTTTTGTATGCTTCTTGAGTGCAAGGGGTTTCCTTTCCTTCATTTTCTTTCTTCATATTTGTCATTTGTTGATTCTTATCTCATCTTGGTACTTACTCCACTTCTCAAATGTCATATAGTAAAGCATAGGATGAGAAAGGAGCACGAAGAGAAAGGATACCATCATTACTATGCCATTATTCTGGAACAATTATGTTAGTGTAGCTTTATTTTTAAATTTAACCTCTTATTACATTATTCAAAAAATATATAGAAACTAAAATTTCCATATATTTCACTTAATTCTTATTTTCCACATTACATTCCCACATTCACGGCCTTGTTCCTACGCCCAATTGATCTGCCCAAGCTTCTTCAAGCGTACCATTGGCGTTGATTTTGATTCTCTGGCATCCACTTGACCAATATCCACAACCTTTAATGAAGTGCTAAATATGCTGCTAAATACAAAAAGTGAACCTCTCTCTGGTAGCTCGTTAACAGTGATAAAGGAGTATATATCTTTAAACTGGTGACATAAAAAAAAACTTAACAGGGTTGAAAAAAAATGGTTTTCTTACTATGTCATTAGAAATTTTACATCTGGGAAAACGTTGTGCGCTTGTTTCAACGCAGCAACTGCTGATGTAAACTTTGGTATGGCCTCTCAGCCTTGGACAGATGCCCTCTGTCCCACCAACTACCAACATGATCTTTGTAATTATATGAAACCCCTTGGTCCCTCAACAGAGCTACAATGACACGGATCCTATCTGGATAGATTCACCTCCTTGACTGAGAAATGGTAAATCTCTCTGCCCAGGAAACAACTCGATCAAACAGAAATTCAAAGAACACTCCCATCAGATCTCCATATGCATAAGCAACATTCAATGCTCAGTCTTGTCAAATATGGATCAACTTCCAATCTGGATTCTCGTCTTATTGTTTAAAAAATGATATTATGGGCCACAACAATTTGCCCATGACTGCAACTCTTCACAACTTCCACTGATCAACACATCTACATCCATTGGCAGCTGAGTGGATGGTCCTTGGAGAAACCGCTCTGCAAATCACCCACGTCTCTAGACTCCTTAATAGTGTGTAACAAGGATTTGACCTGTCGGTCTAGAGATTAGCATATGGATTATGACATTAAAATCGCTTTATCACCTTTTAATTTACTGTAGTGATGAATACCTAGTGGTAGAAAAGATGAAACCCGAGGCAATGGGGGGATAGGCCTTGGGGGTCATGCGTGCAGTGATAGCTCTGCAATGCTCGGCTCTGCGTCAATTCTTGGACCTGTGGCCTTGGAAACGAGTTAGAACAACAACCTCGACTCAGATGACCGTATCAGATCTCAGGTATGGCCCCACTTACATTGAGCTATCATGTGATGGAAGTATGGCCCTCGACCCTCGAACTAGGTGTATGGTGTGACAATTGGCTTCATGACCTACAACAACAAGAATGTTGATCGATCTGATGATGATAGTTTTGGCCTCGTGACCTACCAACTATGATGGATCTGTCTCAAAAAATAAATAATGGGCTTGATCTCTGTGGGAGGTTCTTGATTCTGGCAGATAGATTTATATCTAACTTTGAAATCCTTCACTTTAGGTGAAAAAATTTCACATTTCACTGATACAAATATGGTCTTAAAGATGACAAATTTGATCTACAGAGGGAAGTAGGTATGATCAATAATTTCCCATTCTGCAAGTAATTCCAATAAGACTAATAAACCCTTGAATTGGTTTTAGCAGGACTTCAAAATTGACTGAAAATTTAAGAGACCAACTAGGGTGATATGAGATATCACCGAATATGGAAACTATCGGATAGGGTGAGCATCTCACCAAAGTTACTACAATCTTGCAAATAAAAATCTCTCAAAGTTGGCAAGATGCACAACTTTGATACCACCGTAAGATCCCAAACAATTAATTAATCAATATATTTGACACATTTAGGTGTTCTATTTAAAATCCTTTTTAACAAAACACCGAACACAAAAGGGATCTAGAAAATTACAGCCCTTATTTGAATTAATACATAGAAAACAAGACATGCCAAAATACAAGAAAAATAATGGAGCCCTTGCCTTGGCATACTGTAGCTTCTCAATGCACAAGAACACAAAGACATTGAAACACAAACATGAACCCCGGATGGATCCACCAACAAAAGTCTCCGGGAGGTTTTCGTCCGGGATCAAACTAGAACTAGCCAAGTCAAGTTCTCAATGAAACACAAATAGATAGACAACTATGGATTATCCAAATGCCTATCTCCTATCCCCCCTTTATAGGCTTGATAAACACTCTAGAAACCTTATTTTGTTGTTTTCCCTCGGAAAATGAAGGAAAATACCATGGGCAGTATACCTTGGGAAAATACCATAGTAAATATGCTAAATTTGGACAACTAGGTCCAAACTCCATATTATGATGCTCGCATTAAGAGGCTAATTTTTTTTGTTGGATTCCTCTTCGAGAGGTGTAAAATCCATATAAAATATGTCTTAATCCGATGAGCGTAACTTATATTTTGAATTTATTATTCTTAATAAATTATATGTGCAAGGTCGGCCGCTTTTTTGTAATGTAGGCTCACATGCCCAACGTATGTGTCACACACCCTCATGATGGATATAAATACAGGAAAAGTTGAAGAGCATTTCATCATCATCACAACTCATCATCTTCCTCTCTCATCAAATAGTACGAGCTATTTAAAAGACAAGTTTCAGCCACACGTGTGAAGGACGAAGAGGACAGACCGTACGTACCGTAGTCGAAAGTACGGATTTTCTCTGTCGCTAGGGTTTTTCGCGAGAAAGTTTGACCCGACGTTGACTTTGGTCAACGCTTGGTCCAATCAAGCCGAAAACTTGTGGAAGGTTCAATTTTTGAAGGCCGTACTACCCGGCACAAAAATCGAGGTCAAAGGGTTGACCGTTTTGCCGTCGCGTTGACTTTTAGCTGCTGCCCTCGCGTTGACTTTTCGTAGACAGCGTTGACTTTTGTAGAGTTGACTTGGGTTGACTCATCTACCGATTGGAGGGTTGTTGTGACACATGTCAATGGGGCCGACCAAAGGAGACTTTCGTTTGGTTGAAGCATCCCGTTGACCACCGAAACGAACACACACATTTTTCCCTCGTTTCGATTTGTCTTCTCGTAAGATCTACTTATATGTTCTATCCGTATTTTGCTTAACTACTTGTATGATTGCTGAAAGAAAAGTGAAATTGCTACTAGCATAGAACATCTACAAAACTTTACAAAATACCATGGGAAGCTTTCATCCATTTTGACCATATAAAAAAAAGGCATATTACTAAGATGCCATTCATCGAGGAAGTTTAATTTTTGGTTAATTTTGGTTACATTGTGTAATAAGGATGTGCTTAGAAGCTCTAGTATTGGAGAGTCATCCATTTACACATTGAAAGGTCTCAATCTAGAGCACTCACAAGAGCTCTTTTGTTGGCATGCCTTTTGTCACCCCTATCCCGTTGTAGGATTTGAGGAGGTGGTTGAAAAGTTTTTGGATGCATGTAATGCATTTCCATTATCTCTTAAAGTGCTCAGGGGAACTTCTTTGTGGAAAAGATGATTTGAAGAATTGGAATGCTCAATTGCGCAAAAGCTCCAAAGCAATTCCCCGAAGATATATGAAGCACAATTAAAATTAGATATGATGCTCTAGATAAGGAAGAAAAGAAGATATTCTTAGACGTTGTTTTGATTCTTTATAGGAGAATACAAGAATACCGCTATAAGAGCATGAGATGGATCTCGATCGGGAAGGGTTTCTAGGTCTTTGGAAGCTCGGAAAATAGGTGCTCGGTGGAGGTGGACAGAGAAGAACCGTCTCGAGAATGCATGGCCACCTTTGAAACCTTGCGCAGAGATATAGCCGAGAATCCGCAGTATCCGTGTCATCTTTGGCGCTTCACAGAGAATATTATTCATAATGTGTTTGGATAATCATTTGTAAGTATTCTAAAGCTTTCGACCGACTTTCGAAATATCGCCGTGTCAAGTTTTGAAATCTTAAAACTTTTCAATATTATCGATCTTGTTTGTAACAACTTTGGGTGAAAAATTCAAGTTCATGAATTATCATTCTTGATGTATATCACCCTAAACAATCTTTCGAAAGCCTTGCAGAAGCCGCAACCTAAGTAGGTTGTAGTTGCTTATGGCTAAAAGTGATTCCGTTGAACTAGTATTCAACGGTGGGCATTTAGCACCACTAAAATATCTTTGTTGGGAGAAGCTGTTTGAATAACTCTTTACCTCCCTCGATTCCATCGATGAATTTAAGATTGTTACATATAAAGCGGTTACAATTGAAAACACTATGGGAAAATGGGAAAATGATTTCGTGTAGTCGTGTTGTTTTTCCTTTTTTAACATATTTGTTTATTTTCTTCAAAGAGTAAAAAATTATTGCACTTAATTGATTTTTTTCCCTATACCACAATGTCAATGTCGAAAGCTATAGAGGCACCAACCCACTTTAATAATGTATGTGAATATTGCGTACACCTCTACAATTGAGGGAGTTGTATATTGAAGCTCCCCTTTCACAAGCCTTCCAAAGTCCATTGGAAAATTAAAGCAGCTTGAACATTTATTCTCTACTACGGTTTGTCCATTGAATTTGGAAACAAATTAGGCTTCCGTAGTATTCATTTAAACTCGCTCCACTCGCGAGACACTCCCAAAATCATTGGGGGAACCCGACAAGCTTCCAAAGTATTGAATTGAAGGGGTGTCGCAGGGGCTCCAAACCCTCCCAAACTCGGCGGGAACCCGATAGGGTCTCCAAAGTCTTGACTTGAATGGGTGTCGTAGTATGCAAATGCTCCCAAACTTGGTGGGGAATCCGACAAGCCTCCAAAGTCTTGACTTGAAGGGGGTGCCACACTCTCCAAATGCTCCCATACTCATTGGGAAAACTCGACTGGTCTCCATAGTCTTGAATGGGAGGGGTGCCGCACTCTCAAGACACTCCCTGACTCATTGGAAACCTAACGAGCCTTGAAAAGTATTGAATTGTGTTGAAAATATTAAAGTCACCCTGCATACCCCGTGCGGGTAGAAACATAGTACAAACAAGGGGCAGAAAGGTTGAGTGTACACTTCGTGCATTTAACATAAAGGCATGGAGAAAAACAGTAAGGAAGGATTTTTGTTTATGGGGCGCAACACCATTGCAGAGATGAAATTAAATTTTGTTGTGGGTCGTAACCGACTTTTGCGAGAGGAGAAGTTAAGACTTTCGTGGTTCAACCACGCAATAGCAGTTTCTATTAAAGAAAGTCTTTACATGCGTAAAAGCCCTCAACAACCAAATAGAGAATTTTTTTGTTAAACGCGTCGAGTTTTTAAACTTATGATTGGGCCATGTCATCTGTGGTCCCCACATTAATCGCCCATCGCAAATATTTTTGTTTTGTGTCTTGTTGATGTGAAGTCCACCGCGATGTCATGTTGTGATATCGCACATCGCACATTGCAATGGACAAAGCCAATAGTACATCGCACATCACCAAACCATCATTCTGCCCTACCGCATATGTTTTCGCCGAGGTTTTCCGTCGATATGATGCGCCGATGCAATGTGGTCCCCACATCGCAACATCGCACCATCGCAATATCGCCATCGCCGCATCAAAGTTCATTCCGCCAAAACCATTGTTCCGCCAATCGCCGATGTGTCGATGTGGTCCCACCGCCATGTGGACCAATCACGCTAATTCGCGTTCGTTTTCGCCATGACGTCACCACCACAAAAGTGTTACGCGAAGATTTCATTTAATCGGGTTTATATTTTGATTTGAGTTCCGCTGGCCCCAACAATAGCCAATCAAATGCCGTTCGCGTAAGTTTTGGGTCCGTTGACGCAGGTCTTTTTTGTAACGCGAAAAAAAATGCATTGCAACTCAATTTTTGTTTGAAGTCCGGCCCACATGTCTATTGAATTTTGATTAAAGTTCTTTGTTTTTTTGAAGAAATATAATGTTATGGGGGGCAGTGAAGAAGTTTTTTGAAAAGAACCACGAGGTGCCTCCGCAGTTGACCAAAGCATCAATTGTTGACCTAGAGATCAGCGGTGGAGATTTTATACGGGGGCACAACATAGATCAAATGTACCCGAGGGAGAGTGCCTCCGCAGGGACCCACAAGAAAGGGTTTCGCCATTATGTTTTAATTTAGTTTGTTTATGTTTTGCTTTATGTTTTTTATATAGCCGCGTCATATAAAAGGTTCAATAGAGCATAGTTGTTTTTAATGTAATGTTGTTGTTTCACACAGACAGAATGTGTATTGTGATTTGTAATGCCCGAAGGCAGAAAGAGAGACAGAGAGGAAATATTTGTAATGTCGCGTCTCGTGAGCAACAACCACTATAAAACCCGTAACATCGTTCGAAGATTGAATCCATCATTTTGTAATAGTTTTTAGTTTTGTTAATGAAAAGAAAAAGTTGTGCCATCTCTCGTCTCAAAGCGAGCATTGTTCGCATTTCTCTCGTGTTAAAGGAGGAGAATTTTATTTCTTTCCCCGTGTGTTCGGAATATTTAAAAATTCCAACAAATTGGAGGGGTGTTTCACTCTCCATATGCTCCCGTACTCATTGGGAAATATGACGAGCCTCCAAAGTCTTAACTTAGGCTAGTGCTATGCTTTGTCGATGCTTCCGTACTCGCTCGAGAACTTGATGGGCCTCCAACACCTTGACTTGTCGCTGTGCGCCGCTCTCGGACACTTCCGTACCTCGGCCGGGAATATGAATGGCCTCTAATGTTTTGATTTACGAAGTACACCTCTTTGCGTACGCTCCCAAGCTCTCTTGGAAATATGACGGGCCTCCAAAACCTTAGCTTGGTCTCGGTGTTGCATTATGCGGACACTCCCTGCACTCGGATTCTCGGTTCGACAACTTGATGGACCTCCAAAGTCTTAGCTTGTACCGTTCTCCAATCCGCAGACGCTCTTTGGGAACCTCGACGAGCCTCCAAAGTCTTGACTCCGATCGGCGCTCCAATCCACGTATTCTTCGAGACTCGACCGGGAACCTCGATGGGTTTATCGAGTGCTTAACAAGTGGCTTTAGCGAAGAAAGTGAGGAGTAAAATATAGGAGCGCTACGTAATTCGAATCATGGTCAAGTTCTCATTGCATGATCTATACAACACTCTCACTAACCTTTAAAAGTATGTAATTATAAGCCAAATGTATAGAATTATTTCATGTGTTGTAAGCACGAAAACTATACTAGTTATTGCCTCCATAGTGATATCAACTCTAATTAATATTATGTTTTAAATATTTCATTTTATGGTCCACATATGTAATGGAGTGTTAAATCAATAAGAAATAAATTTTATTTAAAGTTAAATTGAAAAAATGATAATAATTTTATTGGCATTAATCATCCATCTTAATTTTGAATTTATCAAGTATAGAGAGGGATCAAATATATTTTCTCTCTAAAAAGAGATTTGCATATCAAAGAGAATATCTCTCTTAATATAGACCCATCTTAATTCCGAATCTACCAAGAGCGGAGAGAGATCAAATATATTTTCACTCTAAAAAGAGATTTGCATATCAAAGAGAATATCCCTCTCAATGCTTGGTAAATTTGGAGTTATGGATTTAGGCTCATTTAATTTCTTCCTTTAAATAGGGTACATTCCACATGAATACTATGGGTCATTTTTATTTTATTTTTCTTGAGTTATTTATATTTTATTTTGACCAAATTAAAATATTTACATTGCATTATATTAATATTTTTTATTTAAATTTAGTTTTTGTAATTTAATTTAATTTTTACTTTTATGTAATTTGATTTAGTCAAAATGTTAAATATTACATTATAACATTATTACCATATTCTCGTGGAGAGTGTCTCTCAACCCAAATATACATTATAAATAAAATAAAATGTTGTATTAATCATCAAATTAATCGAATTTTAAGTTTAAATAAAATTTATTTAATTAAAAATGTAGATAAAAAAATGGAATGTGAAATGTTTTTTTTAATCATCAAATTAATAAAATATTTGAATATTATATATAAAATAAAAATAAAATTTACTCAATTAAAAAAATTAATTACAAAAAAATTAATGATGCAGAGCAATCTCATCGTAACATTTATTTGGCAAGAAAGCCTAAGAGGTCTACTAAAGGGAGTGGGTTCTCTTAATTTAAATTTCTTTTATTATCCTAAGATTGTAACTAAGTTTAGGAAATTTAAATGGAATTGTATGAAGATCTCGTGAGGTATAGAGGTCTAGAATTTATGTTAGGTATGGAGGAGTGATTCTAGTGATTTCTCCATGAAATTATGGATATGAGAGATCTTAGGAGTTTGGTGAGGAACTTTTGTAGGATCTAAACTAAAATTAGTACAGAATCCTTCTTTTTAAATATGATATATTTTGTAAGCAAGAGGGTTGGATTTGCATGAGTGTGAGAGTGAGAGGAATGTAATTATTATCGAGTCATCAATGGCCAGAGGATATATTTTGTAAGCAAGAGGGTTGGATTTGCGTGATCGTGAAAGTGAAAGGAATGTAATTATTATCGAGTCATCAACGGCTAGAGGAAAAAAATATCCGTTTTTATTTTAGCAATTTTAATTCAAGAAGGATTGTTTCCAGAGATCATCGGTGTCCGTGTTAAATTTATTTTCTATTCTCCCCGAATTTGTGAAGATCGTGCCATCGGAGTTGCGAAAGTTCCGTGTTAATAGTTATGTTGTTTTCTTTTTTTTTACACAAAGCGAGTCTTTTACACACACAAGCTCTTAATGAGGGAATCGTATGGAGGTCCTCGGAACCCTTAGATCCCTTAAATTTCATCAATAAAATTGTAGATTATGTCTCGTAACCTTGAATTCGACAAAGATCCAGAGAAATTCTAAAGAAAAAATTAAGATTAGGTCATAAACATGTGTTTTTGGTTGAGGTGTTGCATATTCCTTTCGAGACGCTACGCATTTGTTGCGCACACCTTTGAAACGATACACATAAGCCGGAGGTGCTACGCATTCGCCGGAATTGCTACACATACGTTAAGCATTCGCCGGAGATGCTACTCTATGTTACGCATTCACTCGGAGATGCTACGCTACATTTACACACTACGTTTTCACCCGTAAGCTAAAACTCACCTCAACAACGAATAGGTTGAACGATCCAAGCTCCAGTAAGTTAAAAAAAATAGATGAAGGTAAGGAGTAAGGTATGGAAGGATGTATGCTATGAATTTGAATCTGTTTTCATTTTTTATAAACATATATGTGCATGAAAACGTAATTTTACAAAGAATAGAACAATCTTCGATCCGAGTCCGCCTTCCAATTTGTTGTTGTGGAATGAGAGGAGACGAGTGATCTAGATCTCACAGAGAGGCTCACTATATAGAGAGTTTATTTTTTTTTGTGAAAGAAAAGGAGAAGGCAACAATATTGATCTTGAGACCGATTTACCCCGCATCATTTGGTATCGCAGCAAGTAAAAGCTCTTTGGGTAGAAAATTAGAGCAATTTTTGTGCTCTTGAAATTATATGAATTGAGGTAGAAATTGTATTTGCGGATACAATTGTGATTGCGTAAAAGAGGAGATCAATAAAGTTTGACTGAACAAGGGAGATAAAGCAAGTGTGATTTGCATACAATTGATAGAGATATTGGAAAGAAACGAAGAGAGGATCGTATTATTAAAATCGACAAGCGAAAGGCATGGTATTAAGAAGTTGTCCATTCAATTGCGGAAGATTGGATAAACAAGATCAACAAGAGATCTTGAGGGAAAATTGGCATATTTTTATGTTAATTTCTGGTTTGAGAATTGTTTGCAGTATTATAGGTAGCAAACAAATAAGGTGCTAGCAACAAAGATAGTTGGGAAGAGATGTAACAAAGAACCATTGTGTTCTTAATTGATAAGAGCATGTGAGCTCTTAAACAATGGAAAAGAACCTTTAATATCCAACCTGCAAGTTGGACAAGGAGGACAAAGTTGAATGTTCTCGAAGAAGTGGATTATCGTAGAAGCCAAGAGAAGCAAAGTAGTTGCTCAAAAGGTGGTTTGAGAGACAAAGAACCAATTAGATACCAAGAGGTTAGGCTCGCAGGAAAGCTCAGATTAGTATGAGGGTAGGTATGGAGACCTGCTAAAGGTAAAGGCTTAGGTGCAGTCCACAAGTGAACAAGATGGATTTCACAAAGGAGGTGAAGCCAATGATCACCGGAGGTCATTGCGCAGAGGTTCGGAGGAAAGCCACAACAAATGGAAATATGCCAAGGTAAAGGGCATAGAGGTGATGAGTCAAAATGGATTTGAAAAAGAACCGACCGAGATAATAGATGAACTCGCTTACATGGAGAAGTTGCTACAAGAGGAGGAAATGCAAGATAACCGTAGAAGAGGATGGAGTATGAAGAAGCCAGTTCGGGTGGCCGATTGGTACAATTATTTGTAAAGAAACAAAGGAAAATCTTAAGGGACATGAAGAAGAAAGAGAAACTCAGAGGAGCCGAGTTCAAATTGAAGCCATTGATTCAAGAAGGAGTTCACTACCGTGAACGAGAGCAAGGTGACATCCTTGGAGAGGATAATGTTGAGAGAAGATATATTGTGGATCTTACGCATTGCTCGGAGAAGGAAGAGGAAGAGAGACTAGCAGGGAAGTCTCATGATCTCTTTGAAGAGTTCGGATCAACAAGACGAAGATATGCTGACAGGGGAGTTTGAAAGCCTTAATAGTTTTAAAACTAATTATTTGTGTATGTTTGTCGGTGAAGCAAGTGATAGACAATCACTTGAAGTTGTCATAAAGATGAAGGAAGAAAAAGAAATGTACAAAGACATTTCAAAGAGGCAAGATCAGAACTACATTATAACAGAGGATGAGGCTACGTTGTCTCATGAAGATAGCCAAGGGAGAGCACATGCACATTTGGTTAATGAAGGGACTGCTGGAAGATAGTCAAAAAAGGTGGTTATTGTACAAAATAAAGTAGATTTGGCTCATGGGGTTGGCCAACGAGATGTTGAAGAAAAGGAGCGTTCTGTTACAGTAGCCGCTCGGAGGAGTTGTTGAAGAAAGATGAGTCAAAAGAGAAGAAAATCAGAAACCGATGTTGCATTCGTACAAAAAGGAGTGGGGTTGGAAACATCAGCAAAGACTTTAGAGTCTCATGGTTTCAAAATTAATCATTGGCATGTTGTAGCAGGTATTGAAGAAAGAGAAAAGCAGATAGATACAAGGTTCTCGTCATAATGGAAGAAAGAGGGCAACACTCTAATATTGTGCTAATCGATTTTGAGGAAAGAGTAGAAACTCAAAGAAAGACAAGAGTTCTACTCATAGAGGACAACAAGAAGTAGCAGATTCTAAAGATGGATAATCTCAAAGAACCTGTCATAAAGGAAGATAGTACAACATTGTCTCATATTGATAACATTGGAGAAAGTCATGGAGGACTTCAGCTTGGAAACTCTACAAGTTTATGGAAGGAAGAATACCCTTAGAGGCATCATGAATTGGTTGTTTATTTTCTTTGTGAATATTTGTTTGATTTTTTGAAGAAATTGTATTCATGATTGGAATAAATGGTGAACTCGGCAAAGGAGAAGATGGTACATGTCTTGCAAGTGTGCCAACATGGTAAAGGAAGAGCTGATAAAGAGAGTATAGCTCAAAATATTTCAGCTAGTGAAAAGGGAGCTAAGAGGAGTCAAGGATTAGAAAGCAACTTAGAAAACTCGTGAAAGGAGAGATATTGTTATCTCATGCAAAAAAGTGGAAAAGAAGGAGGTTGACATATGAAAACAGATCACGAAGAAATTTATACAAAAAAATTCTCAAGGAAGGACAGAACAAAATTATACTTTGGAAAGCCATGCAGAGGCTTATGTAGAACCAAGAATGATTATTTGGTATAGTGGTCATATTGTTGATTATGATAAGAGAATGACAAGTGATGGACAACATATATGAGAGGAAGCCCATGTGACGGAAATGTACAACAAAAAAAGAAGAGAAATGTGTATTGCAATTCAAGAATGAACTCAAGGAATGTTCTGATGAAATTTTTTTTCCGTAATAAGTTTGTTGAATGTGTAGGTATAGATCATGGAAGCGGTCAGTCTTCTCAAAGAGAATCTGAAGAAGGATTGGTCAAAGCGATCATATTCTTTAGAGACTTATGAAGGAAAGAGGGAGAGAATATATGAAACTCTCACTCACATAATATCGAAACTTGGAGAGCTGAATGTAAAAGAATACTTCAAGGTGACATAAATTATGATTTTTGGTTTGAATAAATAGGGAATGTCATACAAAATGACAGAGGTTTAAAAAGTAAACTCGAAGACAGAAGTGATGCAAAAAGAAAAGGTCACAAGCAACTTGAAGAAATTTGAAGAAAGAAGAGACATAAGTGAAGTCATGTGGCCCGAAGACAATTCAGATCATGAATGTCCGAAGTGGTTACATCAGAAATATAAAAAAGGTTTAGATGTGGATGATCATTTGCATATGGTCATGAAGGATGTGATGTCTTTAGTTTTTAATGTTTTGAAGAGATTAGAGGAAAATTTGATAGATCAATTGAATGTGAAACAATGTTTTTAGGAAAATGAGAGTGGAAATGAAGGAGGAAGAGTTTTTACATAGGACACTACTGAAGAAAAAGAAGACTGCAGAAAAAGTGAAATGGCAGAATTGGAACAAAGATTGTTCATGGAAACAAGAGGAAGTGAAGATCAAAGAATTGCTTGGAATGGTGAGAAAGTTGTTCATGAGGATGAATATTATATTAATGCAAGGATCAGTTGGTGGACTCGTAGAGATACAAGGACAAATTTGTACAGCTTGAAAGGCATCATACTAAGGAATGGTTCTATGTTTTTATACCAAGCAAACAATCAAATGGGGTTGAATATAAAAGGATCTCATTGAAAATAGAGGGTATATGGACAAAAGGAGGAGAAAAAGAGTTATATGTTATAACTTATGCAAATGAATTGTTGATTAATAGACAAGATGAATTAAAGGAGACATCTGGAAGACAACAAATGATATGGTTGGAAGAAGCACAAAACAAAACAATTAATGAAGATTACAAGGAGCATAATTTAATGGAGTTGACTTATGAGATGGAGATGCAACATTGGAAGTATGCATTGTTTAGTCCATTTTTTTTACGCAAAGGAAAATGTCATTTGAAGATTGAAAATAGAAGGTGGGACAATGATAAAGAATTGACAGACTATTACCCAAGAGTTTGATAAATGTTGGAAGAGGACAGTAGTACACTCATAACGTATGTCAATCAAGGAGAAGGTTAAATATTGGAGTATATGTGTTATGGGAGAAATTGATGAAGACTTCCAAATGGATGAGAGGGAACAACAACAACAAAGTGGACAAATGATTCATGATGAAAGATGGAGCAAAATGTTTGTAGGAAAACAAAGTAAGAGTTGGGATCCTCGGAAGGTTGCATAAAAACAATAGAGCAACAAAAAAATGTAAAAGCAAGTGAAAATTGGCAACATAAGATATGGAATCTAGGATGAGTTCAATAACGTAATCATGATCGGGAGATCATGCAACATTTTATTCCTTTGGAGTTTGATGTAGGAGCAATCACATTAGAACATTTATTTGGGAAGAGGCCCTAAGAGGTCTTTACAAACTTTACTAAAGGGATTGGGTTCCCGTAATTTAAATTTCTTTTATTATCCTAAGATTGTAATTAAGTTTAGGAAATTTAAATTGAATTGCATGAAGATCTCATGAGGTATAGAGGTTTAGAATCTATGTTAGGTATGAAGGAGTGATTCTAGTGATTTCTCCATGAAATTGTGGATCCGAGAGATCTTAGAAGTTTGGTGAGGAGCTTTCATAGGATTTGAATCGAAATTAGTACAAAAATCCGTCATTTTAAATAGGATATCTTTTGTAAGAAATAGGGCTTGGATTTGTGTGAGTGTGAGAGTGAGAGGAATGTAATGATTATTGAGCCATCAAGGGCCAGAGGAAAAAAAAACTCTATTTTTATTTTAGCAATTTTAATTCAAGAAGGATTGTTTGCAAAGATTACCACTGTCGTTGTTAAATTTATTTTATGTTCTCCCTAAATTTGTGAAGATCGTGCCACCAGAGTTGCGAAAGTTCCGTGTTAATAGTTCTCGTTGTTTTCTTTGTTTTTTACATAGTGTCTTTTACTACGATCACAGCTTCTTAATGAGGGAATTGTATGGAGGCCCTTGTAGATTGTGTCTCTGAACCTTGGATTTGACAAAGATCCGGAGGAAGTCTAAAGGAAAATCAAGATTTGATCATAAACATGTGTTTTTAGTTGAGGCACTGCGTATTCCTTTGAGACACTACGAATTCTCGTGCATGTGCTCGCGCACACCTTTGAAACGCTACGCATACATTGGAGGTGCTACGCATTCGATGGAATTGCTAAACATACGCTACACATTCGCCGGAGATGCTACGCTACCTTTACACGCTACACTTTCACTCGTAAGCTAAACTCGACCTCAACAACGAACATGTTGATCGATCCAAGCTCCAGTAAGCTTAAAAAAAGTGGATGAAGCTAAGGAGTAAGGTATGGAAGGTTGTAAGATATGAATTTGAATCGTTTCATTTTTTATAAACATATCTATGCATGAAAACATAAGTTTACATAGAACAACAATCTTCGATTTGAGTCCGTCTTCCAGCTTGTCGTTGTGGAATCGAGAGGAGACAGGGTGATCTAGATCCGTAGAGAGGCTCACTCGTATAGAGAGTTTATTTTTTTTGTGAAACAAAAGGAAGGCAACAATATTGATCTTGAGATCGATTTACCCTCGCATCAATTAATGTCAACTTCGCTCACATTATATGTTATGAAGAAAATGTTGTTGCAATCGTCAAATGAATAAAGCCTTAGAAAATATTGTAGTAATCGTGAAGTGAATAAAGTCTTAGATTAGAAATAAAATTGAGCTCAATTAAAATATAATAAATCACTACTATTCAATTTTTTAATATTACAATTTGATTTTTATTAATTAAATTTTTTAAAAAATAAGTTAAAGAAAATATTATAAGGCCCCTGTTTTTTTTATCTCGGAAACCATGGAAATTTTGGTAAAATTTTAATAAAATTTGGCACAACGATCAAACTTCAAGATTTTGGGTGCCCTAGAGGTTTTTTGATGGCATTGAATCTATTTCCAATATCAAACACATGATTCAAATATTGCTACCGCAATATTTCTTAAATTGTTTTTGCCCGGGATTCGACCACTTTTGACCATCTTTCTCGACCTCCATAGACAACTCCTATTATAAGTATGATTACATATATATTAACATAACTACATTTATTTAAATAAATATGATTAATATACATTAATGAATATAGATTTAATATTGATATTAATAAAAATATAAATATAATAATAATACCATAATAATAATAATTAAATTATAAAATATTATTATCATTATATTAAAAATAATATTCTTTAGCTTTATTAATTAATTTATTATTAAACTTAATACTATAAAACTTATCAATATTTATAATATTATAAATTAATATTATTATAATATTAAATTAATACTAAACAAATATAACATTAAATTAATTACTAAAATAAATGGTTGAAATAAATTAATGATTTCGTGAAATTAATTACTAAAAAAAATGAAATAAATATGGTTGACCATAATTGATTTTCATATTGACGTAATGCAATATTAAACTATCCGAGAATCCATAGTATCATGACAAGTCCAAGCACATTAATATC
This sequence comes from Pinus albicaulis, assembly GCA_034641835.2. Lineage (NCBI taxonomy): Eukaryota > Viridiplantae > Streptophyta > Pinopsida > Pinales > Pinaceae > Pinus > Pinus albicaulis. Next base: position 840,869,523 of record CM076574.1, read on the forward strand.
AGGTACTATCACTTGCAGGATTGCGTGCAAAGGAGAATTATGATGCTACAAGTACATTCCAACCGAGGAGCAGTGATGCAGATATCTTGACAAAGGCATTGCTAAGAGACAAATTTGAATTCCATAGGTGCATGATAGGGGCGGTGCAAAAATCCCTTTTTCGCTTTGAGTGAGTGTTAGAAATTATAGCAAGAAAGGCTCAATTTGACTTGTGCCCAAGTCAAATTGAGTACTTCGATTTTCCACATCAACAAGATGACTTGGATTGCAGTTAGCTTGAGTGGCATGGCCTTGTCACTTAGTTAGATCAACAAATTCGAGTTTGTTGGCTTGGAGTAGATTTGTGCATGTGGTGATTGCTAAAATCTAGCAATCTAGTTTAGTTATTTTCAGTTGAACTGAGTAAACTGATCTCTGGTCATTAGTTGAGTCAGTTGAAGGTTAGTTGAGTAGTAGAACTATTGTTAACTCACTGATCTCTCGCTTAAACTAGTCAATCAGCTAAAAATAGCTCATACATGCATGAAATTCAAATTGCCTGAGTTCCACATTGTAATCATCAATTGTATACTAGTTGAGTGTATAGGCTTGGAAATTAAGCCGTTGATCAATTCCTTGGGATTTGTGCAAGGAAATAGGTAATTCCCCTATTATTTATGAGCTCGGCTTTCTTTTGAATTACACAAGGAAATAGGAGGAAGTTGGAGGCTTGAATTGGCTAAATCGCTGGCACGAAGCATGACAATCGACAGGAGAACAAGTTTATAGTTCAAGGTGTGCTTTAGAGTTGAAGAAATACATTGTAATAGATTCTCATTCTCATATGATTAATGAAACGTAGCGAGAGGGGTTTTTTCCCATCCGGGTTCCCCTATAAATCATTGTGTTCTTGTGGTTTTGATGGTTGCATGCTATTGTATGTGTTTCTAAATTGTGATTTCCATTCCACAAATTTATAGAGAAAATTTGTAATCTCTTTTTTTTCCCCCTAGCTTTGAATTCATCAAGTAGTAGCAAATTTCTATTAATTTCTACATGTTTCTCTAGATCATAAATGGTGACAAAGATCTAGGAATGACACGTTAGTGAATGGATGAAGATAGGGTCACCTGGTGATGCAACCACCGAGACCGACTCCTCATGTCGCTTCATTTTATTCTCTTTTGTTTTCCTTGTTGGCTTAGTTGGTTGGAATTAAAGGATTAGGGAAACTTATGTAAGGTTTATGTGTTGTAGCCAATACTTTTAATATCAAACATTTCATTCCTTGTGTAGGGTGGTTGGATTGTTAGGACATTAGAGGGCATAAGAAAGTGCACAAAGAATTTGATGCATTGTGGGAAGAGATTATCAATGAAGAAATTGTCGAGATGAAGGAAAATGAGTGGGGAGAATGAGGATGATTCTTGACAACTCTTCGTAGAGACACAAACATAAACATAAAATTAAGTAGCATAAAGAACACAAATTTCCATCTTTTGGACATCTTGACAAGTAGAATTAATACTTTGATCATTAATTTGGATAGAGGAGACATTGAAATTCTATTGTAATAAAAGAGAGTGCGTAAAGAGATTGAGTGGGTGATTGGAAAACATGGCCTAAAGTCATGTGGTTTTCCAAGATTTGAGTACCTCTAACTAGACAATGAAGGAAACACTAAGATTACATTTTTCAATTTAAGTATTGTTTCCCTCAACATAAATAAATACTTGCACTATGGTGGGATACAAAATTCATGAGTTTATTGTCTGTGGTAGTGGCATCCCAATTGATAGCCATTGCATGCTTATATAGGAGAATAGCAAGTTATTATGGACCTTGGAAAATATTGGTACATGGTTAAATCACAAAAAATATATATAAATTAACGTAATAGTAGCATGATATTAATGGCATTAAAAGAGATGACAAGTTGGTTGAGTGACACAAAAAGGGGGTTAATGGAATATAGAGGTAGGAACTTAACGAAGGTCCGTGATGATACATAACAAAAGAAGACAAAGATGAAACCCCTTATCATCCTCTTAAAACATGAAGATATCAAATACATCTTGAAGAAACATCTCATTCAAAACTATTATATTAATTTCTTATTTGAAGTGTAACTTGTGTTTTCCATGTCATCTTAAAGTAAATAAATGGCCTTATATTATTAAATTGAGAAAAGGCCAAGGTACTTGCTAAAATATGCCTTTCATTTATTGCAATACACTATTTATAACTAAGATTAAAAAGTATTGTAAACGTGAAAGTTGTAAGGGAATTGAATTTGCTTAGTTCTATGATTTATAATCTTATAGATAATAATATAAAAAATATATACAAATTTGATCACATAAAAAAAATCAATAAATAAAAGATTAAAGCATGCATATCATGATTAATATGTTGTAATATATCATCACTTTAAAAAAAAGTACCGATAACAAGTTAAACCATTAACAAACAATTGGCACATCCTTAAAATACCTTCAACATAAAAATTGTGTAAATTCTTTGTAAAAAAAGAATCATGGATAAAAAAATCATGGACACAAATGAGTGTTTATTCAAATTCTAATAAGTGTTTATTCAAATTCTAATAGTGTAAATTCTATTGAAATGTTAATCATCATGTAGCGGGATAATGAAATTTAAAATTAAACGGTCGCTTCTTTTTAGAAAAATCAAATCAGAAACTCCTTTCTTTCCGAGAATCCAAGGATATTTTGGCTATTTGGCGGATCATGGCATCCTCAGATTAATTCTAATGACCCTCTTTCTGTATGGGCTTTTCATTATTCGTCGGAGAGCTATCTGTGTCGTCAATTTTATTCTCGCATTCTTTAAATTTCAAGGTCAGGGGAGAAGGAGAACTTCATTCATGTCATCACAAGATCGATCCTCCCTCGTGTGTGAGTGAAGTTGTATAATGTTTTAGCATTTGTATTAGGTATTTTGATTCTTTATGCTAAATGATCATTTTCTTTATTTTTTATTTTCATGAAAGACCGGTTGATTTATAGAATTTTTTTCTGTGCTTGTATGAAGCTGAGTATATAAACGATGGAATGTGTATCTCACAAGGATTTTTTGCGGTGTCATTTGACTTATCCCTTATAAGGGCTTGGAGATTTTGTCTGTAGTTTTATTGATCGATATTAAAGGCTAGTTTCTGGTCTTTATGTAATGTATACGGTTAAGTAATGTCAAGCAGTAATGTAATGTTATGTAGACAAAACTCTAGTTAAAAAAAAACCTTTTACATATAATTTAATAGGTTACTGTTTTAAATTTTCAAATGCCTAGTTCATTAATGAGGTTTCCAAGTGTAGAGTCTATCATTTGCTTGCCCCTATAACCTAGTTGATTCATCTCTGTGGAATGGTTACCGAAGATGTTACAGGACGAAACATTTCCAACCCAATGACAGTGCAGTTTTGCGTTTCTTTTGCCCTTGGTTTTGCACAAAGGGGGCACCGGGATTTATGATGAGTGCCAATGGTGCTCGCTGAAAATTTTTCACAGCTTCTACAACACCCTTGCTTGTATCGGCACTTGGCTCTAATCAGTTCAAAATGGATTACAGTTTCTTCATGTTTTATTGCTGGTGGTGGCACCAACTCTGGTTTTCCAACAAAATTTTAGTAGAATAAAGCAACTGAGAAACATTTTCACAACTATAGGGTAATTTCAGATTCGACTAAAGTTTCAACCCAGAGAAAGCATCACGAAAGCTATAGGGTTGAGAATGTCAATCACATTTTATGAAAATGATTGAGTGAGTTACACCATGATGTCATGAATGTATGATTGTGTATCTTGGAATTTGGTAAAAAAAATATTAAAATAAGTCATGAATGTATCTTGTGTATTTGGAATTTGGTAAAGAAGAATATTAAAATGAGTCATGAATATATCTTGTGTATTTGAAATTTGGTAAAGAAAAAATATTAAAATAAAATATTTTAAAGATTGTATGATTTGAGAAGTTTAATAGATTAATAAGCTTTTTAAAATTTTCAGGAGTAGAATTTGGTAAAAATCTTGGCCAAAATTTTAAACTCTTCGTATATATAAGATTATGGTATTTTGATATGCGTATCAGTTAGATTATTAAAATTATAGTCACATTATCTAAAACTTTAATATCGATGTTGGTAGGTGGTTTTATTTTTAATATTTTTAATTTAATTTCATTAATGGAATTGGTGATAATGATTTGATCTAACTTTATTAATGGATTTGCGATTAATGTGTTTTAGGTTTAATTTTATTAATTATATTTTATATTAATTAGGATTTGGTGATAATGATTTGATTTAAATTTACTAATAGATTTAGGATTAATGTGTTTTAGGTTTAATTTTATTAATTACAACTTTACATTTTAGTAGTGACTTATTTTATATTTTGATTTTAATTTGGTTGGACTTTGTCTGGTAAGGTGAAATAATTTTATGTTAAAAATAAAAATATTAAAAGAAAATTAGAAATTCCCTTCATTAAATTGAGATTTATATTTTTTAATTAGAATTAAAAATAGAAAAAAAGGACTTAAACTTACTACATGATAATAATAATAAAGATTTAATTTTAATTATAATATGAAAAAAAATCTTGAAAAATACTTATGTATATATATATTTATATATATATATATATATATATATATATATATATATATATATATATATACTATATATATATTCACGATTGACAATAAATGAAAAAGATTAAACTCTAATCATAATTGATTGCATCCACAATAGTGAGGCGCTTATTACTTATTTACATGACAAAATCTAAAAAATAAATAGTGTAGAACCACCCTTAAATATTAAGGGATCAAAATACCTCTCTAATCTATCAAGTAGTAGAAAGGGATCAAATATATTCACTATTTAATATAGGAGCAATCTAATTATTAACATTTTTTTCTTTTTTTCATTCACATCTAGCAATACAATTTTTTTTGGCTAGATATTAAATTTTTAATTATTTAAAATATGTTTTTAAATATATTATTAAATTTTAATTATTTAAAAATATGTTTTTAAATATATTATTAAATTAAATTATTAAAAACATGTTTTAAAAATATATAATTAAAATATATTTTTAAATATATAATTGAGTTAAAGTCTCAAAAAAACACAAAAAACATACGTAGCACTAGATTTCTATAGATTACACAATTGAAACTTAAATTCCAAAATATCCTTGATAAATTTGGACCAAAAATCCAAAAAATATCCCTCTGAAAAGGAAAAAAAATGTCTAAGAGTATTTCTTTTATATTGTCGAGCCGGTGTGGGCGCTTTGCATAGGGAGTACTCTAGCTAGGGGAAGAATTTGCTCGACTTTCGTTCCTCGGCCGAAAAAACTTTTTGGCTCTGTTTGATTTTGCTCGTCAAGTAGTCGAATCGTAATCAAAATCATTCCATTACGGGATCGGATCCAACCCGATGTGACTCGTCAAGATCCAGCCGAGCGTCTACCGCCATACTAACTCTCGCTCGTTAATGCAATGAGGGTGGTGGGTGGGCGACTTGAATTCGAATTCGAAGGCCAAAACAAAAACGCGTGGAACCTCTTTTGCTCCTCGACCTCCCCCGCAAAATGAGAGACAATCAACTCCAAGACACTTCAAACTCCCTCGCGCAAGCTCTTCAAGTATTCCAACGCTTCTTCCGAGTTAGTGGAGATTAACCAATTCCTTCCTTTTTCGTGATCAAAGCTTATATTTTGTTCAACAATACCCTTCATTGAAATATTCAAACAATGAAGAAATTTCCTACTAAAATTTCAAGTATAAAATCATTTCATGAGAATAAAGTATCTGACATGTTCATGAGCTTCAAATCTCAAATATAAAACCCAAAGTGTGGAACATATTCAAGACTTTAATTGTTTAAACTCTTTCACCGGGATTTGACCCTGGGTACCGAAGGTATATACAAATTGATTACAATCGACCAGTGACAAAAACCTCAAAAGTTTAAAACACTTCTTTAAACTTGGGTGAAATTCATTTCCCAAAGAAACTTTCGGTTTTCCTTGCCGGAAAGGGAATTTTCGCAACAAATCTAGAGTGGTCCCATTGCAAAGTGGCTCGACTCCACTTTCAACACCCCGACATTGCTATTTTGAAAAAGTATTCTCATAAAAAAACTTAATAGGACAAACATTTTCGATATAAACAAAACTAAAAAACCTTTTAATCAGTCCCAATAAAATGCAAAGATTTGGAGTAGTATGCTCCTTGACCTCCTTGCAAAACGAGAGACAAGAAACTCTAGAACTCCTCGACCTCCCCTGCGCAAGCTCTTCGAGTATTCCAACGCTTCTTCCAGGTTGGTGGAGATTAACGAGTTCTTTCCTTTGGCATGATCAAAGCTTGTCTTTTGTTCAACAATACCCTTCATTGAATGTCACCTACACATTATCCACTCATTATGCAATTATTAATATAACAAATTTTTTCTATTATTATAACTACAATGATAACTAAATATATACCAATCCTCCCCTTTTTACTTGGTCGGATGGTCCTATACACATATAAAATCAATATTGTTGCATTCCTTGACATTAGTAATATATATATATATATATATAGTAGCTTCCCTTTGACATTAGATTCCGACTTAAATTATTAACATGATTACAATGGATATGCATAGAGTTTGATTATCCACATCTGTATGTGTTAATGGAATTTAACTTCACAATCTCGTTTTTCCGATATTGAAATGGCCTTGGGATCAATTCATCCATACGTTTTGTGCACGCATTAACCAACCTTTGCTTTCTTTGTTCGTATGGTGACATTTAACTCTACGCATGTATTCATTCAATGCTCTAACCTAGCCACCTTATACCGCATGTTGAGGTTAGATATTTCCACCTTCGTCTCGTCCCTATGTGCTCGCGGCCTCTTATGAAATTCCACGTCGCTTTCCTACCGGTAGTTGCTCGTCCCTCCAGCTCGGTAGGTGGCTTCATCGTGGCCCTTGGATCAAGCGTAATAGATGTGACATATGTGTTTACTCGGTGGGAGTTAGGGTAACGGTACCCCCCACCCTCTCGCCTCCGATATTTCCACTCATTCTCGCTCTCGCAAGGCACCGAGCAACTCTTCAATTCTTAGACCGAGTGTGTCGATGGCATTCACGCTTTGCAACATTCGAGCGGATTCACATCAATAAGGTAAGTTGATGCTCCGGGATTCTTGGGTTGCTTCACTTGCGGTGTTATGTTTTTATAAACATCCCGGAAGTCATACTATTTAAGTGTTTTAATTGACAGAGTCGGGCTTTTCACTCCTTGTCGGAGAGCGTAGGGTTGCTCAACCCCCTTTGCCGATGGAGGTCTCCATATACAACACAATATGGTGGCACTACAAGTCTATATTGTCTTGCATTCTTTCCATTATGAATTAAGAGTTTTACTATATTTTCTCTAATACCTAATTTCTTCTTTGTTGCAGTAAGTGTAGGGTAAATACACAATGGACAATGCCCACCGAAGCATGAAATCCTCTCGGAGAATCCTTACTCTCAACAATCGTTCTCTGTTTCCCGTATAGGGTTTATGGCAAGTTTGATATTCTCTATTTCTCTTCACGTTATGGTTTTCATTGTTGCGGCCTGGGGGGTCACCCTTGTTTTCCCTCGCGTACATCTCCGGATGAATTTCATGGCAATTATATTTATGATCTTGTCTTGTTTTTAAGAAGCTCGTGAGGCTATATACCTAGACCCTACAAGTCCGGAGGTATACATTTTATTGAGACCTAGGAATTGTAATTTTTTATGACCAAGTGTTTGTATATTAAATCGTGAGGGAATAAAGATTGTATTGTTGAATGTTTACAAAGAGTTTTGAACCATGCAATATGGTATAGATTTCTCTGTCATGGTAATGCATGTTCAGTTTATCACTTTGGTTCCGTAACATGGCATCTTTAATGTAATATTGTTTGCCAGAATATAGATTTCTAATTGGGGTTTCCTTTCTGTTATCTTATCATGTGGTTATGCTTAATATTGAATTTGAATGTTGCCTGTATCATGTCGTCTATAGTTCTTTTTGCATCTTGAGAACGACATAACTTATTTGTTAATTGTTATTTGTCTATGTTGTTCACTATATTATTATCTTTCAAACCGTAATGGTTCTATGTTTTCTTGTTGGTTGGCTAAACTCAACCCCTCGTCCCGAGGGACAAAGGCGTGCGTCCGGACCTTGTGTTGGGTCCAACGCCAAACCCTTGGGGTCCTCCCAAACAAAACTGTGTTGGTCATAAGGTTTTATATTTTACGACTCATTCTTATTACGATTTGCAGTATTTTCTTAGGTTTACCCTTTACGGGAATAGCTTTAGGATATGAGTCTTTTTTCCAATTCTTAACTAATTTTTGGGGTTGTAGTGACCATTTGTGCACATACACAACGAGACTTAACGTTATCCGAACTACGATTTCCTACTCAGCTTTGTTCTTATGACACAGAGGTTCGTAACTTTATAATATCAAATCTCGTTTCCTTCTCTAATAAGAATTAATTATTCACCTAACCTCTAGTGTATTTAAGGTTCATACTTTATATAGAAAAATACATGTATAATCATGATTCAATAAGCTTCTAGTGCTCAAACACCCATTTCGGGATACCATATGCTTATCATTTTAAATCCTAAAATCATTCATAATCACAACATAAATGTACTTATCTCGTAAAAATCCATTTTTTAGTCGTTGTACCACCCAACCATTAGTGAGACGATCACGTCCTATGCTCCCCCCCTTTGCTTCCTTCCGCAGTCTTAGGTAGCAGCTTTTTCTCTAAAATATGTAGCAGCTTGCCTTAGGACTCCAATCCAACCCTTGTCTACAATGGGTTACGGAGTTCCACCGGTTCAAGACCAGACTCCGGACATTCTCCTTCTTTAGCATTTTTTCACTCGTGAACCCTTTTTTCTTTTCACTTTTTTCATAACCCCCCCTTTCCTCACTAAGATCCTATACTTATCTCTAGAGGAAAGGTAATTGTTACGATTAAAATTGCTCCTCCAACTCGTTATATATTTTCTTGGAATTATTTACTTAACAACTATAGTAATTTATGAGCATGTAATTTTATTCATGTATCATAAACAAGATTCATTACTTAGTCTTAACACTTTATTAGTCTATTACATAATTTTCCAATTGAAACTTACGAAAGTAAAAGTAAAATTATCAAAATATGGGGATGTTACATTGAAATACTTGAACAATGAAGAAATTTCCAGCTAAAATTGGCGAACACATGCTGCCCATCATGGGACAACAAGTAAGCATAATTCTTTAAACCCATATGGCTTCCTCCTACTTCAAGGAAATTAGATGGAAGATAAGTCCCACTAAATGTTGTCATTTGTTGGGGATGGGGCCGATGACTAATGTTGTAGTTTATGCTTTGAATATTGCCCTCGTTTCCGAGTAGTGAACATGTTCACAATTGAGATATGAAAGTCTCAACCAAAACTCTATGTTTCTATCAACATTGAGTCAAATCTTCCCTTATATGAATTTTATATTGTAATTTTATTTTTTTAAATAAAATTATAATTTTTTTTGAAAAAAAACTTTATAATATTTATGAAATTAAAATAATAACTATTTATATTCATAACAATGGTATTTCAAAAATATATATAAAATTTTAATAAATTTAATTAATAAAATATATAGTTAGAAATATAATATTTTTTATATAGAAAAATGTGAAATATATATAAAACATAAATAATAGTTATAAATTAATATTTATTTTATCATGTTGGTTAGGTTTTGAATTGATATTCATAAGCGTACTACAAAAAAAAATGGCTAGTTCAAATTCCTCCATAGTTAATCCCCAAAAGAAAATCATTTTACCTTATAATTAAAATAATGATTCATATTCATAATTATTATATTTGGTAATTTCATATTTGATTTTAATTAAAAAAATATAAAAAACTTAATACTTATAATAATATTTGGTCTAATTTCCCTTTAACCATGGTACAACATTAATACTTTGGTCTACATATGGCTAAATTAAGAACCAATGAAAAGAAAAAAAGATATTTGTAATGTGTGTGTGTGTGTGTGTGTATACTTATATATATATATATATATATATATATATATATATATATATATATATATATATATATACGAACCAATGAAAAGAAAAAAAAGATATTTGTAATATGTATGTGTGTGTGTGTGTGATGGAAACACATCATCTAGGTTCAAAAATCCATTAGTGACATGATGAGTTATAAGACATTCATGTAATGAATTTGTGCTTATTACTATTATTGTATTGGCTTCAAACCTTATTAAAATTTTAATGTTATTTTTACAATATTATTGTGACAGATGGGCTTAAGTGCAAACTATTGTTATGTTATCTATTTCAAAGAGACTAAACATTCATTTTTTTTTAGAAAAAGGATTACGAATGATGAACATAAATTAATTATTTTTTTTGGAAACAAAATTTAATTATGGAATTGTGGTTCCATAAAATTAAAAGAAGACCGTTGATAAAAGTATTCCAAGAACTCGAGAGTGGTTGAACAGAAAAACAGTTAAAAGCAATTATCTTTCCTTTGGGGATAAAAATTACATTCTAGTGAGGAAAAAGGGGTTCGTGGACTGAGGATAGTAAGGAGAGGTAGGAAGAGAGTGGAAAATTCCTAAGCCGGTAGTGACCAGTGGAAACACTTAGCGTTCCCGAATCTTGGAAAATAAGAGTACTCGGACTAGGGGTCCCAAGGTCTCTTCCGGGAAATTCTGTCAACCTACTCATCTCGGTGTGGAGCACTGGGGGATATGAGGACGTAATCACCTCTCTCATGGTAGGGAGAACATCATTAGCGAGTTCTGAAATGAGATAAGTAAATAGACTGCAGAAATAGTAAGAACTCGGATGTGTTGTTTAGACAGTAGTCTTTTTTAATACGGATAATGTTCTTTAAGATATGAAATGAAGATTTTTTACTTAGTGAATGTTGTAGATATATATTTACTCGTAGTTTTTCTAAGGTATTCGAGAAATTACAAAGTAGAACGGATAATAATAAGTTGACTATGTAAAAATGTAATTGTTGAAGTTATTACTTGTTTTCAAGAAAGAATAGTGTTTATATTATCGGGTAAAACAAAAAACAACATAAAACATATACTAGAAGTTAAACCCGAAAAATTTTGTTAGTTCAGGGTCCATAGTCAAAACCCCGGACCCTAAAAACTAGTTGTTTATTTGTTAATCTATGATATACTCAGGACAGTTGAGAGTTGCAAGAAAAACAACTCAAAATTTTAGATGGTCTAGACATCTCTATTAACCAAAGACTAAAACAGTACCAGATGACGAAAGGAATGATACAAAATTAGTTCTTGAATAAGGAAATAAAACCTCTGTCAAAAGCAAGTAATATCCTCATACAAAATTTCAAAAAAAATCACGTGCAAAGAAAACCCGTAAAATGTAGCTACCATGGCAATATATTCACCATCGAAAAATAATCTTTTCCGCAAACTAATGTAGAAAATAAAACTAATTTTGTTACGTACTAAATATAGATAATGAAATTCTTCAAAAGACAAACAAGATTTAACGTGAATGCTCCAGAGAAGAAAAATATAACATCAATTTATATATATTTACCAAAGGAAACACCAAATTCTACAACCTCTAATTCATGAGAGTAAGCCACAATAAAGGCAGAGTGAGAATAACCTATTAATTGAGAATACCAGAGGTCAAATAATCTTCCATCACAAAAATTTTTAGATAATACTAAACTCGACCATAGAGGGAATCTCCTCTTAAGTTGGGTTGAGGGTTCTACCAAAGAACATGGGTGCAAGAATTTATATAATAGAATCTTCACCGCATGTCAAAATGTTCATCGTGGGCAAAGCCCTTAAAAATAATAAGGTAACAAAGTAACGACATTCGGTGCCATAAAACTTAATGTTGGAAAATCTTAAGTCGCAAAATATCGAAGAGCTAAAAGATGGAGAGCTCTACTCCAGAATTTAATTCCCGATTGGTGAAAATTAAATACCCGTGAAGAGATATGGTAGGGTCAGGTCATAATAGCCCAAGGAATTCGGGAAATTGATAAATAAAATTACTAGAACCCTGGCCATATGCATAGAGGAGCGAGTACCCGCTTCACAAGAAACAATTTGTAACATTTTAGTAAGCTATATTATCTAAATGTCAAACGAAATGTTAAACCGAGATAGACAAGTGTGAGAAAACTATCTTACCTGGTCTAGAAACTCACAGTACCATGGCCGAAACCCCGTACTCGAGAAAATCATGAGAGAATTAGAAAGAGTTAAGGGAATATTAACACAAGCATATAACCAGGTATTCAATGTGGAGAAACAACAAATTTTGGAAAAAACTTTCGTTTACTTGGGAAGGCTACCTGCCATGGAGGGAGGAAGCCGAAGTCGGTAGTCGACGTAAGAATTGGAGTACACAAAGTCGGAAATACGGATTCACAAACCCCGGAAAATTCATTACATATTCAAATCAGATTTCTATCCATTCCGAGTGCATAGCGAATGGCAAAGAGCCACTGCTAACCTCCCTGCGAGTAAATAAACGAAGAGCTTACTCACTTAAGAAAATGGCTTCAACACCGCCGCAAAGGATTAAACCCAAAAAAATTGTGAATGTAAATTGAATTACACTGTTTCGATATACGCCATGGCGAGCAAGGAATGAATCGAGGAATGGTTGTTGCTCGACAGAGAATAAATTGTGGTGGAATTGCGGAGGGGCAATGCCGACAGAGCGAAATGCAAAAAATGAAGAATTGGTTAGGGTTATGCGGTGGTCGATACCCCTAAATGACTACCGTGAAAAATATCCACCATGGATCTCAAAACCCCAAATCCAACGACGATTAGCAGAGCGCTTTTTCACTCCGTGCATTACAAATCCCCATGCGAAGTACAATACAACAAATCCTCATATTAACTCTTAACCTCCGGTGAGATTTTATTAACAAAGAATAAATAAAACGATTCGAGTTAAAAATATATGCAATTATCGTAATGTCCACCAATGTATTAATAATTGATGTTATGAGTATTAAAAATCAAATAGCCAACCATCATAAGCCCATAGTGACTCGTATAATGACATAAATATAGTATAGGTACCGAGAGTTGAAACCAAGCAAGTAGGTCCACGTGAATATTCATCATATCGTAAATATATGGTAAGTGCCAAGTTGATGTATGCAAAAGAGTCTACTTTGTTATGTGCATAATCATTATGTAGAAACTATGGTTTAAATGAGTAAGTGTAATTTTTTTTTATGTTATATCGTAACATATGTTACAAGTGGTATCAAATAGCGACGCTCATATGTTTGGGACACAATGGGTCACCTAACATGATAAACTGTTGTGTGTAAATGGTGCACGGAAAAAGAAATAACATAGTGGGAGACAAAAATGAGGAGGGGATCGAAGCAACAAACACCCCGAACGTGGGAACCTACACCCCAATCCCATCTAGAAATTAACTGGAAATGTGGATTCAACTAAGTGTAGATCAACACCCGGCAGACCAAATGAGATCGTCTGGAAGAACAACAACATCATACCAAAGATACTGATAAGCACTATGTAGAAGTTACAAGAAGAAATGGTCTCGAGTTAGGAGTGATAATGAGTGCTTGATGCAAGAGTAGGAAAGGATAGTGAAAAGCCTTTTCCGATAAACAAAATCAAGGAGTGTTACAACCCGCCCATGACAGAGATACGCAGAAGAAATGAACGACAAGCTAAGGACCAAACTAATGACAGAGTGGAAAGAAGCCATTCAAAATGAAGTAACAAGAATAGGAACTATAATGTGGGTTGAGTCCGGTAACGTTTTCAAAAACAACAAGAAATTAAGAAACAAAAAGTGGAGTTACAAGGTGAGTTCCGAAAGATTAAACCACCTATGTTTGATGGGGAAGCGGAGGAGGTGGCGAGCTTAGTTGATTAATATGAATAAATAATTTCAAGTTTATGATTACAACAACAACCTTAAAGCTAGGCTGGCCATTTATCCATTGAGAGAAAAAAGCTACCTTGTGGTGGGAGGAAGTCAAGAATGTCTGCAGTATTGAAGACCGGGACGTGACATGGGATGAATTTCAACAATAATTTAAGGACAAAATATCTAACAGAATGTTTCTATGATGAAAGAGTCCAGAGAATTCCATGATTTGAGGTTGGGTCAAATGAAAATGGATGAATACATAACCAAGTTCACTTCCTTGTTAAGATACGTTCCTTATTTAAGGGATGAAAAGGCTAAGATTCAACGATTCTTGAGTAGTTTGCCGACCCACATGAAAGAAAGAATTGAGTTCATGAATCCAAGGACCATGGATGAAGAAATTCAGAAAAAGAGAGAATGTGTTACCGACATTCCAAGGAAAAAAGGAGAAATAGACAAAAATTGGCGACCCAAGAAAAAGGGTCCGAAAAAGTAGTTCAAATTACAAAAATGTCTAGGGACTAATAAACTTTAAGAATTTTCGCAAAGAATTCGGTGAGCAAAATAGTTCAGAAAGAAACCATCAAAGAACCCGGTGGCCTACGGAAGAAAAGCCTACGGAGGCTTCCAGCAAGCCGAGAACATGGACAAAACTAGAAACCACCTCTACAGTGTTGAGGGGTGTGGCGAGGCTCATTATTATAAGAATTTCCCACAATGGGGAAGAAATGAAACAATAGCTAATCTACAAGAAGCTTCTACAGAGTGGGAGATGTAGCCCGAAACATACCCAGGATTAATGCAACATTGGAGGATCGATAGAGCGGATTACCAACCAACAATGATATAACTGAAGGTAATTTACTTTCGCAAACTGTTTCTATTTTGGTTGACCTGGGTGCTATTTTAAGTTATGTAAACTCCAGAATAGTAGAGATTTGTAAATTAAAAAGTCAAAAATTCAAAATTCCCCGTGCATGGTACAAACTAGCCATTGGGGCAAAGATAAATGTTTGTGCCAAAGTTCCAAATTGTAAATTGGACATTGGGAACCAAGAGTTAAATGTGGAACCGAATGTATTGCCTTTGGGATCCTACGATGTACTATTGGGCATGGATTGGTTGGAGAGACATTGGTCTCTAGTAGATTGTAAAGAGAATATTATATATTACAAAATGCCGGATTGAACTTGTCAAGAATTACAAGGAATTAAGAAGCCCTTACAATTGCGTCCTATCACAACCTCCCAATTGAGTAAGTGTATTAGAAAAGGATGTCACGATATATGCTATTCAAGTGGGTTTCTGCTAATTCTAAGGAGAATACCCCTATGCTGGAAAGCATACCAGATAGTACAAGATTTCATGGACGTGTTTCCAAAAAATGTACCGAGGTTTACCTCCAAGAAGGGATATCGATTTCACTATTGAGTTGATGCCGAGAGCATCACCAATTTCAAGAGCACCATATCGGATGAGTGTGTCGCGAGCAAACGGAAACTAAAAAATGTGGTCGCAAGAGTTGTTGGACAAAGGGTACATTCGACCGAGTGTGTCCCCTTGGGGAGCACGGTGTTGTTTGTAAAGAAAAAGGATGGAACCATGCAAATGTGCATGGAATATAGACAACTCAATAAATTGACAAGAAAAAAATAAGTATCCATTACCATGGATAGATGATCTGTTTGATCGAGTGAAGGGAGCAACTGTATTTTCGAAAATAGACTTAAGATCTGGATATCACCAAATTTCGAATTAAAGACAAGGATATCTACAAGACTGCTTTCAGTACCCTATATGGGCATTACGAGTTTGTGGTATTACCATTTGGTTTAATTAATGCACCAACAACATTTATGAAGTCGATGCATGGCATATTTCACCCCTTTTTCGACATATTTGTTCTGATATTCATTGATGATACATTGATTTATTCAAAAAATCATTGAAGAACACAAGGAGCACTTAAGGATAGTATTGGAGATGTTAAGAAAACATCATTTGTATGCCAATTTCAACAAATGTGACTTTTTTCAAAGAACAGATATAATATCTAGGCCATGTCATTTCCACTGAGGGAACAACGGTTGATCCGAAAGAAAATTAAGACTATTATGGAATGGCGAGTACCCCAAAACGTGGTAGATATCCGTTCCTTTATGGGGTTAGCTGGATATTATCAATCGGTTCATAGAAGGATTCTCGATGATTGCTTTTCCAATTACATATTTTTGCAGAGAAAGGGAAAAAGTATTTAAATGGACCACCGAGTGTTACAATAGTTTCGAAAAGGTTAAAAACATTTGTTGACCATTGGCTTGGTGTTGAGGGTAGCCGACCCCAACAAAGAATTTGAGGTTTGTACTGATGCTTGTAAGGAAGGATTTGGGGCAATTTTGATCGCAAGAAGGAAGAGTGGTTGCATATGAATCAAGAAAATTAAAGGAGCATGAACAACGATATTCATCCTATGACTTAGAACTACAACGTAGTAGTGCATGCACTCCGAGTATGGAGGCACTACTCGATGAGAAAGAGATTTGTGTTAAAGACCGATCACAGTAGCCTAACCAGCTACTTTAAGCAAGCTTATTTAAATGCTCGACGAGCAAGATGGAATTCCTTCTTAAGTGAATTTGATTTTGATATACAACATGTAAAAGGCAAAGAAAATCGTGTGGCGGATGCCTGAAGCGAAAAAATCGCATTGTGTATATGAACTTTGTTATAATCAAATCGAATGTAAATTCTTGGATCAGATAAAAGAAGAAGCCGAGAAGGATCCTAAATATCAATTATTATGGCAACAGGTAGAGGAAGCCAGAAGACAAGAAAAACCTTCGATTATGGAATTAACAAGGGACCGAATTGTTAACCTTCAAAGGAAAGTTATACATTCCAAATCGAATGAATTTAAAAGAGTTGATCATGAATGAGTATCACACATAGTAATTATTCGGGACACCCAGGATACCATAAAATGTTAACAACAATTAGAAAAGTCTATGTCCGGCATGGTATGCGAAGAAATATTGTGGAGTACTTAAACAAATGTCTGGAGTGTCAACGATGTTAATGTGGAGCATCAACACCCAAATGTCGAGTTGTTGCAACCTATACTCGGTTCTCGAATGGAAGTGGGAAGTTATATCCCTAGACTTTATTATTGGTTTACCAAGAAAAAAAATGGCACAATGACTCCATTATGGTGGTGGTTGATATATTGAGTAAGGCAACACACTTCATACCCATCCAAATCTACTTACAAAACCGTGAAAATAACATATATCTTCATGAGAGATATTTTTTTAGACCGCATGGTATTCCAAAGACTTTCTATATCGGATAAGGATGTGAAGTTTACTTCAACATTCCGGAAGGCCCTATTTATGGGTTTGGGAACCCAAATAAACTTCAACACCGCTTAACATCCCCAAACGGATGGACAAACTGAGTGGGTGAATCAAATATTGGAAGATGTGTTGCGTATGTACGTGATGCAAACGAGCCTAACGAAATGGGAAGAGTATCTACATTTAGTAGAATTTTCATACAATAAGGGTTATCAAGAGTCTCTTAAGATGAGCCCCTTTGAAGCTTTGTATGAGTGACCATGTCATAATCCCATTAATTAGAGCAATCCCGAAACCAAGTTGATGCTTCAGACCATAAATGTTGGCTAAGATGGAATCGAAGTGAGAAAGATTAGACAAAATATGAAAGTGGCTAAATATTGGGAGAAGGTATATACGGATAAAAAGAGAACTTACCGGGAATTTGTAGTGGGTGATCATGTGTATGTAAGGATTAAACCTAAGAAAAGCACATTAAGGTGGACCTCCTATGCCAAGTTGGCTCCCAATTTCTATGGACCTTTCTAGATATTGGAAAGAGTGGGACCTATGGCGTATCGGTTGGCTTTACCTGACCCATATCCGGGTGCACAATGTGTTTCATGTATCCTTACTAAAAATGATACGTGCATGACCCAAAGCATGTAATCCACTGGAAAAAGCATTCGAGTAGGGTAAGATTAGAAAAATTCTATCTTAAAATACCAAGTTGTATGAAATTTTAATTCAAGATTTTGTTGAATGCGAGTCGAACTAGACGACGAATTTCTAGTCGAACCTCAACGTATACTTGATCGGAGAGAAATCATGCTCCGGAGGCGAGCCATCACCCGAGTTAAAGTGAAGTGGAAGCACTTTAGCTCGGATGAGGCTACCTGGGAAGACGAAGGATTTGTGTATGAGGCTTACCCGTAATTGTTTGTTGAGCTCGCATGAAACATCGAGGACGGTGTTTACTTCCCGAAAGGGGGAAGTTGTGACAACTGGCTTAAGTGAAAACTAATTGTTATGTTATCTATTTTAAAGAGGCTAAAAATTCATTTTTTTTTAGAAAAAGGATTAAGAATGATGAACATAAATTAACTATGTTTTTTGGAAATAAAATTTAATTATGGAATTGTGGTTCCATAAAATTAAAAGAAGACGGATGATAAAAGTATTCCAAGAACTAAGAGTGGTTGAACAGAAAATAGTTAAAAATAGTTACCTTTTCCTTTGGGGATAAAAAATTACATCCCAAAGTGAGGAAAAGGGGTTTTGTGACTGAGGATAGCAAGGAGAGGTAGGAAGAGAGTGGAAAACTCCCTGAGCTAGTAGTGACCAATGGGAAACACTCAACATTCCCTGAATCCTAGGCAAGAAGAGTACTGGACTAGGGGTCACGAGGTCTCTTCCGGAAAGTTCCCGTCAACCTAATCATCTCAGGGTGTGGAGCACGGGGGAGATGAGGACGTAATTGCCTCTCTCATTGTAGGAGGACATCATCAGCGAGTTCTGAAACGAGATAAGTAAATAGACTACGTAAATAGTAAGAAACTGGATATGTTGTTTAGATAGAGTATTTTTAATACGGATAATGTTCTTAAGATATGAAATGAATATTTTTACTCGTGGGAATGTTGTAGATATATATTTACTGTACTTTTCTAAGGTATTCGAGAAATTACGGTAGAACCGATAATAATAAGTTGACTATGTAAAAATGTAATTGTTGAAGTTATTACTTGTTTTCAAGAAAGAATAGTGTTTATATTATCAGGTAAAACAAAAAACAAAATAAAACATCTACTGGAAGTTAAAACCCGAAAAAAATTGTTAGTTTAGGGTCCATAGTCAAAGACCCCGGACCCTAAAACTCGGTTGTTTATCCGTTAATCTATGATATACTCGGACAATTAGAGTTGCGGGAAAAACAACTCAAAAATTTAGGTGGTCCTGAACATCTCTATTAACCAAAGACTAAAACAAACCCAGGATGATGGAAGGAATAATACATAATTAGTTATTAAATGAGGAAATAAAACCTCTGTCGGAAACATGAATATCCTCATACAAAATTTCAGAAAAAAGACTGTGCAGATAAAACCCGTAAAACGTAGCTACCATGGTAATATATTCACCATCGGAAAAATACTCTTTACGCAAACTAATGTAGAAAAGAAAACTAATTTTGTTATGGGCAATATAGATAACGAACTTCTTCTAAAGACAAGAAAATATTTAATGCGAATGCTCTAGAGAAGAAAACTATAACAACAATTTATATATATTTACCAAAGGAAACACCCAAATTTTGCAACCTCTAATTCATGAGAGTAAGCCACAATAAAGGTAGAGTATAATAACCTATTAATTGAGAATACCGCAGGTCAAATAATCTTCCATCACAAAAATTTTACATAATACTAAACTCCCGACCATAGAGGGAATCTCCTCTTAAGTTGGGCCGAGTGTTCTACTAGTAAACAGTGGTGCAAGAATTTATACGGCTAGAATCTCACCTGCATGTCAAACTGTTCATCAAGGCAGAAGCCCTTAAAAATAATAAGGTAACAAAGTAACGACATCCGGTGCCATAAACCTTAGTGCCAAAATTCTTAAGTCGCAAAATACCGAAGAGATAAAATATTGAGAGCTCTGCTCCGGGAATTTAATTCCCCTTTGGTGAAAATTAAATACTTGTGAAGAGATATGGCAGGGTCGATCATAATAGCCGGAGGAATTTCGGGGAAATTGACAAATAAAATTACTAGAACCTCGCCATATGCACGAAGGAGCGAGTACCGCTTTCACAAGAAACAATTTGTAACATTTTAGTAAGCCATATTATCTAAATGTCGAACTAAATGTTAAATTGAGATAGACAAATGTGAGAAAACTATCTTACCTAGTCTAGAAACTCGTAGACCAGTGGTTGAAACCCCGTACTAGAGAAAATCATGAGAGAATTATAAAGAGTTAAGGAAATATTAACGCAATCATATAACGAGGTATTCAATGTGGAGAAACAAAAAAGTCCGGAAAAAACTTTGTTTACTTGGGAAGGCTTACCTGCCATGGAGGGAGGAAGCCAAAGCTAGTAGTCGGCAAAAGAATTGGAGTACACAAAGCCAGAAATACAGATTCACAAACCTGGAAAATTCATTACATATTCAAATTGTTAGCGCTCAAATCTACCTCAGGCTGAAATGAAGTAAACTCAAGGCTACATCAAACCACGCTCAGCCTCGTAGCTAGCCCTACGAGGACAGGAGAGGGCTCTCTCCGTCAATCTCGAGAAAATGAGCAATAGGATGCGAGATGACTTACAATAAAAACTGATTTTAGGCTAGTAAAGAGATAGGTATGTTTGATTTTTGGTTTTTGGGTTTTCGCTGGAGAAATGGGAAAACAAATTTTGGGTCCGGGGATAAGGTCAGACCTTTGCAGAGTTCAAGCTGGGGCGAGGTAGGTGATGATCTTGATGCTTTAAATTGGATTTATGGATAGATTAGACCGATGAGGAGCTGAAGAGGGCAAAGAAGAACTTGGATCCTCTCCAAACAGCTGAAAACATATAGAACTAACCGAATTCAAAGGCTAAGCACTGTAAACAATGGATTCAACCTTAATCACTCATTCAACTTAGTTCAGAAGCATAATGAAAGGATGGCATACATTAAACATGAAGAAACTTACAGTAAACAAAGAAGAAACACCATCAAGAATAGAACACCACAAGGATCCCAACAAGTGCCGCAAAACCCCCGATCTTTCCTTAGCCAAAATATGAAAAGTATGTACAATGATATCAAAAGTATCCCAAGAGTCCAACCTGTAGAATGCCTCAGAAATTACAATATATAGATCACTCTAACACCTTTCCCCACCTCTAGGGGTCGAATTCCCTCTTCAAGGATCAGTTTCAACCAATTCTAATCATGGAACTACAATCTAGGCAACTAACAACTTGCCTCTAAAAGAGTGGAAACTGATCCATTACATGATTTTTTACTCATTTGAGAGTGAATCTTCTAGAAGAGATAAAAACAAGCCAAAGTTACATGCCAAGCATGAATTTACATCATAAAAACCCAAAAATTCTATCCAAAAGCAAAACTGGTCCATAATAGGCGAAATACTGAGCTGGCAGCTGAAAATTCAAGAAAAATTCCAGGTGGGTCGCTCCTGAACTGTGTGGGTCGCTAATGTTCCAGGCTGAATTTGAGGCACTTCCCGGCATCCAAATTGAGCTCATGATAGCGCGTTGGAAAGCCCTGGATGTCTACTTTCCAACCCAAGTGGAATTTCTGAATTTGGAGTTCATTGGACCCTCCAAAACCTCATTCGCCCAGAGGTACTCCCTGCTGGTGCAAAAGGTGGCAGCAAGGTGGTTTTCATGGTGTTTTTGAGCTGTTTGACCATCCAGATTTTGATGAAATGCTAAGTTGACTTCAGAGGATGCATAATTAACCATGAAAAATCCAAAAATGTAAAAATCTCCTCCAGCAAGTGTCCCAAAAAAAAGTGAGCGCATGAGCGCGCGACCCACGTAACTGAAAACCCTGTTTTTAGACCAAAAAATTTCAAAATGAGAAAATTTTCTCCGAATTTGCTCAAATTCGGAGCGAAGACCCTCCATCATGTATCTTGCTCAGTAAATGAAGCCTCGGCCAAAATCCGGAGTGGATCAGGCCTTTTCCGCCATTTTAGTGCTCTCCTGGTGCATGCAGCTCCTGTGGTGAAAACACTGTCTCGGTTGTATGATGTGTTGTTGTCAGTCGTGATGTAGCAATGTGTATGTTCAACCTGTTGAAAATGAGAAATGGGACCTTGGTGTCTTTGTCTCCATCACGATCCTGTGAATGTACCTATGCTGATGAAGAAGGCGAGACCCCTTCCACCTCACGTGGAGATAGTACTCGCGCTGCTGATGAAGTCAACGAGACCCCTTCCACCCCATGTGGAGATAGTACTCGTCGTGATGCTGAAAACAAAGCTCTGTGGCCTCTCTGATATGCTACCACTACTGGCGCACTGCTATGCTCCATCTCAGTACATCAACCTCAACGATTGAGTCACTGTCCGACTCCTGCTCATATTCTGACTCTATCTCTGACATGGCTGCGAACAAGATATGTGCAATATGTATACTGATATATATGCAGTGAAGGCAAAGTTATAATGTATGTTTCAAACACCCAACAAATATCCCCCACTGTCAAAGCACCATAAGGAAACAAACAATGATAATAGCTCTGTTTTAGGTGGATTGAAAAAGAGTCACAATCTCTGTTTTAAATGCAAGTGAAACTTTTGACCAAAGGGAGCGGGCAACTTTCAAAATATTGAACAAATCTTATCAAAGGGAGCATGGCATCATATGAATGTGTTTGTCCATGAGTAATAACAACAAAGGTGTCAAATGGGAAATGAAACAGAGTTATGAAAACGTGCTATCAATGGGCAATGGGATATAATATGTCAATGAACATCATGGAACAAAGGTCATGACAGTGGTAAAATGGTAATGAAGACCACAGTGGTATAATAGGTGTGAAGACAGTGGGCTTTGAACATACGTGCCAAGGTGGATATACCAATGATATAAGGTGGAGAAAACACTCATAAAACCATCCATACATATTTCAAAACCCTGAGGAACAAGTCATCCATGTATGTAGGGTTTTACTCCTCCATTCAAATGTTTGAAGACTTCAAGATACCATCAACACATGAAAAACTACTGAGCAATGATAAAAACTTGTTTGCAAGTAACTGGAGTTGATTCGAATCGAAACTGGGCGCAAAAACACAATTTTCTGAAATCTGCTGACAGGTGGGTCGCTCTGCCCAGGTGGGTCGCTCCCATTCATTTTTACACTGTGAAAATTGCCCAGGTGGGTCGCTCTGCCCAGGTGGGTCGCTCTTCCCTCTTGCCACATAGTGCATTTTTCAGGAAGCTTTTGGAGGCCTTCCCGGTGTCCAAATCAGGCGTGTGATAGCTCGTTGGAAAGCTATTGGAGTCTACTTTCCAACACAAGTGGAATTATGCAATTTGGATTCCATTTACCCTGTCAAAAATCAAATCTCCCAACACTTGTCAAAATGATCAGAATGAGGCTGCCTCAAGGCAGAGCGCTGTTGCAGCCAATGTTTGAAGGTCTTCCTCAACTCCAAATTGAGCTCATGATAGCTCATTGGAAAGGTATTTATGTCTAGGTATCATTTGACTCATCAAGAAAGTCATTTGGCCAACCATTCTAGGAGAAAACTTGATTTTCCCAAGGTCACTTCAGAGGTGCATTCAATTCTCCTGAGGCAACGGTATTTTTGACATTTCTCTAAAACCATGATACCTGTGTAAAAAGTGAAGGAGGTTTTTCTTCCTTGGGATGTTGTGGACAAAAACCTCTCTCAGTTTTCCAAAATTCATCTGTTATTGCTCTGAAACATCTTTTGAGTGAAACTTATCCCGATGGGTGAAACAAGGGATTTTGTCGAAATGAAGCGAAACGAAGGGGATAAGGGGCTTCTAAATTCTTGGGGAAATTTTGGGAAGTAGGGAGGGATGTTAGGAAGCAGGGGAAAGTGGAATCTCAGAGATTGAGTGAGGGGAAGGGGTCCAAAAGGGCAATACACAAGCCTAGCCTAGAAAATTGCCAAGTTGTGGCAAGAAACTAGGGTTTGTGCAAAAATGAGGAATTTGGGGGATCTCAGTGATGGGAAGTGTTTAATAAGGTATATTAAGGATAGGGGAAGGTGTGTGAACATCAGGATACAAGTTTTTCCGATGATTTGACCATTCAAGAGAAATTACCTCCAAAACCCTAGGAGAGGGAAATGGACCTTACCAAGGCACAACTGAAGCATGAACGAGGTGTAAAATGACCCAACGGAACTTGACATGATGATGACAACCCTCTGAATGATGGTACACTCAGCTGAATGGTGACATGGACTGACATTTGGACAAATTTGAAAAGAGTGAAGACCAACCCTAGACCTAATGCCTAGTGATCAAATTTTGCTTGAAGACTCTTTGAAATGACAAAATTTGACTTTGACACTTTAAAATCACTTTGAAAGAGCATGTTTGATCACTGGAGGAAGGCTGCAAAAGCTGACTCTAACATTGGCTCCAATGGGGATGGTAGCTCCATCTCCGTGGAGGTGCCAAGAACGGCAGATCTTTGGGAGAGCAGACCAGTGCATTCATCCATTGGGCGATGGAATCATTATTTTGAACGGATAACACAAAACCTTTGACACATTTATTGAATGAAAACTTGACTGAAAACTGAATGAAACTTGACTGAAACTTGACTCAAACCGACTCGATGGCAAACTGAAATAACTTGAATAAACTGACTCAACAGACCAAACACAAATGACTCATGACTGACTTAAAACAAGACTTTACAAAGCTTTTGAAAAAAGGCAGCAGTCCATCAAGATTTGGAATCATGATGACAACCACCTGCATATTAATGAAATATGTACAATCATGTATAATTGGCTTTCCAATGTAACCAGTCAAGCAGATGGCTTCTTGATTGATTCTTCTGATCAGATCTCTTGGTCAACAATAGATACTGGTAACTAGGCATCCAAAAACATAATTGACCATGATCTCCTTCATCACTGAATACTGCAATACTCACCTTTACTGCTGACTGTAACAATTTTTCCAATGGATCATGAAAAACATGAAGATTTACCTCCTGCTGAAGAAAAAAGGTGTCTTTTTCTCCTGCTTCTGATCTGTCTTTATCATGTACTTCAGTAAAAGTATGCTCCTGGGCTTCAAGAAACTCTGAACAGGTAGATGAGCAGATCTCTTCTTGAGAAAAAATTTCAACACATGAGACATATGAAGAAGAAACTGAAAGGGAATCTTGAATGATCTGATCTTCTGTAGCCTGAATATAATGTAGGTCATCTTCATATGATATCACAACCAGATTATCATGTTCCTTATTACATTCATCAATCATGAGAAAAGAAACTTTAGATGATTCTTGAAACCCAAACATGACATTCCTATCATCTACCATTTCACTTACTTGAACACAGATTTCATCTTGTTTTGCATCAATTGACTGGATTACCTCTTTATGAAGACTCTGTTCTGATGAACTGACAACATTTGAATCAAAAATTCTGTCTATGGTCTCAACAGCAAAACACTCCTTTTCAGGATTCAGCACAAGGTATGCTTGGTCATTACAATCTGAATCAGGATCTGATATGACTGAGTGGACATTATCACAATCTGCATTTGAAACTTGAATTTCCGGCATGCTGTCTTCTTCTGTGGGCAGATCTGAAACAAGCTCTTCTCTTTCATCATTTTCCGCCATATAGACATCTTCAACCTGCTGATCTATAAGGCTGCTTACAGGACTGTCATCCATTTCAGAAAAGTAAGAAATTCCACCATCACCTTCTTGACCATGTGCACAATGCAGATCTGCGTTAACTTGAGCTGGAACACGACCTCTCAAAAGTAGATTTATCTCATCTTCAGACAGAGGAGATAATACCCTTTGTTTTCTTTTGCTCAAACAGTGATTGTCTTCATTGATTTCAAGTGAAGGAGTATACAAATTTTCCTCATACTGTTGATCCATTTCATGTAATTCCTGTTCACTGTCAAAATGCAAAATTCCTTCATCTTCCACCGTACTAAGATCTTGATCATGCTGCAAATTCTCATGATCGTCTGTATGCTGCTAAAATGGATTTTCATACAATGCTTCCATGATCTCATCATCCATAAAATTATCATCTTCATAATATTTCTCAAGGCTTTCAATAAAAGTAGAAGCATGTTTGCAACAGTCATGAACTAAATTTAAAGATGGATAAGATACTTGATATCTTTCAATGAACAGGGCATGAAAATCCTTTAAACAATACATACAGGCCAGTGGCAAATTTTCATACCAAGATTGGGCTTCACCTTCCAGAGTGGCCAGGAATATCTTCATCAAGCAATCTTCAGGAAAAGCCACCTTCAACTTGCGAATATGCATGTGAAATCTAATCAGATGTAAAGCAGCATCTTTCTTACCATCATTGTTAAACGTAGGCAGATTCCTGGACCAATCTACCTTGGGCATCTTATTCGGAAAACCTGGAATGTGATCTCGGCTCATGGGAGCATATCTTCTCGTGATTCGGTCCATCTTGAAAATCTCACAGCTACTGATCTCCCTGTAGTGAAGTCACCATGAAGCATTGATTGTCTGGATCTTTCAGTGAATGAAGTCGCCAGGTGAATGATTTCAGCCTTCTTATGTCTGATCGTTGTTCACCATCAACCATCAGATCTGATCTTGATACATGTACTGGGGCAATTTACAAGTTAAATGCTACGATTACAAGTTAAACCGGAGATCGACTGAAGCAGCGTTTATCTACTTCGCTGATGCATAGCAACAACGTTTCGAAGGCTACCTGGCGTGACTTCAGACTCCGTCTGTAGCTTATAGAACAAATAACACCCACAAGAAAACCAATTCTCCCCAGTATGGTCGCCACTATGTTAGCGCTCAAATCTACCTCAGGCTGAAATGAAGTAAACTCAAGGCTACATCAAACCACGCTCAGCCTCGTAGCTAGCCCTACGAGGACAGGAGAGGGCTCTCTCCGTCAATCTCGAGAAAATAAGCAATAGGATGCGAGATGACTTACAATAAGAACTGATTTTAGGCTAGTAAAGAGATAGGTATGTTTGATTTTTGGTTTTTTGGTTTTTCGCTGGAGTAATGGGAAAACAAGTTTTGGGTCCGGGGATAAGGTCAGACCTTTGCAGAGTTCAAGCTGGGGCGAGGTAGGTGATGATCTTGATGCTTTAAATTGGATTTTATGGATAGATTAGACCGACGAGGAGCTGAAGAGGGCAAAGAAGAACTTGGATCCTCTCCAAACAGCTGAAAACATATAGAACTAACCGAATTCAAAGGCTAAGCACTGTAAACAATGGATTCAACCTTAATCACTCATTCAATTTAGTTCGAAGCCTGTAAGAGGATGGCATACATTAAACATGAAGAAACTTACAGTAAACAAAGAAGAAACACCATCAAGAACAGAACACCACAGGGATCCCAACAAGTGCCGCAAAACCTCTGATCTTTCCTTAGCCAAAATATGAAAATATGTACAATGATATCAAAAGTATCCCAAGAGTCCAACCTCTCCAACCTCTGAAAATGATTGAGAAATTACAATATATAGATCACTCTAACACCTTTCCCCACCTCTAGGGGTCGAATTCCCTCTTCGGGGATCAGTTTCAACCAATTCTAATCATGGAACTACAATCTAGGCAGCTAACAACTTGCCTCTAAAAGAGTGGAAACTGATCCATTACATGATTTTTTACTCATTTGAGAGTGAATCTTCTAGAAGAGATAAAAACAAGCCAAATTTACATGCCAAGCATGAATTTACATCATAAAAACCCAAAAATTCTATCCAAAAGCAAAACTGGTCCATAATAGGCGAAATACTGAGCTGGCAGCTGAAAATTCAGGAAAAATTCCAGGTGGGTCGCTCCTGAACTGTGTCGGTCGCTCATGTTCCATGCTGAATTTGAGGCACTTCCTGGCATCCAAATTGATCTCATGATAGCTCGTTGGAAATCCCTGGATGTCTACTTTCCAACCCAAGTGGAATTTCTGAATTTGGAGTTTATTTGACCCTCCAAAACCTCATTCTCCCAGAGGTACTCCCTGCTGGTGCAAAAGGTGGCAGCAAGGTGGTTTTCATGGTGTTTTTTAGCTGTTTGACTATCCAGATTTTGTTGAAATGCTAAGTTGACTTCAGAGGATGCATAATTAACCATGAAAAATCCAAAAATGTAAAAATCTCCTCCAGCAAGTGTCTCAAAAAAAAGTGAGCGCATGAGCGCGCGACCCACGTAGCTGCAAAACCTGTTTTTTTAGACCAAAAATTTGAAAATGACAAAATTTTCTCCGAATTTGCCCAAATTCGGAGCGGAGGTCCTCCATCATGTGTCTTGCTCATTCAATGAAGCCTCGGCCAAAATCCGGAGTGGATCAGGCCTTTTCCGCCATTTTAGTGCTCTCCTGGTGCATGCAGCCCCTGTGGTGAAAACACTGTCTCGATTGTATGATGTGTTGTTGTCAGTCATGATGTAGCAATGTGTATGTTCAACCTGTTGAAAATGAAAAATGGGACCTTGGTGTCTTTGTCTCCATCATTATCCTGTGAATGTACCTGCGCTGATGAAGAAGGCGAGACCCCTTCCACGCCATGTGGAGATAGTACTCGCGTTGCCGATGAAGTCAACGAGACCCCTTCCACCCCGGGTGAAGATAGTACTCGTCGTGATGTTGAAACAAAGCTCTGTGGCTTCTCTGATATGTTACCACTACTGGTGCACTGCTATGCTCCATCTCAGTGCATCAACCTCAACGATTGAGTCACTGTTCGACTCCTGCTCCTACACTGACTCTGTCTCTGACATGGCCTGGAACAAGATATTGGCACTATGTATACTGATATAGATGCAGTGAAAACAAAGTTATGATGTGTGTTTCAACACCCAACAAATATCCCACCGTCAAAACACCATAAGGAAACAAACCATGGATAAAATCTCTGTTTTAAATGGATTGGAAAAGAGTCACAATCTCTGTTTTAAATGCAAGTGAAACTTTGATCAAAGGGAGCGGGCAACTTTTAAAATATTGAACAAATCTTATCAAAGGAGAGCATGGCATCATATGAATGTTTTTGTCCATGAGTAATAACAACAAAAGTGTCAATGGGCAGTTTGAAACAAAGTCATGAGAATGTTTTTACATTGGGCAGTGAGACATAATACAACCACAGTCACCATGGAACAAAGGTTTTAAACATGGTATAATAATAGCAATGGTCACAATGGCATAATGGGCATGAGAACAATATGGTTTTGATATTATATGCAAGGCTGGGCGTATCACTGATATAAGATAAGCAACAAACTCATGCAACCACCCATATCATTTTAAAACTCTGAAAACGATATTGCCATGACTGTGGGGTTTAAATCCTCCATTTGAAGCGTTTGAAACCATCAATGATGCCACCAGCGCATTTAAAAACATTAAGTAATAGCAAAAAACCTGTTTGAAGGCCGATGAATCAATCCCAAGCAAGACTGGGCGCTCAAAATGAAATTTCGAACCTCTGTTGATGCGTGGGTCGCTCACCTCTGCGTGGGTCGCTCGGCCCAGGTGGGTCGCTCACCTTGTAAGTTCACACTGCGGAAATAACCCAAGTGGGTCGCTCTGCCCAGGTGGGTCGCTCTTGCCTCTTGCCACATAGTGCATTTTGCAGGAAGTGTTTGGAGGCCTTCCCGGTGTCCAAATCGGGCGTGTGATAGCTCGTTGGAAAGCTATTGGAGTCTAATTTCTAAAAAAAGTGGAATTATGCAATTTTAATTTCATTTACCCTGTAAAAAATCAAATCTCCCAACACTAGTAAAAATGAGCAGAATGAGGCTGCCTCAAGGCAGAGCGCTGTTGCAGTCAACTTTTGAAGGTTTTCCTCAACTCCAAATTGAGCTCATGATAGCTCATTGGAAAGATATTTTTGTCTAGTTATCATTTGACTCATCATGCAAGTCATTTTGCCAACCATGCTAGGAGAAATCTTGATTTTCCCAAGGTCACTTCAGAGGTGCATTCAATTCTCCTGAGGAAACTTTATTTTTGACATTTCTCCAAAACCATGATACCTGTGTAAAAAGTGAAGGAGGTTTTTCTTCCTTGGAATGTTGTGGACAAAAACCTCTCTCAGTTTTTCCAAATTCATCTTTTATTGCTCTGACACATCTTTTGAGTGAAACTTATCCCGATGTGTGAAACAAGGAATTTTGTCGAAATGAAGCGAAATGAAGGGGATAGGGGGCTTCTAAATTCTTGGGGAAATTTTGGGAAGTAGGGAGGGATGTTAGGAAGCAGGGGGAAGTGGAATCACAGAGATTGAGTGAGGGGAAGGGGTCCAAAAGGGCAAAACACAGGCCTAGCCTAGGAAATGGCCAAGTTTTGGCTAGAAACTAGGGTTTGTGCAAAAATAAGGAATTTGGGGGATCTCAGTGATGGGAAGTGTTTAATTAGGTGAATTAATGATAGGGGAAGGTGTATGAACATCAGGATACAAGTTTTTCGATGATTTGACCATCCAAGAGAAATTACCTCCAAAACCCTAGGAGAGGGAAATGGACCTTACCAAGGAACAACTGAAGCATGAACAAGCTGTGAAATGACTCAATGGAACTTGACATGATGATGAAAACCCTATGAATGATGGTACACTCAGCTGAATGGTGACATGTACTGACATTTGGACAACTTTGGAAGAAGTGAAAGCAAACCCTAGACCTAATGCCTAGTAACCAAATTTTGCTTGAAGACTCATTGAAATGACAAAATTTGACCTTGACACCTTAAAATCACTTTGTAAGAGCATGTTTGATCACTGAAGGAAGGCTGCAAAGGCTGACTCTAACATATTCAAAACAACGTTTTTCCTCTTTTAAAGTTTCATTTTTTTTTTTTAAATTGAACCCGTCGTCGCTATACCGATGCCTTGTAAGCGTCAGAATTGCGACAGCTTAAAAACGTCGGAAGAGTGACAGTATAAAAACGTCGGACGAGCGACGTTCAAAATGTCGGACCACATTTCGTCAGAATTGCGACAGTTTACTAACGTCAGAAGAGCGACGTTCAAAACGTTGGACCACATTTTGTCGGAATTGTGACAGCTTACAAACGTCGGAATAGCAACGTTCAAAACGTCGGACCACATTGTGTCGGAATTGCGACAGTTTACAAACGTCGGAAGAGCAACGTTCAAAACTTCGGACCACATTTCGTCGTAATTGTGACAGTTTACAAACATCAGAAGAGCGACGTTCAAAACGTTGGACCAAATTTCATCGGAAGTGCGACAGTTTACAAACGTCGGAAGCGTGATGGTTTGGGAAACGTCGGAAGAGCAACGCTTGTTTGGAAGCGACGGAAAAATTGTCGATAGTGCGACACTTTTTAAGTGCGTCAGAACTGCGATGGTATGGCAAACCACGTTTTTCCCGCCCTCGAACTGTTGCTCTTGCGAAAACTAGGTGTCGGAATAGCGACGAATTGGCCGTCGAAAATTCCGCCAAATTTTCTAGTGATAACAGATGAAGAGTACACAACCAAGTTTCTGGAGTTTTTGAGGTATGTGGCCTACCTCAAGGATGAGAAGACAAATGTTCAAAATTTCATCATTGGATTGTCGTTAGCATTTAAAAATCGAATTGAGTATGATGAGCCTCGATCATTGGAGGAAGTCATCAAGAAATTGAAACAATTTTATGAGTCAAAGTGCAAGTTTGAGCCTAAGCGAGATTGGAAAGGCAATCATAAGACTAAAGGAAAGTGGGTTAAGAAGTGAGGAATACATTAGGATGTAGGTGATAAGGAGAACTTGGTACCTTATAAGAAGATCAATGCAATTGACAGAGGACATGTATTTCAGTCTGAGGAGAAAAATAAGGGTGATGGAAAGAAGGCTTTGTAATGTTGGACTTTCAGTGGAAAGAATTGTAGGAGAGATTTTCCATTGCATCAAGGTGGAAAATCTCATATTTACAATGCTCAGGAGGCAAAGATAGTTGGATATGTTGGCAGAGTATTCCTCAGATTTATGCAGTAGTGTATAATAGGCAGGCTAATCATCAGGCATCCATCATCGAGATGGAAGGTAATCTTCATGATCAAATTGTTTCTATTTTGATTTATCTTGGATCTACTATAGTTATATCAATGCGAACCTAGTGGATAAGTCTTTCTTGAATAAAGAAGTGCATGTTGAATCTTGGTTGGTGCAATTAGCTATAGGGACCAAGAGAAGATTTCATCATTAGGTCAGATATTGTTCATTTAAGTTGAATGGTATGCTTACATCAGTAAATCTAAATGTGCTTCATTTGGGATCATACAATACTATTTTGGGCATGGATTGGTTGTTCATTCACAGGACCAAGGTAGATTTCTATGATAAGGTTATTGAGTGTCTGGATGATGATGGGAAAAGAAGATTTTTTCAAGGAAAGAAGGAGAATGGTTACAACTATGCAGGAAAGGTGCAGTTGTGGGAAAGGATGTGTATTGTTTGTAGTTCATATTTCTAGTGACAACGGGAATGATTTTGAGGATGGTGAATTCCTAAAGAGGTATCATGTTTTGCAACAGTTTCAGGATGTGTTTCCTATAGATATTTCAAAGTTTCCTCCTCATATATAGGTGGAATTTTCCATTGGGTTGATGTCGGGAGTAGCACTAACATCTAAGGAACCATATAGGATAAGCACTCCAGAGTTGGTGGATTTGAAGTCACAGCTTGAGGAAATGCTTGATAAGGGATATATAAGTCCAAGTGTATCACCTTGGGATATACCAGTATTTTTTATAAAGAAGGATGGTACTCTCAAATTTTGCATTGATTACAGGAAATTGAACAAGGTGACTATCAAGAATAGGTCTCCATTGTCGCAGATTAATGACTTGTTTGATCGGTTGAAGGGAGCAACAATATTCTCAAAGCTTGACCTGAGATGAGGATATCATCATGTGTGCATCAAAGAAGAAAATATTTACAATACCACATTTCATACAAGGTATGAGCATTATCAGTTTGTGGTGGTTCCTTTTGGTCTTACTAATACTCCAGCTACTTTCATGTGTTTCATCAATAGTGTGTTTTTTTTTTATCTGGACAAGTTTGTGATAGTGTTTATTAGTGATATATTGATATATTCTTAGAATGAGGAAGAGCATGCAGAGAACCTAGAAGCAGTATTGAGATTGTTGAGAGAGCATCATTTGTATGCCAAGCTCAACAAGTGTAGTTTATTTTAGACTGAATTTCATTACTTGGGACATGTTGTTTCCAAGGAAGGGATAACAGTGAACCCGAAAAATATTAAAGCTATGATGGAGTGACCAACACCTAGGAATGTGGATGAGGTTAGATCATTTATTGGACTAACACGTTATTATATGTGGTTCATCGGGAACTTCTCACAGATTAGTTATCCCATTACATATTTGTAGAGGAAAGGAAAAAAAAAATGAATGGACTGAGGAGTGTGCAACTATCTTTGAGCAGTTGAAGCATTTTCTTACAAATGCTCCAATATTGAAAATTACATATCCTGATAAAGAGTTTTTTGTATGTACAGATGCTTGCAAGGAAGGTCTTGGTGGAGTCTTAATGCAAGAAGGGCGGGTGTTATGCTATGAGTCAAGGAAGTTGAATGAACATGAGAAGAACTATGTGACTCATGATCTTAAGTTGGCAAATATCATTCATGAAATTAATATGTGCAGACATTATCTTCTTGGTAGGAGGTCTATCTTGATGAGTGATCATAGTGGACTAAGGTACTTGTTTGACCAACCTAATTTGAATTCCAAGCAAGATATATGGTTGGCTACCCTTAGTGAGTTTTACATTGATATCAGATACATCAAAGGAAAGGAGAATAGGGTTGCATATGCTCTCAATATGAGAGTGCAGGTGAATCACATTCTAGTTATGAGTTCATATGGTACAAATTTGCAGGAGCATATATTGCATGCAAGACAACATGATGATAGGTACCTATAGCTAAAGCAGAGGTTGTGGTAGTAGGGTGAGGGCGATATATATGAGGAGCATCATCTCATGACAGCTGACTTGGTTACATCAGGAACAAGGTTTATGTGTCAGAAAGAAGTGAGCTCAAGAAGCTTATCTTGAGGGAGTTTCATGTAAAGTCGTATTTAGGTCACCTAGGATATCAGAATACTTTGATAGTAGTTAAGAAGTTAAATCATTGGAAAAACTTGAAGAAAGAGGTCACTGAGTTTGTTGCAAGATGTTTGGACTATCAACAAGTGAAAGATGAGTATAAGCAACCAACTAGTTTATTACATTTGATTCTGATTCTAGAATGGAAATGGAGGTCATTTCCATGGAATCCATTACAAGTTTTCTGAGGACATCAAATCAGTACGATTCCATCATGGTTGTGGTTCACAAGTTAAGTAAGTTAGCTCACTTCATTGCAATGAATTCTACTAATTCAGCTAGTGAGGTATCTCAGATCTTCATCAGGGAGATAGTGAGGTTGCATGGTGTTCCCAAGAATATTATATCAAATAGAGGTTCCACGTTCACTTCTAGGTTTTGGAAGGAGTTGTTTGCAAACTTAGGGAGAGAGTTAGCTTTCAATACAACTTGTCATTTGAAGATATATGAACAGGCTGAGAGGGTTAACAATATTCTTGAGGATATGTTGAGGATCTATGTCATGCATCAGCAGAGGAAGTGGGAGGATTATCTTTCATTGGTGAAATTTGTATATAATAATGGGCATCAAGGATCCTTGAAGATGAGTCCATTTGAGGCACTCTATGGGCAGAGTTGTAATACTCCTATCAGTTGGAGTGATATAGTGAATAGTGTACTGATTGGACCATATATGTTTGTTGATATAGAGTAGGAGATGCAGGTTATTCGAACGAATTTGAAGGCAACACAAGACGAGAAGAAGAGTTGTGCAGATTATAATAGAGAATTCAAGGAGTTTCAGGTTAGGGAGCATGTGTACTTGTGCATCAAGCCCAAGAGGAGATCCTTGATGATTGTATCATGTGCCAATCTGGCACCCTTGTATCATGATCCTTTTGAGATCCTTGAGAAGAATGGACAAATGGCCTACCGACTTGCACTACCACCAACAATGAAATTCCATGATGTTTTCCATGTTTCACTGCTTAAGAGATATGTGTAGGATGTTGATCATTTGATTTATTGCTCTGTATTGTAGGTGGAACTAGAGGGAGAATTCCAACCAAAACATCAGTGCATTTTTCAATGGAAACAACTTATGCTCTGGAACCGAGCAATCGAGCAAGTTAATGTGCGGTGGAAGCACTTTGGTCCCGAGGAAGCTACATGGGAGATGGTTGATTAGATGTGGGCTTTGTATCCTTCTTTGTTTGTTGGTTGAGAAGATGTATCTAGTATATGTGTTTTGGTTTATATTTATATGTGCATATGTGTATTATAAATACTGCAATGAGTTGTGTTATAAAGCTCCAATAAGCAATATGTTGTAAATATTGCATCAATTTGTGTTATAAATCTCCAATAAGAAGTATGGTGTTCATGGTTTTAACAACTTGGTATGATGTAAATGTTGCATCAAGTTGTGTTATAAAGCTCCATGGGCAGCAAGTTTTTCTAGTTATAAGCATCTTTGAACACTAATGACGGTGTTCCCCTAAGGGGGATGGGGTTGTAAAATCCCCTGGTTGATTTTCCATGTAAATAAAATAAGACCAAGGTCATGGGACACATATTCCAAGTTGAATGGTGGGAAAAACATCATAGTGGGCATCCCTTTTGGATTATTAATGGCTATGGAAATTGGAAAAGGCATTGGCAAAAGAAAAGAGGCAATAATTGACATTTAATTATGAAAATAAAGGAACATAGGCGAAAAGGAAAATGAAGAGACATATTTGCATGCAAGGGAAATTACAGGAGAAAATATGGAAAATGAATAAAATAGAGGCATCAATGATAAAAAGGCTCCAGAGAAACAATTTCTTGCTTTTAAAATCCTTGAGTTAATCTCTCCTTTCATTCTTTCATTCTTTCATTCTCTCATTATCTCATACTCTTGCACAATTAGAGAATTCTTGGAGCATGCTTAGAGCACTCTAGAATTCACTTGGATTTGGAGAAATAATGCGAAGGAAAGAAAGGAAGCGCAAGGAGACAATTGGAACAGTAGCTACAACTAGATTTATTTGCAAGTAATAGGTTGCATGTATGATCTCCTTATTGGTTTTAGGATGCATGGTATATGTGTGTGGTTCCTTGGTTATGTGTTGTCAATGGCATGGATATTTGTTTGGATTGATAGTGGTTTAAACCTTGCCTTGTCGTTTCCTATATATCCATGGTGTTATGGGTTTCCCACATGTTTTTATGATTGGTGCTTAGGTTCCCTATGGCTGTGGGCTGGAACGAATGCTCAGGAGCCCTAGAACAACTTGGGTTGAGTTACTAGTTCATGGAGCCTGTCGATTGGGACAAATGCTCTAGAGCCTTGTGGGTTTACTTACTAGTCCCTAGAGTCACAGGTTGGAACAAATGTGTATAAATTTAATACAAAATATGCTACTGTTAAATACATAATCGCTTCTACAAAATATTTGCAGAATTTGAAACACAATTGCCAATCACAATATCATGAAGAAAGATCAATCACACATAACACACATAATTTACCAGGAAAACATATAGCTAAAAACCCCACTATATTCTATTATGTATTATATCATGGATCATGAAACCATTACATACAAAGCTCTAATCCGAGAGCCCTTAATACAATGGCTAACTGTCTCACACTTTCATACAAAAGTTACCAAGTTCCTTAGCCAATTTACTGTCTCCAGACAGCTTGCCTCCATTGCGCAATCCCAACTGATAGAAATCCCTAAATGAATGGAATCTTGTTTGCCTTTACTGCAAAATCCTCATGGGAACATCCAATTTGTGTGTGTTGTATATGTGCAACCGATAATGTCACAACTGGTATTCAACTGTCCCTTTCACCTACATCTCAACTGGGTCTCCACTGAATCTGACATGCATGTAGTTAATAGTAGTAAATCTTCAGTTGCATGTGAGGCCACTGATTGTGAATTAATTAATAATTAATTCACTTGATCTCTCACTAGTGTATCTCTAGTTACAACTAGCACAACTGAGCTTAACTCACTTAACTGAGTTAAACTATACAACTTTCATAACTACACTTCCAAATCTATTACAACTTCGAATCACTCAGTTACAACTAAGTCCACTTGCATGTCCCGCCAACCAACCACTCAACTCAAAATTCCTATAGCTAACTGATTTGCCACTTCAGTTAATTATTTCCAAGTGTTCATTCAGAATAGATTATTGTTTATTGTCCAACTAATATTAAGGGATAATAATAGTCGACATGCATCTATAAATAGACATGCAATCTATAAATAGAACTTGCACATACATCTATAAATAGACCTCATCTATAAATAGAATTTTCTCATGCATCTATATTCTATAAATATACATCCACCTTAAAATAGCCTGAGGCTCCATCCTAGTGTAGGTGCATAATTTTCACTAGGAACTTCTTGTTGAATCTCACACCCTCTCAATAAGAAAGGGATTATCCTTCACCTCGATCCTGTCTCTATGGTATTCGAATTTGCTCCTGGTGAGCGCCTTTGTCAGAATATCCACATCCTAATCTTTCGTAGGAATGTACTAAAGCAACATGATCTTCCTCTACTCAAAATATCTGAGATGATGATACCAGATATCTATATGCTTAGATCGATCATGAAACACAGGATTAATCGAGAGTTTAATGCAACTTTTATTATCACAATGAATCATTTTCGGATCTAAATGAGAACCAAACAAACCAACCAAGATCTTTCTCATCCAGATAGCCTCACATGCAGCTTGATTCGCTGCGATGTATTCCGCTTCCGTTGAACTAAGTGCCACGGATCTCTACTTCCTGTTGTACCAAGAAACAGTTGTAGATCCAATGCTAAAGATCCCCCTTGATGTTATCTTTCTATTCGATGGGATGCCTGCCCAATCTACATCTGTAAAGCCATGTAACTTCATCTCATCCATCTGTTTGTACCATAAACCATAATCAGATGTGCCCCTCAGGTATCTTAGGACATGCTTGCCTGCCTTCCAAAAGAGATTGGTAGGATTAACCATAGCTTGACTCAGTTGGTTAACTGCATAGAAAATGTCTGATCTCATGTTCACTAGATACATTAGTGAATCCACTAATTGTCGATAGACAGTAGCTTCCACTACCTCTCCAGAAGTAGCATCCTCTTTTCTCCAGTTTCCTGGAAGAGAAGTATACATGGGTTTGTAGCCCTCCATGTGAAACTTACCCAGTATCTCCCTTACATACTTGCCTTGAGACGCAAAAATTTCACCATCTCGCTACCATATTTCCGATCCAAGGAAATAATGAAGGAGGCCCATATCCTTCATCTCGAACTCTTTTGCAAGGTCCTCCTTGCATGAGTATATCAGCTGCTCATCACCACTCAATATTAAATCATCTTACCCTCCACCACAATTTGGTATAGGTTTGCATCCACTTCACTTTTGGTGAAGCCCAGTCTGGTGAAATATCTGTCTATCCAAGTGTACCAATCATGGGGTGTTTGCTTCAGTGCATACAACGCTCTTTTGAGTCAGCAAACATTCAACTCGTTGTTGAAGATCTCAAATCCTTCAGGCTGCTCTATGTACACCTCTTCCTAAATGATCCCATTGAGAAACGCGGTCTTCACATCCATTTGATGAATGCGCCAGCCCATCTGCACTGAGAGAGCAAGGATGGTCCTTATGGAAGAATACCTTACGACAAGTGAAAAGGTTTCTTAATAATCTATCCCCTCGATTTGTGAGAAGCCCCGGGCCACAAATCTAGCCTTGTATTTCTCAACACTCCCATCAGCAGCTTGCTTTACCTTGTAGATCCATCTCGAACCTACCATTAATTTATCAACTGGCTTTGGAACAATCTCCCAAGCACTGTTTTTGACAATGGAGTCATACTCCTCCACCATTGCATCGACCCATGTGGGATCTTGCATTGCTTCATGAAAGGAATATGGCTTAGTCACAATACATTTTCTCATGAGAGCCATGTATCCAGTAAATCGTTCAAGAGACTGTCTTTGTCTGCTCTGTGAAGTAGGGGCTCCTACATTCTGTGCAGCATCAAGTCTCATTCTATCAGCTTCTGTGGTACGCCTCGTGCCAGTTCTGATGGTTGGCTCTGCATGAGTCGACTCCTCCACTCCATTAACCTCCTCCTATGGCTGATCCACATCTAGAGACTCATATTTGGGAACCAAGAATTCCTCCTCCGCATGCAAGTATAACTCCCTCTCAAGCGACAAACACATGGCTTTCCCCTCATCGAATTTGATATCCTACAGTCATTCGACTATTTGGAAAATACACACAATAATTATGGGGTGTTTCTCTGTACCCCAAAAATATCCCAAATTCAACAGTCGACTCCAGCTTCTTCTTGGTGTCCTTGGTCACATGCACATAAACCTATGAGCCAAAAAACTTAGAGTGTGAAACATTCGGTTTCTTACCAGTGAAAGATTCTTCAGGTATACTCATGCCAAGTACTCTACAAGGAAAACGACTTTGCACATAAACCACAGTGTTGCATGCATCCACCCACAAATGCATTGGTAGGCCCTGATCATGCAACATCGCTCGTGTTGCACCCACAATCGTTCTGTTCTTCCTCTCCGCGACCCCATTTTGTTGTGGGTTATGAGGCGCTATGAGTTCTCTTCGAATTCCTTCTTTGCTGCAAAAGTGCTTGAATTCGTTAGAGATGTATTCTCCACCATTATCGCTCCTCAGAGCCTTCACTTGCTTCCCTGACTCTTTCTCCACCAATGCCTTAAATTCACAGAACTTTGAGAATGTTTGATCCTTATTCTGCATGAAGAAGATCTAGCATTTACGAGAAAATTCATCAACAAAAATAACATAGTACTTGTGTTTTGTTTTTGAAGCAACTGAGAATGGTCCACACACGTTTGTGTGAACTCTCTCAAGGATCCTCAAAGCATGGTTATCCTTTTCATCAAAGGTGTACTTTACATACTTCCCCATGGTGCAACCCTTGCACTGATATAACTGAGCAAGTGTTCCCATTGGAATTCCATTAGATATTTGCTGCATGACTTTCAAGGCTCCATGATGAAGATGTACCAATCGCATGTGTCATAATTCTCCCTCATCCCAGCTCACCACTTTTTCCTCCTTTCCCATCATGGCAGCGCAGCCAACTACCTCCATCTTGTAGATATTCTTAACTCGAATCCCTATCCTCTTGGCTTGACCCATTGTTTTATGTCGTAGGAAATCTTTTCCTTTATTTAAAACAACGTCATAGCCTTTATCCTCCAACATTGCGACTGAGACCAAATTTTTCTTCAGACCTGGAACATGCATAACATCTTTCAATTGAAATGGTTTACCTGACTCCCTCTAAAAGGTAATGGTACCAATGCCAGTTGCATTGTATCGTCCATCGTCGCCCATCTCTATATGAAATTGGAGATCTTTCTCCTCCAAGTCATTGAAAATTTCCTTATCTCCCGTCATGTGAAAGGAAGTGCCACTATCCAAATACCACACCGATCCCAATGCACTTGGCACCATGCATGCGATCAGGAGAAGTCAAGTTCAAAATGCAAGGCAAGGGCCTCACCAGCTGCAGCTCCAGCATCCTTCTTGTTCTTCTTCTTTTGCGGACATTTAGTAGCAAGATGCCCATGTTTGTGACAGTGAAAACACTTCACCTTGGACATATCCAA
Source organism: Pinus albicaulis (assembly GCA_034641835.2). Taxonomy (NCBI): domain Eukaryota; kingdom Viridiplantae; phylum Streptophyta; class Pinopsida; order Pinales; family Pinaceae; genus Pinus; species Pinus albicaulis. Next base: position 840,910,417 of record CM076574.1, read on the forward strand.
ATTCTTGCCTTTAGACTCGGATTTGGAATAGAATTTATTCCCCTTCCCCTTCTTTGCCTTGGCATCCAAAGCATAATCCTCTTCATCATCATGCTTAGATGAATATCCATCTCTGGTGCTCCGCCTAAACTCCTCCTGTACTAGATCCATCAAGAGTGTACACAGTATGTGGCTGCTATTTAAATCAGAGAGTAATGTTTCATAGATTGCAGTATATATCTTTAATATAAGAGTACACGGATGCAGCAAGTAAATTCTAATTTCGATTAAACGAAAACCAAATCCTCTAATGAAATCAAATCCTACAACATTTCAAATAACAGCAATATCAGTGAAGAGTACAGTAGTGATAACCCTTCTCTTCGAAACTGATTAAATCTAAATCAAATGCATTCTTTAGTAAAACAATAATGATATCAATATGAGAGTCTAACAGCAGTATTTAATACTCGTTATAGTTTATCACATTGATCAGAACAATTATCTAAGAAACTCAATCCGAAAGAGAAAGGAAACTAAATAAATAACAATATTGTAAACTATATAAAACAGAACTATTCGGTCAACACAGGAAAATAATGAACAACAAAGGAAATAGAATCATAGAAAGTAATAATACTATCAAACCATCACACTTGCGATAATCGGAAATGTATGACACAGATGAAGCAGTGAATTCCACCAGGAGTCGGGCCCTTAGCCACCAGCGAGCACTGCTAGATTACTTCAGATGATGCGAATGAAAACAGCAACTTCAATTAATCATTGAACTTGATTCATATTACAATGTAATTTCATTCTTCAACTATACAGTCTGTAATTAAGCTTACAATTTGGAAAAACAACAGGCATCCCTGTCTTCCTACAATTGTTTCCTATTATAGTCAGAAAGGGTAAAAAGTAAATAGTAAATGTGATCCCTCAAGATCGGGAGATCCTGAGGGATTCGCAACCAATTTCCATCTTTAATACATCTTCCTCTTTTTGCGTTGATCTCATTGATTCGTTCTTAGCCTTGTCCACAACCGATTCATTCCTTTCTTTGCTTGTCAAATTTGGCTGTGCCAACAACAGGGAACAACAATCGTTCCTTGCCCATTTTCTCACATAAAGAAGGGAAAACGTTAGTTAAATCACAACTACAATCATTCCTCATTTCTTACGATAATTCCTTAATAGATTAGCGCATTAAGACATGAAAAAGATAAGAATTAAGGATAACAAGGATGAACTTACTAGCAAATACATACCCATTTCGCAACCCAACATACTTCCCTACTTACTCTGTTTCATGTCCTCATGAAAATAAGTAATTTCGATGGAGTGTAGTTAAAGAGTAGGCTAGAGAAGGGGCATCAGAGATTGGTCTGAAACGATGATGTTGAGCTAATAGTGCAAAAGAGGTCCTTTCCTCTCCTTCAAGTAATTCATAGGTGGCCTGCTAACCTTCGGGAGGATACCAAAATGTTGGTTGATAAAAGGTGCTTTTTAAACTCCTAATTATCCTCACATTAATTATCAATCCAGGCAAGTCCTTTTATTTCAAGAGTGTACACAGTATGTGGCTGCTATTTAAATCAGAGAGTAATGTTTCATAGATTGCAGTATAGATATTTTAATACAAGAGTAAACGGATGCAGCAAGTAAATTCTAATTGCAATTAAACGAAATCTCAATCCTCTAATGAAATCAAATCCTACAGCATTTCAAGTAACAACAATATTAGTGAGGAGTACAGTAGTGATAACCCTTCTCTTCGAAACTGATTAAATCTAAATCAAATGCATTCTTCAATAAAACAACAATGATATCAATATGAGAGCCTAACAACAGTAGTTAATACTCATTACAGTTGATCACATTGAGCAGAACAATTATCTAAGAAACTCAATCCGAAAGCGGAAGGAAACTAAATAAATAACAATACTTGTAAATTATATAAAACAGAACTATTCAGTTAACACAGGAAAATAATGAACAACAAAGGAAATAGAATCACATAAAGTGATAATACTATCAAACCATCACACTTGCGATAATCATAAATGTATGACACAGATGAAGCAGTGAATTCCACCGGGATTCGGGCCCTTAGCCACTTGTTGTGACCAGCAACAACCCCCATTTTTATTTAATATTAGTAATAATGCTAAATAAATGGGGACCCTTAGTTAAAAAATCCAAAAAATTAATTAGGATTTGTTTTCCTTTTCAAATAAAACTTTATATCATAAACTTAGAGAAATCCCTTAGAAAGAACATTAAGAAACACTTAAGCTTATGATAGATTACAATAAAATTTCTCTTTAAACAAAATAGCGCATCCATAGCAAAATGGTATATATATCTTTTATAAAACTGAAAATGGATTTCGCGCTTTTGCGATAATGCGATCCCAAAAAGCCTATACAATAAACATATTGGTCGCAGATCGCATAGCGCAGAAAACAGAAATGATAAACGAATACCTTTTGCGCTATTTACAATTTTGCGCTTTTGCGAGATTTGCGATATGCGCTTTTGCGCTATTGCGCAATTTCCGCTTTTGCGCTATTTTACATAACTACGATGGCTTCATTTTGTGATATTGCGATATTGCGACATTGCAATATTGTGATATTGTGCAGCAAGTCGTAGATCACAATGTCGCAGATTCATGTACGTGCGTTGTTCAAAGGCAATATTCCCATATATCAAATCTGTTATGCGTTTTAATGATTAGATTAAATGATTGGATTGACAATTAATGGTAAATGAGATTTTGTTTTGATTGAAAGTCGTTTCACGATTAAAATATTATATTTCATCCGCCTTCGCATTTAAAACAGTCTCATCACCTTTCTCATGCCATTACTCTCATTTAACTCGTAAAACGCAGGCACGAAGGAGCAAACGTCTATACAAAGCTTTCACTAAACACTATGGGTAAGAAGGAGAAGAGCTCGAATTCTGAAAACAGAGAAATGGCTTCACTATATGCAGACACCGCTTGTAATAAGGATGCCGGTATATCCACTTGGGAAGGAATGTATAATTTGCTGGAGGAATAAAATCCTGTGGTATTAAAAGTTACGGCTACAGCATGTTCTAGTAATACGTCTAAAGCAACCCTCAAAGAACTGGCTTGTTCCTTTCTGCATAGGATAGCGGCAAGGCCGAGGATTCTCCCGTATACAGACATGGTGAAATGGGTGCTGGACAGCACCGATATTTCAGACAGGTAATTTAGAACTCCATCTCAAGAGCTAATCGGGTCATTCACCATGGAAGATGTGAGGCTGATGTATAAGTTGCCGGAACCTCATGCGACTTATAATAAGCAATTTATGGAAGAATTTTCCAGAGAACATGCGAATTTGTCAGAATGCACACAGGAATGGACCAAAAGAGATGAACCATTGAAGAAAAACAAACACGGGTGGATAGTACCAAAAAAGGATGTTTTAGACGCTGTTCACAAGTTCAAATGTACAAGTGGGCAATTTGACACAGTTTCTACCACAAGATAAGGTATGTAAGTTTGCCAAAATTATCCTCTATAGAGCTTTTAGAAGTTACTAAAGAAGCTGTTGGAGGTCAGGAGTTCTCAGGGAAACATAAAGCTCTTCATGAGAAAAGTCGGGAGTTGAAGAGACTTGAAATAACTGTAAGGAAAAATGAGGAAACATTGACCAAATTCAAGGCACTTAACGCTGAGCAAGAAAAAAAATGTGGAGTGTGTTCGGCACAGAGAAAAACTATTGCAAAAGGTCAAAACTATAAAAAAGAAACTACTTTGGCTGAAGTATGATATGAGAAAATGGTGAAGAAAAATCAAGATGAAATTGCAAAATTAATAACAGAACAGAAAGCTCCAATAAAGGAAAATACACAAAGAGAAGGCAACAACAGAGGTGGCTACAGCGGCAAACATTCTTACTGATTGTGTAAATGATAATTTACACAAAGAAAATTTGATTTCAAAAACTGTTCTAGGATATCTCCCACAGGCACATCAACTGCAAACAGAATGGAGGCAAAAGGCAGAAGAAAGAGCAAAATCTATCCAAGGGCTGACAAGATTAAATTGGGACTCATACTGGGCGTACTTGGTGAAGCCACACAGTCAGCACAGTGCGCTTAATTGTATCATCAATGCTACAGAGAAGATTGCGCCTACACTTGCCGACTCTGTCTTTTCAGGACAGTTGAATTTTGAAGTCGGTCAACCACATCTTCTCAAAACTATGCTAGATGCCTGCAAGTTTAAAGATCAATTTCATAGATAGTTAGATTTAGTTTTAATTTTACTGTATTTTAGCCTAGGAAAAGGACGGTCATTGAACTGAATCCTTAATTTTTGTAATAAGACTATTTTTAGATTTAGCTAAGTAGTATTTAAACCCTTCTCATGCATTTAGAGAGGGGTCCTGGATCTTAATATTTTTTGACTTGGAGATTGCATTTTTGTACTCCATTGTCTTATATATTTTTAAAAAGGATCACATCTGGTGATTTTTATGCGGAATTATCTTTAAAGTGTTGCATTCATGTACCTTGGAATTTGATTTTGCATCAGAGTTACTGGATTAGAGTATCAGATTTCATTTGAAAGTCTTCAAGATGAATAAGGTATTTCTATCTGTTCACTGTTGATTTCTTTTGTCTTATGATATTCACTTTAAAATTGCTATCATTTATATATATTTGTTTTCACAACGCTTCTTTTTATATATCATTTCTAAGTATAATTGAAACGTTATCTTTCATAAGTATATATAGATGGTATACAATGATGAATGCAATATGTTAATACAACTCTGTTTAATTTCTTAAACAGAGTTATCTTTATTTTTTTCTGCATATTTCAATTTAAATAATAATACATTTTCATGGTTATTGTTAAATTGGAACAATCTTAAGTTGTATTCACATATAATTACCCGGGTTAGTGTTAGAATTTCTTTATCAGTATTTAGTTTAAATTAGATAGTTTTTATTTCAGTTAATTTAGTCCCATTTTCACCCATCCAAACCAATCCATTTAGTTATAAGGAAACTGGTCCTTTAAATCCAGTCGGAGCCACCATACCAAACGGAAAAGGAGCTGTCCTAAGGTCCCGACCGGGTGGTTTTCCCCAATGTTTGAAGTAGAGATTTTCTAGGCTTCAACATTTTTGGCGCTAGAAGGAGGGCCTGAGCTATGAATGGCAAGTAAATCTTTACCCACAAGCCATTCTGAGAGCAAAACACCCTCATCAACTTCTTCAATTTCTTCTGAAATACAAAATCCTATAGAAGAAATTGCGAAGAATATTCAGACACCCACTACCAAAATCTCAAAACATTCAGACAAGAAATCTCCTGAGTCTCCTGAAGTACAAGATTTAATCCATAAATTGAAAGGATTCTCATTATCTCTTGAAGAGTCTGAAATATCTGAAGGTAGTGTAAGCTCAAAATTTATTCCTTCGAAACCTCTTACTAGGCTGCAAAGTGAAAAACTTGGTATTCCTCCGAAAGAATTTCCTTTACCTAGTAAGGGCAAGACAAAAAGAATTCAATCGGAATCAGAAAGTGATACAAGTTCATCATCTCATATTCAATTACCTGTTTCCGAAATCCCAACTCAACAAAGTACAGTTGTTTCCACATCATCTCCTCAATCATCATCCACTCAATTATCATCTCCTCAATCATCATCAATCTCAACATCATCTATTCCAACAACTTCTATTCAAACACCACCAGTTTCTACTACTCCTCCAATAGTTGCTCCAATAATGGCTATACCATGGGCTACTCCAGGAGCAGACAACATGGCTGCACCTTTACATGATTTACCAGACAATCCTGGAAAATGGCTCCCAAAGTTTAGCCCAGATCTTAACATTCAAGCTGAAGAACATATCAATAACTTTATGCTGGCTATTAATTTGAATGGAGTCACACATGAAGATGTTCTAGTTAGACTATTCCCTTATACTCTTCAAGGAGTAGCAGGATCATGGTACTTTTCATTACCATCAGGATCCATAACAAGTTGGGCCATTTTTGCAGATAATTTTTAAACCAAATTTGGAGACGACCGATCAATAGCAACTTTACTCAATGACCTCTCAAATTTGAAGATAGAACCCAAGGAACCCATTAAAGAATTCAACGCTAGATTCAACAAACTCTTGAACAAAATCCACACAGATTCACAGCCCAGTGAACAAGTCAGAATTGAATGGTACATAACTGCCTTACCCTCAAACATAGCAATTTTTGTAGATAGAGCTGCAAAACCTACGTTAGTTGAGAATATGAAAGAGGCTATTGCAGTGGAAAAATGAATTATTTCTCTAGAAAAGAAAAATGCTATTGAGGAAAGGAAATCAAAGAAAGTCAGCTTCAAAGATGATTTAAAGAAAAAGGCCAAAGACCCATATGACATGGAAGGTTTACAGAAATTTCTTAAAACCATGTCAAATGAAATGGTTGAAATTAAAAAACAAGTAGCTGAAACTTCTACCAAGAAACCATTCCAAAATTTTAGAAGAAACCAAGTTCAATCTAAACCTCCTAATGTAATCTCTAATGCAGAATTGGAAGAAGAGGAAGAAGAAGAAGATACATCTCTAGTATCAGATGAGGAAAATGAAAATGAAGAAATAGCTTAATTGAATGGAATGTGGGATTTTATTCTCCCTAATTCTGATAGTGAAGAAGCTATGCCTGTAAGTACTAGGAGTAAATCTATATCGGAACCAGTGCAAACAGTTCCTAAAAAGAAAATTACAACTCCAAGTACTAAAGACAAATCCCCTGTAAAGAAAACTTCTCCATTACCTACTCAAAATCAGCCATCTTCTTCTAATCCTCCCACATCAACAACAAAGACTTTAGTGGTGTCAGATCCTATGGAGTACAACATTGTTGAAGACATGAAAAATATCAAAGCCAACATTTCCTTACATGAACTCAGCAAACTAAAACACCAGCAAAAGTTTCTATTGAAAGAATTAAACGCTACACCAATTGCTCCTTTACCAAGTGGTGTAGTTGCAAAAGCAGCTAGAGGAGCTGGTAAGCCACCGAGCAGACAAGCATCGACATAAAGGTTTGGCTGGAGAAAGCCACCTCAACCCCCCCCGATTGCGATGTAATAATAAAATTCACACAATTGTTTGACTGATTTAGCTTTCCAATATAATGCCTATCAATTGCACAATTGAACATTTAACCGCTGCAACTGAACACATTGTTCAATTGGATCGCTCTAAAGTTCAAGTTGTAGGAGAAATCAATTCAGTTACTATCAGATTAGCTTCTGATCCTAGGATTGTCCAAAGAATTGATATTTTAATTGCTGATATTCCTAAATTCTATGGATTAATCTTAAGCAAGGGCTGGTCTGCAAAACTTAATGGTTATATCTCAACTGATTATTCACATATGTGGCTTCCCTACAAAGGAAAACCAAATCAAATCAAAATTGAACGAGAAAAACATATGATGGCTAATTAAGCATCAATTAATAACCTAATGATTCTGTATATCTAACAACACATATTCTTGTAGGTTATTTCACTAATTATTTCTATCTCTCATACCTTCAATACCCATATATATCATAAATACTTTTGTTTTCTCTTCAATAAAAAATTCATGATTCGATCCTTCAATTGTAAATATTTCTGATGTAATTGTAGATAAGCTAATAGATAAATCTTTATTTTGGTCATTATATTTTGATGGATCAAAATCTAGTGATGGAGCTGGAGCTGGATGCATCTTAATTGATCCAGATGGAGAGAAAACCATGCCATCATGTAGGTTATAATTTTAGTGTAAAAACAATACTGCAGAATATGAAGCCTTGATTCAAGGACTTTATAAAGCTATAGAGTTAGATGTTAAATACTTGAAAGTCTTTGGTGATTCCGAAATTGTCATAAAACAAGTTAGGAATACTATTCATTGCCTTTCAGGACATCTTAAACACTATCAAACCCTAGTACAAGATCTCTCCACTCATTTTTTAGCATTCAATATTTCTCCTATTCCTAGGAATCAGAATACATCAGCTGACTTGTTAGCTAATGTTGCATCTAAACTCCTACCTGCTGAAGATTGCAGTTCTGATAGGTTTTCTGTAGAATTGATTTGTCGTCCATTTGTCCCAGACAATGTTACAAACTGAAGAGTATTCTATCATGATCAAGATATTTTAAATTTCATGACTTCAGAGAAATCATATGATGAGCAAATTATTGACGAAGATGATCATGATTTACAAATTGCTTCAAAAGATAATGAAAATCCCATTCCAAAATCAGTTGTTAAATTAGAGGATTTATATGACATTAAAGACAGATTCAAGAAAGTCACTAATGCTAAACTTCAAATAAGTTTGAATTAGTAAATCTTGGTTCTGATTCTAAACCTCAAAACGTTAACTTAAGACTCAATTTAACACCAGAAGAAAGGAATGCATTCATTAAACTTCTGAACAAGTATAAAAACGTTTTTTCTTGGAATTATGATGATTTAAAAACGTATGATACTTCAATTATTCAACACACAATTCCAATGCTTCCTGATATTAAACCTGTTCAATAGAAGTTGAGAAAGATTCATCCAAATCTCGAAAGTCAAATCAAATCAGAACTTAATAAACTTTTAAAAGCCAAAATCATTTTTCTAGTCAGACACTCCAATTGGGTTTCCAATATGGTACCTGTCAGGAAGAATAATGGTGATATAAGAATCTGTATTGATTTCAGAAATTTAAACAAGGCATGTTTAAAAGACAATTTCCCATTGCCAACCATGGAACAGATACTTCAAAAGGTAGCTGGTTCTGAACTTATGTCCTTTCTCGATGGATTTTCGGGCTATAATCAAGTTTTAGGTCATCCAGATGACAGATTGAAAACAACTTTCAGAACAAAATGGGGAACTTATGCTTATCAGAAAATGTATTTTGGTCTAATAAATGCAGGAGCAACTTTCCAAAGAGCCATGGACATAGCATTTAAAGGTCTGATCAATAAATCAGTTGTTGTCTATCTTGATGACATAACAGTATTTTCAAAAAAGAGAGCCAATCATCTACATGATTTAAAACAAATATTTGAAAGATGTAGAAGATTTGGTATTTCCTTAAATCCAAAGAAATCTTTCTTTGCTTTGGGTGAAGGAAAACTCTTGGGATTTGTTGTGTCAAAAGATGGTATATATATTGATCCAGATAGAGTGAAAGAAATTTATGATATTTCTTTACCTCATAACAAAAAATCCATGCAATCATTTCTTGGACAGATCAATTTTGTTAAAAGATTCATTCCTGATTTTTCTTTTATTGTTTTACCTATGCAAAATATGATCAAGAAGAATTCAGTATTCAAATGGGGACATAAAGAGAAAGAAGCTTTTGATGCAATCAAACAAGCGATCATTAATGCACCAGCATTGAATACCCCGGATTTTTCTAAATATTTTACTTTGTATACTCTGGCCACCGAAACATCCTATGCAGCTGTTTTAACACAACTCAATGATCAAGAAATCGAAGCACCAATTTCTTTCTTTAGCTCAAATCTGCAAGGAGTTGAGCTTAATTATTCCGATGTTGAAAAACAAGTCTTTGCTGTGTTTAAATCAATCAAACATTTCAGACCTTTTCTCTTAAAAACACATACAAAAATCATTGTCCCATTCTCTGCAATAAGGCAATTATTAATTCAAAAAGAAGTAGGAGAAAAGAGAGCTAACTGGGTAACAGCCTTGCAAGAATATGATATTGATATTAAACCAGCTAAGCTTGTTAGAGGACAAGGTTTTTGCAGATTATTGGCAGGAGCTCATAACATACCAGAAAATCAAGATTCAAATCAAGATATTCAAGTAAGTCAGATAAGTGTTATAGATTCTGAATCTCAGTATGCTGATCTTATCTATTACTTGAAAAATGGGTATGCTCCTTCTAATCTCAGTTATAAGAGTAAACGCGCTTTAAGGTTAAAGGCTATTAAATATGAGATCATTGATAATGTGTTATTTAGGAAAAATTATGATTCAATTTTATTAAGATGTCTTGAAAAGACTGAAGCTGAAAAGGTTTTGCAGGAGTTGCATGATGGACCAGCAGGAGGTCATTTTGGAGGTGATACCAAAGCTCACAAAATAATTCACGCTGGTTATTACTGGCCTACCCTTTTTAAAGATACGCATGATTACGTAAGGAAGTGCCGAATTTGTCAAACTGCAAGTGGAAGACAAAGGAAACCATTTTTTCCTTTGCAACTAGTGACTATTGAGCAACCATTCGAACAATGGGGGCTTGACATTATTGGTGATATAGTACCTCATTCTTCCAAACAGCACAAGTACATCCTTACTGCAACTAATTACTTTACAAAATGGGTAGAGGCAATCCCGTTGAAGGTAGCGAATTCTGATGCAATTATTGATTTCATAGATCAATTCATCATAACCAGGTTTGGTGTACCTAACGCTCTAGTCTTTGATAATGCATCTTACTTCTTTGGAAATAGTTTAATAGAATTTTCAGTCAAAAGAGGTTTTAAATTAAAATATTCAGCAAATTATTATCCACAAGGTAATGGTTTGGCTGAATCCACTAACAAAAACCTTATCAAAATCATTAAAAGGACCGTTGATCAAAATCAAAAGAATTGGCACAAATATTTAATCTTTGCATTATGGGCTGATTGTATCACTGAAAAAGCTTCAATAGGGACTTCACCTTTCAATTTGGTTTATGGAAAAGAAGCTGTGATACCATCAAATTTAACTCTTCCATCACTAGCCCTAGTGCAATTTATTGAAGAAAATCCTTCTTCATCCATTCAATTAAGATATGATCAAATCCTTAAACTAGAAAAAGATAGAGATAAAGCAAAAATTATTCATGAAAAACAGATAAAGAAAAAATTACTCATGAAAAACATCAACATCTTGTAAAATCTTCTTTTGATGCAAGTTCTACCGGCTCAAAAATTTTGTCAATTGGTGATTTCATTTTGAAATGGGACAAAGCACACGAAGAAAAAGGTAAACATACCAAATTTCAGAAAATGTGGCTTGGACCATTTCAGATCGTTGAGAAGATAAGCTCAAATACATTCATACTCCAAGATCTAACAGATAAGAGAGAGTATCTTCCTGTAAATGGGTTTATCTTGAAGAAATTCTTTTCATAAGGAGGTAACCCCTTCTTAAACTGTACATATTTCTTTCTGCAAAATTTTTGATTGTTTTTGTTTTTACAAATAAAGGTTGTTTATGAGTCTCTGATTGACTGTTTACTATTTGAGAAAATTTCTTCGGAAAAATATTATAAATATTTATTTTGTGTAAATAAGAATTTTTAAAGTAATGATCACAATTTTTGAATAGTTTAAAATAATATGTTAAACTTTGAAAAGATTATTTCAATCATTTACATGATCTTTTGAAAACTTGAGAAAAATGTAAATCATTATAAGTTTATTAAGCAGAGAAAGGTTATCTATCAAAGTAAATATTTTTTCAAAGTTTTGGAGCTCAAAAAACTCTGAAAATTGTCATCCATTGATTCTTAAGGATAAAACTATTTCACCCCATCCATTTAAGTTGTGGATTTTTAGAATGTAATTCTAAGAAATTATACGAAAATTTTAAGAGATAAGAGGTCTCATTACGAGCCGACTTACCATGTTCATAAGGAGTAATAAAACTGACATTACCAATACTGCATACCAAAACAGGGTAATGGCTTATAAATATAAGACAAGGGGTCTCATCACAAGCCACCTTGTTCAGTTTAATTATAACTAGTGAATGGCATTGTTATTAACTGGCTGCCAAACCAGAACAATGGCTCTTAAAATAAAAATAAATAAAAGACAAAAACATGAGATAATAGGTCTTATGAATTTATATTTTAAAAAGTCATAATTTTAGTTGGATGGGACAATGACTGGTTAATGGTTTAAAGGTAACCCTGTCGAGACTATGAACGTTTGCTGGCAGCAGAGGCAATACCTATGCCAATAGAGTATATTATAAAACCAAAACTTGGAGAGATCCACTTACTTCGTTATTAACACCAATCAAAGCTTGAGATAACCCAAAATGTTTTTATTTCTTAAGGAATTAGAAATAAATTATGAAATGATTTTTATTTCTTTTTTCATAGTTACATTTTATTTGAATTATCCTAAGACAGTTTTCATTATCTTTAAAAACCTTTACTTACTAAAGATAGAATGTTCATTTTATTTTTTCAGAGATAACTGTTTCTTTCAGTGAATCGCCAATTGTTGTGACCAGCAAAAACCTCCCTTTTTATTTAATATTAGTAATAATACTAAATAAATAAGGACCCTTAGTTAAAAATATCCAAAAAAATCAATTAGGATTTTTTTGCCTTTTCAAATAAAACTTTCTATCATAAACCTATAGAAATCCCTTAGAAAGAATATTTAGAAACACTTAATTTTATGATAGATTATAATAAAATTTATCTTTAAACAAGATAGCGCATCCATAACAAAATCGTATATATAAAACACATTGATCGCAGATCGCATAGCGCAGAAAACAGAAATGATTAATGAATATCTTTTGCGCTCTTGTCAATTGTGCGCTTTTGCGATTTTGCGCTTTTGCGATATGCCCTTCTGCACTATTGCGCAATTTCTGCTTTTGCGCTATTTTCATAACTGCGATAACTTCATTTTACGATATTGCGACATTGCGATATTGCGATATTGCGCAGCAAATCGCAGATCGCAATGACGCTAATTCATATAAGCGCGCTATCCCAAGGAAATCTTCCCATATGTCAAATCCGTTATGCGATTTAATGATTATAATAAATGATTGGATTGATTATTAATGGTAAATGAGATTGTGTTTAGATTGAAAGTCGTTTCACAATTAACATATTATATTTCATCCGCTTTCACATTCAAAACAGTCTCATCACCTTTCCTATATCATTACTCTCATTTATTCGTAAAACGCAGGCACGAAGGAGAAAATGACTATACAAAGCTTCCGCTGAACACTATGGGTAAGAAGGAGAAGGGCTCAAACTCTCAGAACAAAGAAATGGCTTCGCTATATGCAGACACTGCCTGTAACAGGGATGCCGGTATATCCACTTGGGAAGGAATGTATAATCTGTTAGAAGAAGAAAACCCTGTGGTGATAAAAGTTGTAGCTATAGCAGGTTCAAAGAATACGTCTGAAGCAACCCTTAGAGACTTGGCTTGTTCATTTCTGCATAGAATAGCAGCAAGGCCAAGGATTCTCCCATATACAGAGATGGTGAGATGGGTGCTAGCTAGCACAGATATTTCAGAAAGAAAATTCAGAACTCCATCTGAAGAGCTAATCGAGTCATTCACCATAGAAGATATGAGATTAATGTACAAGTTTCCAGAACCTCTGGCGACTTTCAACAAACAATTCATGGAATATTTTGCCAAAGAACATGCAAATTTGGCAGAATGCACAAAGGAGTGGACCAAAAGAAGTAAACCATTGAAGAAAAACAAACAAGGTATGTACACAATGGGTTCACTTACCTCTCCGTATTGTTTTACTGCTGCCATGTTATGCAGGCTTTTTGGAAAGCCTGACATAAATATGATCTTACCCGAATGGCTTCATTTGTTGAATGCGGCTATTAATTCTACAATTGTAGACTGGGCCAAAATCCTATCTGATAATCTCACCACTGCTATTTTTCACTACTGGTCTAAATGAAATGTTTCTCAGCGGGTTTATCTGCCTTTTTATTTATCTGCTTATGTCATGGACGCCATCTGCTATGTCTCTAAATTCCCTGTGATGGGATGGAAATGGACTATCCACGATCCTTTGCCCATTCATGTGTATCATAAAGAACTATGGGAGTCTAAGTTTGTCCCCCATTTTTACCAAATTTGTCATGGAATAATGCTTCCATTGTACAGAACATTGTATAATAAAGATTCCCCAAGGTTATCCTCAGAAACAGAGGTTGATATTCTCCCCATCGCGAGATGGTTTGGAGAAGAATTGTTCACCTATATTAGGGTTTTTGGAAGTTATGCTTCTCCCCATGTATTACTCCTATATGTTCGAGATAGACTTGTAGCTCGGGAAATTGCTTATCAGACCTGTGGCCAGGGAGGTATAACAAAAGATTTAAAAGAGAAGAAAAAGAGCATTTGGCCACAATTTCAAATAAAATGTGGAACATTTTCACTGTTTGATATTGGTCATGCATTTCAAGAAATAGGCAACATTACATGCCTACAGCTGTTCAAATTCTCGAGAAGGTTATTCGACCCAAATGATATTGTTAAGAATTTTACCAATGCAATCAAAGTAAGGGAATTTTCCGGGGAACATGATCTTTTTTGATGATATGTTCCAAGCAAGAAATTCATTCAAAGAAGTTTTGAATTCAGCTCAAGCACAGCTATCTCCAGAGGAATTCCAGGAATTCAAGCTTTACAGAGAAAGGAGACTAATTCCTATTCCTTTGGATAATCTACGCTTAGAGCCCACAAGGGAGAAAACTCCTAGTGTTAATATTAACGACAGTTCAAGTACAGGTAAATCTAAATCAAAATCTGACAGAGATTCCGAACACTCCAATAATTCTAAAGAAAAGGAAGATAAAATTGAAGAATCCATTAAAGATTCTGCACAATCAAAAGAACTTACTCAACAGCAAATTTTGACTTCTCAACAGACAAATCCTCCTCCAACCAAGGTACAGCAACAACCAGTCACCATTGAGTTAGACAAAGAATGGGAAACCTTTAACCAATTGATTAATGTAGAAGAATAGAATGTACGGACCCACATCCAGGACAACCAAAGTTTGAGCACGGGGAACAAAGCGGCCTGACCGCGATATGAGAGCACATACCAATCACACCCTCTTACGAAATTATACTTAATATAGAGGACATTCCTCCTACGGATGTATTTTACGACCCAAAATACCAAGCAATAGTAAAGAGACGAGAGGAAGAAAAATAGAGAGGTATTTGATTGCTCTTTGGGCTTGGGGAAAGTAGATGTTTTGTGGAAAGATCACTTGGAGCCTACTCATAATCTTTTCAGTTATCTCAAACAGAACAAGCAACACGCAAAAATTGATAAACATTTGGATACAACTTTTGTTGGATGAAAAAGAAGAGCAATTAAAGCTACTGCAACGGCCAATTGTATGAAGTACATACCCAGTAAAGCACAATTGAAACTTGCAGAGTTACAACAACAACTTCAAGAAATGAAAATAGGACATCAAAAAAGCTTGGCTGATAAAGAAAAACAAATACAGATTATCTAGGATCAGCATAAAGATGATCCTAAGCTTCCAGAATTCATTTCAGAAACCATCTCTTTGAACAATCAACTACTGCAACAAGAGGAAGTTTTCTGCCAAAAAATCTTGTAATGGAATTCTTTGCGCCAAGAGAGCGAGAAAATCACAAATCATGTCGTAGATTTAAAAAATGATTATGATTTGATTAATGAAAAGATCAATGATTATCTGGCATGGCAAAAGACAGAAGAAGGCAGAAAAGCTGGTGCACCCATCATTAATGAAAACCATAAAGAAATACTGTTCAATGACTGGGATGCACAAATCAGAAGGGCAGAAAAGGCAGCAGAGGAAGCGGCTACAGCGGCAAACACTCTCACTGATTGTGTAAATGAAAATTTACACAAAGCTAACTTGATTCCTGAAATTGTTCCAGGATATCTCCCACAAGCAAATCAACTGCAAACAGAATGGAGGCAAAAGGCAGAAGAAAGAGAAAAATCCATCCGAGGGCTGACAAGATTGAATTGGGACTCATACTGGATGTACTTGGTAAAGCCACACAGTCAGCACAATGCACTTAATTGTATCATCAATGCTACAGAGAAGATTTCTCCTACGCTTGCCGACTCTGTCTTTTCATGACAGTTGAATTCTGAAGTCGGTCAACTGCATCTTCCCAAAACTATGCTAGATGCCTGCAAGTTTAAAGATCAAATTCATAGATAGATAGATTTAGTTTTAATTTCACTGTATTTTAGCCTAGGAAAAGGAAGGTCATTGAACCGAATCCTTAATTTTTGTAATAAAGATCAAATTCATAGATAGATAGATTTAGTTTTAATTTCACTGTATTTTAGCCTAGGAAAAGGACGGTCATTGAATCGAATCCTTAATTTTTGTAATAAAATATTTTTAGAGTTAGTTAAGTAGTATTTAAACCCCTCTCATGCATTTAGAGAAGGGTCCTGGATCTTAATATTTTTGGACTTGGAGATTGCATTTTTGTACTCCATTGTCTTATATATATTTTAAAAAGGATCACATCTGGTGATTTTCATGCGGAATTATCTTTGAAGTGTTGCATTTCTGTACCTTGCAATTTGATTTGTCAGGAGGTTACTAGATAGTGTCAGAAGTACTTGTAAGTCTTAAGATGAACTTGAGGAGAGGTAATCTCTGTCATTCCTTTAAATGGAGAATTCTCTTTATGTATGATATTAGTTTTAGTACTATCATTTATATGTATATTGGTTTTCACAATGCTTCCATTTATATATCATTTCTGAGTATAATTGAAACGTTATTTTTCATAGTTACATCTAAATGGTATACAATTATGAATGCAATATGTTTATATAACTCTGTTTAATTTCTTAAACAGAGTTATCTTTATTTGTTTCTTCATATTTCAATTTAATTAATAATACGTTTTCATGGTTATTGTTGAATTGGAACAAGCTTAAGTTGTATACATATAATTACCGGGTTAGTGTTAGAATTTCTTTGTATTTAGCTTAAATTAGATAGTTTTATTTCAGTTAATTTAGTCCCATTTCCACCCATCCAATCCAATCCATTTAGTTACAAGGAAACTGGTCCTTTAAATCTAGTCGGAGCCACCATACCAAACAGAAAAGGAGCTGTCTTAAGGTCCCGACCGAGTGGTTTTCCCCGATGTTTGAAGCAGAGATTTTCTAGGCTTCAACAAGGCCCCACATAGAACGCAGTTCTGGTGGTGGTGGCAGAGTGGCAAGCCAAGACAAGTGGACAATTTCTACCACGGGCAACGAAGAACCTAAGATTTATGATCCCTGCCAACAAACTAGATTAATACAGGAGTTATATGAAGGACCATGCCCTCATATATAAATTCATAGGTATCTGGCCAACAGAAAAAGAATTACTGAAATGGATAAAGGTAAAATGGTAGCCGAAAGGCCATATTGATCTGAAATTTGGGCCACGATGTTTTTTCACAGTTATCTTTACCAATCTCCTGGATAAAGAAAAGATCTTTCAAGGAGGGCCATATTTTTACAATAATGCAGAGCTCTTTCTCAGATAATGGGAAGAGTGTTACAATCTAGACGAAGAACAATTTTTGGCAGTGCGAGTATGTGTACGAATATTTTCCCTTCCAATGGATTTCTAGGACCCAGATATTCTTGAGGGTATTGGTAACTCACTAGGAAGCTTTGTCAAAATTGCGAAAACAACACATCAAGGTCGATATACTTATTTTGTCTGAATCTGTGTGTATATGAATATCTCAGAACCACATCCAAAGTCCGTTAAACTGGAATATGAAGGAAATATTTGGCAGTAACTTCATGATTATGAAAACATTTCATTTAGATGTCATCGATGCCATGAGTATGGCCACCTTTACAAAAATTATCCATTAAGTAATCTAGAACAACAACTAAGCAAAAAAATAGTGAATACAGAACAGGCATTGGAAATAGAAGATGGTTTCACAATAGTTACAAAGATAAAAAGGAATAATAAGCAGCATGAAAACTAGCAGAGTATGCCTAACCAGAAGAACTCACAAAACCGTTACGAAATTCTACAAGAAGAAGGAGAAACTTTGCATGTGGAGGAGGAAAGCCTAGTTCAAGGGCAAGGAACAGTGAACCAAAAAATTCTGACTACAAAAGGAAAAGCACTGCATGAACCTAACGAAGTGGTAGATAATAGCATAACGAAACAATCCCCAATTGACATAGAACAAAAAAAATAAGATTTAATCTCTAAAGAACGGGTCTTACAGCGCCTGCTGCACGAATGAAGGAACCTGGACAATAGTTTCATTCCAAAAGATTAGAAGAAACTATACAAAGAAACATTTGAACAAATATCTGGTAGCTCAAGCGCAAAAATAAGTAAGTACTCTTGAGACCATTTATTCTAAAGGATCTATTCCACAACAAAAAGGGAGTAAGAAAAGAGGAAGAAGAACACTGCACGATTCAATACAACTAGTAGGCCAAATGTTAGTTAACACTGGAAAGATAATACCGTTAACAATGGTATTCCAACAAATACTAAAATTTAACCAATGAAATTAATCTCCTGGAATATTAGAGGCCTTAAGAGTAGAGGAAAACAATGATATCTAAACGACATAATAAAATCTAAGAAACCACAAGTAGTGATGCTTCAAGAAACTAAAGTCTCGAGCCAGAAACTAGAGAGTATACCTTAGTCTTTTAAACCCCACTTTGAGGTTATGGCTATCGATTCTCGAGGCACGGAAGGGGGTATAGCCATTATATGGAACTTAGTAGAGATCAAAGTATAAGGATGGATAGGCCTACCTTGCATTCTAATAGGATGCTTTAGACAAGTGGGAACAAAGGAACATTTACTCATTATTGTTGTTTATGGGCCTCCAATTCTGGGAGAAAGAGAGGAATTTTTAAATATTATCTGGACTCTTAGTAACATGCATCAAGAGAAATTTTGGTTTCTAGGAGGAGATTTAAATATGATCTTGAACCCCAGAAAAAATGGGAGGAATAAGGAGAGAATTCCCAGAGATGGAACTATTCCGGTACTTAATAATACACCTCAATCTAGTAGACATACCAATAGTGAATCGAAAGTTCACTTGGAACAATAGATGAGGCGAAACTCATCAAGAAACATCCAGATTGGACATATTTCTTGCCTCTGAAGCTCTAGTTAGCTTAGATTTTTACTATGAAGCAGCTATTCTCACCATGCTAGGATCTCACCATTGGATGATAAGCATAGAAATAGATATGAAGGAAGGTTCGAAGAACCTTCCTTTCAAATTTGAATTATTATAGTTAAGCAACCCCACATTCTTGGACAAGGCTAAACAATGGTGGGAAATTAACAAAATCCAAGGCATAAATAGAATGCACTCCTTTCAAATCAAGCTAAAAAAACTTAAAACATAAATAAAAAATGGGAACAAAATAGTGTTTGGTAACATTCAATAGGATTAGCAAATACTGCAGGGAAAGATGAAGAATGTTCAACAACAAACGATTTTAAATGGTAAAACAGAGGAATTAGCCTCAGAAGAAGGAAATATACCTATCCAACTAGAAGAACGAAGGAAGAAAGAAGAAATTATATGGAAACAAAAATCGTGGGTGCAATGGCTTAATGAAGGGGAGAAAAACAAAAACTTCTTCCATAAAACATTGATTCAAAGGAGACATCATAATAGAATCTTTTCGTTAAAAGATGAAAATGGAAATCGTGTACTACAACATGAAGATATGGAAAATATGTTAGTATATCACTTCAAATATACTCTTACGGAAACTGATCATAATCGATAGGCAAAAAGTGACAGAATAACTAGCAATCTCCCCTCTCTTCTTAGTAGAGATCAGAACGTAGCCCTAATGCGAGAAATCACTATGGAGGAGGTTGAAGAAGTGGTTAAAAATATGCCCAAAAACAAGGCCCTTGGTCCAGATGGATTTACAACAGAGTTTTTTAAAGCTACCTGGAACACCTAGAACTTCATGGGCCATGATATCTGGGAAATCGTAGAGGAATATAGGGAGCTCTAGAATGTATATCCAGCTATCAATTCTACATTCATTTCTCTCATCCCAGAACAGGGAAATACGGATACTCATGCAGGCTTCAAGCCAATAGATTTGTGTAATGTTATCTATAAGATATTATCGACGATTATGGTAAATAGACTAAAGCCTCTTCTCCCCAGTCTGATATCTCCGGAACAAATATGCTTTGTGAAGGGGAGACAAATTCTGGATGGCATTGTCACAGCTCAAGAAGAAATTCACTCCTTACGCATGCTCAAAGTGAAAGGTATATTAATCAAAATTGACCTTTCTAAAGCATATGATCGAATCAAAAAGCCCTATTTGATAGTTGTTCTTAAAGCTTTTGGTTTTGATCATAGATGGATACAATGGTGAAGGTGTTTATTTCATTCTCAAATTTGTCAATACTCTTAAATGGAGTCCCATCTCATCCTTTCAATGTATCCAGAGGTCTTCATCAAGGGAACCCTCTTTCACCTTTTTTGTTTATATTAGCAGCTGAAGGTCTTGGTTGATTAATCAAATATGAGTTATCAAGAGGGCATCTTAAAGGAATTAACCTCTCGGAACCAAATCTAACTCTCACACATCAAAATTTTGTAGGCGACATCCTGTTGTTTTGCTATGCATCTGTCAGGGATGAAAAGTCTATCCTAACCATTCTGAAAACTTTCATGGAGGAATTAGGCACTCTGGTCAATAATGATAAATAAAATGTCTATTTCTTCAATATTAATGATGCTACACAAAGATTCCTTGCATGGACGTTAGGCTTCACTGTCGGTTCACTCGCCATGAAATATTTGGGTTTCCCACTAAGCAGTACCTCACTCAGAGTCTCAGGATGGAAGTAAATTCTCAATTGGATTCAGAAACAACTACAAAATTGAATGCCCCTAGTCGGGTAATGTTGTTGAAATATGTTCTTCAAGCTATACCAGTTTACCAACTATTAGGGCGGGCAGTAGCAAAAAAATTATGCAATAATATGGTAAATGTATTTAAGAAATTTCTCTAGAAAGGGGCCGAAGAAACTCATAAATGGGCTCTCCTCTCATGGGAAAAACTCATAAAATTGAAAATAGTAGGTGGCCTGGGCCTATGAGATCCCTATGTGTTAAATCATGTTATGGGAGCGAAATTATGGTGGAGATGGCTACAAGGTTGTTCGGACCTATGGAAATTGATCTTAGAGAGAAAATATGATATGCCCAAGAAATTAGCAGGAAAATTGAAAGTAGACATCACCCCCAAAGGGTCCAATATTTGGAATTTAGTAGCCATCAACGGAGAAATAATTAGGCAACATAGTTTCTGGGAAATACAAGAAGGAAGGATAGCTCTGTTTTGGGAGGATTCGTGGTAACAGAGCGAGAAAGTATTTATCCGAATAGACCTAGGGGAACTCTTTCTGTTCATAAACCTACTGAAAAAGAGAATGATTGATAACTATTGGTGCCAACAAAATGACAAACAATCAAGAAAATGGAAGGAAAAAAGACATTGGCGACAAGCTCTAGAGACAATACAATGGAATAACCTTGAAAAGGAACTGAAAACAAGGAAATTGGTCACAGCAACGGGGGAAGATATACTGAGATGGGGTTATCAAAGTAAATTCATTTTGACCATACTAGAATGATACTACATTAGAGCACACATTATCCACAATACAGCAGTACCTATATGGAAGAAAATTTGGTCATCCAAACATTGGCCAAAAGCGGAACACTTCATTTGGCTACTAATTCATTGTAAGATCCTTACCTGGGACCAATTTCAGCGAAGATGAATGCATGGCCTCTGACTTTGTGAAATGTGTAACATGCAAGCAGAAACCATAGAACATCTATTAAATACCTTTGTAATGGAAAAGACTCTATGGAAAAATAATGCAATGGTATTTCAGCAAATAGATAGAGATAACAAAAGTGTCAATGAGACTATCATTAAATGGAGAAAAGGGGAATACAATTGTGAAGTCCTGAATAGGGCCTAGAGGTTGTCAATGTGATTTATAGTATGGGGCATCTGGAAAGAAATAAATCATCACATATTTCGGGAGAATTCAGAAATATAACTCAAATATGAAAAGGAATCATCGAAAATACTAGCGAGACCATATTAGTAGAGAAGTGGATAGAAGAAGACTAGAAGACAATAGGAGAGAAATGCCATATTCTAGCCAAGTTGAATTTAAAACCAAAATTTTTGGCAAACACATTATCGAAATTTAAACCCGTGAGGAAAAACACAGGTGATGTTTTCCAGCTGCCAAAATTTGGATTTATCAAATTCAATTACCATAAGGCATCAAAACGAAATCCAGGCTAGGCAGGGGAAGGTGGAATATTTAGAAACTCTCATGGAATATCTTACAGGGTCTATGCAGTGGACATTAGGTTTGCTACAAAAAATGAAGCTAAGTTAACAGTGGTCAAACAGGGGATTATAAGAGCTGTTCGTGAGAAATACCATCGTCTAATTGTTGAAGGAGATTCGGAAATGGTTACAAGGGTGCTACGAAAGTTGCAGCAAGGGATGCCCTAGGAAAAAATAAGAAAAATTTGGGGGACAACACGTTTCATTCAAGATATAGGATTACTCATACATAATGTTGGTTATATTATACCCTTGAATGTTCGCAGAATAGGAAATGAGGTTGCATACTATTTATTGAACAGGGGATGTAGCAACAAGGGGCAACAACTAGATATGAATTAAGTAGATATGACATGGGACATAGATTTACATTCCTTACAAATCATTGTAGAGAGAGAGATAAAGAAAAATCCCTAGACCCCAGATCGGGGTGCCCAATGTGAAACGCTACTCGACAGGTGGAGGATGGCCGATAGCTGGAGGCACGTGATGGCGTGTACCATCCTACCATCACTCACTAAACCTACAGAAGGAGTGGGATGATACCTTCGCATGCTGGTTCATTATAGAAACAGAAAATTCCAACTAAATATGTTAGAATGACATGGGAAACAATAGAAGAAGAGGTTAAGGAAATACATGGATTGATGGCAGAGCATTCTTCCTGGTTGCAAAATTCACAGAGGATCGAAAAGAATTGCTGAATTTTACATTGTGCCAAGTCTACAACGGTTACGCCCTCAGGTTCAGTGGCATGTAATGGCTCTTCTTATTATCCTCATCACTTTATGTACGCATTGTAAAAATAATGGAGCTAGTATGTGCATAGGAAGGGTAGAAGGCATGCATCAGTGTTGTTGCGAGAAGGGTAGGAAAAGTTATCATTCTGATCTCAAGCATACGTATGTAAGCTTTGGAAATTAATTCCCCTATAGCATGCTAAAAAATCAGAACCTGTTTATCCCTCAGAAGGCCATAGAGCCGTGTTTTAGAAACCCTTGTAGGATTTTGCTTTTATGTTTGTTAATTCAGAGTATTTCAAGTCGTCTTCTTTATATCTCTATGAGATGTCACGGAGGCCTTGATAACCTATTTCAATTTTATGTAAACTCCTACATGTATTTCCATGACAAATTGGAAGGCGTCTATCATCTTACCATTACTCATTATGACCAGAGTAGATAGGATTTCAAAACTCGTAAATTGAGAAGTGTCTGTCATTATCTTACTTCAGTTTTCCTTCATGTAAAATTGGTAAATTCCATCGATGGAATGGTAGACCGGGAGAATTATAGTCGTAATGATAAGCCTACTCTGTTTCTTTTGTCAACCAACAAGGTCCTTAATCACATTGATTTAATTACCTGTCTCTACAATATGATATGCATACATATCCTCATGATTTACTCCATTGTGACAGGGTGACCCATTGAATTTCCTAGGTTCTCTGTTTGTAATATACAACCTTCTAAAGGCCCTCTGACAAAGTTTTCAGGTTTATATTAGCAGCTGCTCAAGCTCATCAGTCCGAGTATAAAAATGGTGAAAGGGAAATTAGTAAAGCATCAGCCCAAGGACAAAGGAAAACATAAAATTTCAAAAAACACGGCCAAGCCAAGAAATCGAGGCAAAAGGATGAAGAAAGAGATAATGGAGAATCTCTTTGAATTTTACTCTGCATGCAATCCAAGGATGGGAGAGAGAAAGAAATGGTAAGGAAGAAGACATAGAGGCTCAGGAGGAAAACATGGATTTTTTTTCTGATCCTAGGAATACAAGAGGCTGAATATCTCTCTTTCATCAATCAATCCACACATATTGGACACTCAAATGTGTACTAGTTAAAGCATTGCAAAGCTTACAGGAAACTGAAGGCAGTCTGGCAGTGGTCTCAATTCTACAGGAAATCAAAAAGAAATTCAGGATACAAGGGTAGCACAGCATCATGCCACAAATCACATTGGTAGAATAGAAAGGCAGTTTCAACAGATGTAGCAAGTCAACATGATGGGCTCAATAGCAAAATACCCAACACCTATTGACTCTTTAAGTTTCTATGATCTTTGCGCATAGATTTTACTTTTCATGTTGTCAAATAGACTTTGTTTTAAACTATAAAATAGACGCAGCGGCTAGCAGATGAAATAAACAATTTCAATTTTGAATGACATTTAATGCTCTAAGGTGGCCAATAGACCTAGTTTCGTTTAGGTAGGTTGAGGCCACCAAATATGTATATGTTGCAACTTGCTCTCTCTTTTTGATAAATAGAAAACAGCAAGGAACTACTAAATTTACAAAAAAAAGACATTCAGAAATATATTAATAATAAATATTAATCCAAAATAATTAATTAAAATATAAATAATAATTATTATTATTTAAAAAAGTCAAACCCAACCATTCATATCAAAAGTTCAAAAAATAAAGAAATAGATGAATATATAATAAATAAAAATAAAAAATAATATATAAATATATAATTTGAAATTAAATACAATTAAACATTAATTAAAAGTCATGGTACATGAAAATAATTCAAACTAATAAAAAATATCAAAGTTAAAATAAATTAAAATGCATGAAGAAAAATACCATTACAATGGAATTAAACCACAACAAACAGAATCACAATGACAAAACTATATAATAAATATTTTAAGTTATGAATAACAAAAATACATTTTAACGTAATTTTTTAATAATGAATTTAATATAAAATAAATATAGATTAATTTAAAAGTAAAATTATTTTTTAACAATAAATGTACCAAACAGGTCAAATAAATAATAAAGGAATATTAAATATAAATAAAATAAATACAAGAAAAAAGAGTCTTAAAGAATATAAAAAATTTGGATAAAATATTAAATTAAGGAAAATTGGTAAAGAATATATGATCATAAAAAAAATCAATTAAATATAACATTTTTTTTCGTGAAATAATTAGAATGATGAAAAATAAAATTAGGAAGAGTCAAATAAAACAAAGTATAAAGATGAGGCCAGAAAATATAATTAAGAAGAAAGGGTAGGGATCTAAAAAAATACTAATATTTCATCCATAATCTCTATTAATATTACATGATTTTTTAATCTTTATGGACTCCCTAAATTATTGGTGATGAAAATTATCATTATTTTCAATCACCCGAGCATCTTTTATACATGTCTGGTGTTTTATCTTTCTTGCACATTTTTCTAATATTGAGGAATGGGTCCTACCATGCTTGATGTGGTTATCATGTTCATGGATCCTTTGATTTATTGAGAAACCAATTTTTCCAAAGTAGGGGGTTCTTACGGTTCATAGGGTCTTTGATTGATCTTAGGGAGCTCCTAGTTATGCTTAAGGGCCTAAAGGTTGAAGGAATCTTATGCTTCCTGAGGATCCTAGCAATCAAGTAAGTGGTTCATTGGATAAAGTGAAGGTGAACCTCAGAAATTCAATGCCTGGGTTCTTTTAACATCTTAGGAGATTGGCCTACATTAAGGAAATATTTGAGACACCGATGCCTACTATAGACTATAGTAATTTTTTTTTAAAAACTTTAATAATAAAGTTATTATCATCATCAATATTATTAATACTAGAAAGTATTAAATCATGCATAGCTAACGTGTTAAGAACTCCCAATTTTTTAGCAGGATAATCATGGGAGTTAGCATGACAATATTCCTTTATGTGAGTTTTATTTGGAATGTCCTGGTGTGAGAAATATCCATAATCATTCCTTGATATAGGAACATAAATAGAAGGTAGGCTACCATTGATTTCGCACTCCTTAGTAAACTTGATTGAGCTAGATTGATAACTAAGATGTTCAAAAAATAGATGCAACTTTTCCCATCCATGAGGCCATATCAAGAGGGAAAATTTTAAGGATGAAAGATTATCTTAAAATATATAAACTTTGGCAAATCTTACTAGTCTCTAATATGCTTATTGTAAAATATTTGGTGACATTTTTTTATAAATATTTATATATATAATGATTTTATATTAGTCTATATAAAATATTGATCATTTCTAAGGTAAATAAAATTACTACAAATTTTTGGCAAATAATTTTTAGAAAAAATAAAAATTGGCGAATCTGTTTTTTGGATTTAAAAAACATGGAAAATTCACCCACCTACGAATATTAGCCCCTAAAATTTCCCCTACATATGACGAGGGTGTCGTCCACAAAACTTTTCCAAAAATTTGGCATGAATTTAGTCAATGCCAATTATTTGGATTCAAATTCCTACATGGAAACACAACAATTTTGCTCATAGAATTCCCCTTCAAAGGTAAAGAATGTTGATGTTGGAAAAATATCAACGAATCTAGGTGTATATAGATATGTAATGCGGTTGATAACCTCAATAAACTCATTAATAGATATATTAGTGTAAAGAGAGACTACGTCAAAAATAACAAGAATATCCCCATGATCAAATTTTATTCTCTTTAACTCATTGAAAAAATATGAAGAGTCTTTGACACATGACACCATTAGGCCAACAAGGGGCTCTAGCTCTTGAGCTAAATACTTTGCTATAAGATAAGTTGGTCCACCAATTGTGTTGAAAATGGGTCCCTGTGAAGCACAACAAACAATATGGGTCTTGGGAAAACTAATTATTTATTTATTTGATCCTGTGATTCTATTTGTTGTGTTTGACATTTTAATACGAATTCATCGCCTTTTCTTGCTGTATTTTTTTTTTCTGATTAATTTGAATTATTCCTATGTACCATGATTATTAATTATATTATTCTTTTTATAAATAAATAAATAAATAGATCAATTATATATATATATATATATATATATATATATATATATATATATATATATATATATATCCTTGTGATATGAATTGTTGTGTTTGACTTGATTGAATTATTATTATTTTTTTCAATATTTATTATTAATATTTTCTTAAATATTATTTGAATAATATTTAGTTATTTGAATTATTTTTCATGGCTATTTTATTTCAACCATTTGACTTAATTCTTTGTGGGCTATTTTCACTATTTGTTCTATTACTCATATTAGACTCTCCATTTTAGTCCTCATGATAAACCACATTAGATGGTTCAAAATGTTTAGACACAAAAATTATAATGTGATTTTTATTGAAAAAAAAATAATTTGCATACAATGCAATTAAATAAAAACTAAAAGTATTTAAAAACTAATAAATATATTTTTATGATAATAATAATATGAAATTCCCTGAATCTAGTTTACCTCGCGGCCTCTAGAACAATTCACAATGCGCATAGGAAGCAATCCCCACTTGGGTCGCCTCCCTCACTAGGTGCAAAACCCAACCATTACTTCTCCTCCAAGGCTCTCATTGTCTCCCTACCGAACTTGTCTAATCTCACACCCTTGCAATAATATGTTTATAACAATGAAAATTCCATTCTTCAGGCTCTAAATCAAGGATCAGATATCTTGAGGTACAAACCAATTTTATATTTAAAAGAGATTTGATCCCTCTCGACACATGGAAAATCCAAAGTTAATGTGGATGTAGGTTGGTTTAGATTTTTCCTAACGTAAAAAATCATAGTGTTGATAACCCTAGAACCAATGAACCAAATTACATTCTACAAGTCTTGGTAATAACTACGTCATGTGAGCTTTCTAGCTAATGAAAATTAAAGGAAACATTACATGTCTAAAATTATACATAATTTTTCCAAGGCTAAGTGTGATAAAATTCACTTATATTTCCCTTTATTCCAATTTTTCCCAAACTCCTTATTTTGGATTAGTTGTTACTATTTCCAAGTGATTTCCTTTTAAATTTAGAGCGGATTCTCTATATAAGTTTTAGCTCTTTTATACATGTGATCTCTTTATCCCCCCTCGTTTCCTTTTCCACTAGGTATTTCCATTTTTTTTACATTTTTTCTATGATATTTCGTGATTCACTACCCTTATAGGTCTAAGACACTATTATTAGCTAATCCCGTGCTCCTCCATTTTCTTTTCTACCATGATGAGTGTGTGCATATGTAATTGGAGTAATTTCCATGGCCTCTTCTTCTTCATTTTCAGAAATGTTAAGGAACTTCCATCACAATCACATTGGTTTTGGTTGTGCTTCTTTTTTCTTTTCTTGGAGTATTTGTTGCTTATGGGAAGGTTTTTTGAAGATGTTCTATTTGAAAATAGGTGTGGTATGGGATGTCATATTCTCATAATCTAAAACCTATTTTCAATGATTTATTTCATGTTTTAAAAGAATGTGAATATGAGGTACCTTTTCACATGTTTTTCACTAGACATATTCTAACAAATATAAAGATACATTTTTTTTTCTTGACCATGTTCAATTTTTTGAATTCACACAATGTATTGCCAATACCTCGAAGACCTAATGGTGCCACAACAGAAGTGTCAGATTTGGAAACCTCACCCATACCTAAATTTTTGTTACCACCATACTTGTATGATCAAATTTTGGGTATCATGGGGTAATGAATAGCCCAAATCTATCCCAAAACCATGGCTCTTTGTTTATAAATGTTTTCATATCTCATTTTGTGTAAAATTGTACTATAAAGAAGTCTATTGGAGTGAAAAAGTCACACTATACTCTACTACAATGCGAAGTCTTGAAACATGAAAATCTCATTTTTAATTTTTAATTTTAATGGTTTTATTTCTACCAGAAAATGATAAATAAAATTACCAAACTTTACCATAATCCTTTCGTATATGTTTCTTCTTTTTTTAAGTACTAGCATCTATACATCTGAGGTTTGAAATGAAGGTTATGAGGAAAATTTAAAACATCGAAAATAGATATCAATAAAATAAGGTGCCAGAATCGGAAATGAAGGTTATGAGGAAAATTTAAAACATCGAAAATAGATATCAATAAAATAAGGTGTGCAATTAAGAATCCATTCCAAGAATAATAACATCAAAGAAAACAATTGAGAAATCAATAATTCAACTGTAGAAAACACAATAATTTAATTTTATATTGTTTATTTTAATCCCATGTGAAACTTTATCACAATAAACATTGATACCCCATGTCACATTGATAAAATCGTTAGAAATAAAAGAAAACAATCAAAGATATTCTTTGTTTCCTTTAATTTACACAATTATATTGAGATTCCACACAAATGTCATGTTTACAACATGATTTTCCATGAATAAATTATACAAATATATTAATATCTTGCAGAATTCAATTTAAAAGAAGGTTTAGAATTACACGTGAAAAGAAGAGAAATGGTAACCTAAAATTTACTCCAAAATTCCTCCCGTGTACTTCAACATGTCCCATCAATTTCCAACAAAACATTATATAATTTTAGTACATTAAAATTTACTCTCCTAATTACATCAAAATAAAGTTAATTTATAGACTCTCTAGACCCAACAACTAACCCTAAGATAGCCACGACTCCATCTATATACGATATTTAAAAAAAAATTATATTCAAACTTCTTCATTAGAGATCAATCAAATTATTAATTTGTAACTTTATTAATATTTTATATAAAATTAAAATTTTAAACCATTTAAATTTTAATAATTTTCATATTTATATAGATTTAAATTAAAAAAAAAATAATAATAAACAAACATTTTTATAAAGTATATTAAAAGAATAATTGTAAGTAGTAGATAAAAAAAAAAACAGTTGGAAAAATTAAGTAATATGTTTATCATTATTATTTAATTTAATACAAAACATATAGAAAATATTTATTTCATAATAAAATTTGAACCACATAAAAGTGAACTAAATAAAAACAGAAAATTATAAACTTCAATAAATATAGTTTGAAACAAAATAACCCGAAAACCCTAGTCCACGAAGACGATAATTTTACCATTATTAATTAGTTTAGTCCAAAACAAATATTATTATGATGAATAATGACGCCATTATTAAGAAAGCATATATGATAATTAAGCAGTACCTAAGGTTCTTTAAACATTAATAAATATATTTTTATATAATAATACGAAAACATTAAAAATAAATAAATGAATAATTTTTGTGATATGACTTGAGTTGAGGTTTTAAGTTTGGAAAAACATGGAAGAATTTAAGCAATTTAATAGTTGTAAATTTATAGTAATTATGTTATGTTTTAATAAATAAATAAATTTGGAAAATTAGTTTTTGAGTATATGTGGTTTAAAGAAATGAGTTTGCAAAATTATTGGTTAAATGAATTATCTCTCAATAAGTTTTAACAATTTAATTTGTATGATTGGATTTATTGAGAAAATATGGAATTCCACAATTAATTGTTGTGTGAAAGATAAGTGTTGTCTTTGGAGATGGGAAATAAAATCTCGTTAATGAACTAGTAACTACTTGAAACCTATTATGAGGTGAAAGTATTTACCAACCATCAAAATGAGTGGTAGATGGGTAGTAGACAATTTTTTTCGCCTTTTTTCTTCTTGTTACATAGAGTTATCTAGTAGAATAACCCTGTTGTAGTAGTAAGGTTTCATAATAGTAATTTCAAGTAGGTATTTAAAGCTACAATATTCATTTGTTTTGAAAAAATAAAGAATTAATTATGTTTTATTTATAGCTCTTGCATAGTGGGAAGGGAAAGATAATTTGTTATATTTAAAAAACAAAATGTGCACTAGGAAAAATTAGGAATGGTGAAATTTGTTTTTATTTATGAATATGTATTGAGAATTATGAAAACAATGACTTGAATAGAAATATAAATTATATAATAGATATTTATTATTGTAATTTTGGTTAGAAATTAATTACAAAATAAACGATTTATTGAAGGGTATATGGTTTTAATTATATTGTAAAGTGTCTCTCTTTGAAAAAACTACCCCAATTGACACTTGTATCATTGTGCACCATTGATTTTAATGTTAGACGATTGAAATAATGTTTAAATTTGGATTGAATACTATTATTAATGAGTTAAAAAATAATTGAATAAGGAAAACCATTTTAGAAATAATCCAATTAAAAAACCCTCTGCAAAATTTTCAACACTTCGAATAAAAAAATGTTCTTTGAGAAAAAAAACTAAGGAGAGAAGAACAAGTTATTGAAGAAGAGCACAAAGCGAAATATCCCTAGGCAGAGGTATTTAAGTGCGCTCCATCACTGAACGAAACTAGCCAAGGAAATCCCCATTCCTCTTCTAGTTCGATGGATGATGTCAGGGAGATTTTGGTATGCTTTGTTTAATTTGATTTGATTTCTTAATATCAAAAACAGTTGCCATACCTAATTATTTGGACAATTTATAGGTTAAGGGTGTTTTCTGTTTATTTTTTATGTTTTTATAGATTTATTTTATGTTTGAAATTTTTCTTTGACTATAAAGAAATAAATTACCACTCAATATAGTCCTCAGAGTAGCTCCCCCCAATATGAGGCTTCCTCTTCTACAGATTCAATTTCTTTCAATGAACAACAATTGAAATTTCTAAGTAATTCAGTGATGTCTGATGGTGCTTTATTTGTTTTTCTTTATGCTTTTAGATTCTTTGTTGAGATATAGAGATTGTGCAATTGTAGAGTAAGCATCATAGAAGAGTGAACATCACTAGAATGGAGCAATATCCTTAAGGTAAACAATAGTTCTTTATGAATATATTCTTTCTTGTATTGCTATAGTTGATATCACTTATGATATCTCTTTTGTAGATTTAAAAATTTAGAATTAAAAATACAAATGCTACGTTAACTTTTTTGGTAAGTTATTATAAATAGAGGGCTGATAATTAGGTTTGCGTGTCATTTACCTCTGAAATAAATCATAATGAAACATAATCTCAAAATTACGTGAAAACAAAAATTTCAGTGTGTTTCATTTTGGGAATTTTTACAATCTTCAAATTATCATTGATTTTGAAACCTAGAAATTTCATTTTGGATATCCTCAAATAAAATATATTCACCTAAATTGGAGTTGGGTTTACTAACATTTATGTAATATGGGAACAGGGTTTG
Source organism: Pinus albicaulis (assembly GCA_034641835.2). Lineage (NCBI taxonomy): Eukaryota > Viridiplantae > Streptophyta > Pinopsida > Pinales > Pinaceae > Pinus > Pinus albicaulis. The sequence continues at coordinate 840,942,648 of CM076574.1, forward strand.
TGAGAGTTCTACTTTGTCATGTTCCTTCAAAAGTCATTTCCTCTATTAAAATATGGAATGTGAAAGAGAAAGCTAAAGTGTAAAGCCAGAACATAGAACATAGAAGACTCAAACGTAGAATATTTTCAAATCTATGAATAAATTAGAGCATTGGTATAACCTTTACATTTTTCTTGTTTATCTACCATGCTTTTCTACCTCACATTCTCAATTTTATTTCTAAATCATTTTCTTCCACAAACATGTTTTCATTTCCATTGTTGATTGAAATCGATATTGGTGGCCACCCACCTATTCCATTTGGACCCGCACCATCATTTTTTCACTTTTTTAGTTTCAACACAACTTGCTATTTTTAGCATCTTTTTTTGTCATGAAATTTTGGAGCCATTTTGATGCCCTAATGATCCAGGTGGATATTGGTGGCCACCCACCTATTGCATTTGAACCCCCACCATCGGTTTTTTCAGTTTTAGTACCACTTACTATTTTTAGCAGTTTTTCGTGTCCTAAACTTTTGGAGCCATTTTGAGGCCTTAAACGACGTTTTTTGGGAAACCCCAGAGCAACATCAGTCTAAGGACCAATGTTTCTCACTCAAAATTTGTATTCCTCACATATATATTTCTAACAGGGTATTGAGCATGTCAAACATATATCGTATGCCAAAGTTAAGTCCCTAGGAAAAGTGATGAACCAATTTACCCAAACAGGTCCCACAATTTTAGCACTTCATATCCTAGGGTTAGGTTTTTGGATGTTTAGGGTTTTCTATTGTTTCTCAAAAAATAAATAGGCCTTCGAGCCTCATTGTAACATAGTTCAGAGGCCTGTAGATACCACATCTCTTCTCATATATATTCTACCAGTGCCTTAGCTAGTTTATTACGATTATGTCTGTAAGCATATTTCTATTATTTGATATTAATAAAATGAAAGACTATTTCCATTGCATCTCTGTGTTTATGTTTATTTATGTGTATTATTTCGTTACTGCATAAATTTGTATCAGTCGTATGAGAGTGGTCTGCTCTTTCTCTGTTTTTCTTTCCATGTCCCCAACTAGGTCAGGGTATAACGAGTTAGGGCTCGATCCGGTTGAACCCTTGCAAGATCAGCCTCAAAAACCCTGACAGCCTCCCATGGTGGAAGAAAATAAATATGAGGGAGTAGGCGATCCTATCAAAATGTTGCTCGAGGAGGTCCACAAGAAACAGAGGAACGTGATGATGGATAAATTGCCCAGATCCTTCAACATTTGCCCACTGGTGGTGCATCTACATCTAGCCACCACTCTGGAGGCACCTCTCCTTTCAAGGTACAAGTCAAATTCGAAATTATTGTATTTATAGACCAGATAGATGTAGGTGCCTTATATAGATGGTTGAATTTTCTAGAAGGGTATTTCTTGGTCCATGATTTCTCCAACAAAGAAAATATTATTTTTGCACTCCTCAAAGCCACCCACAATGTCAAGGACTGATGGGAAACCTATTGTGAGAAAAAATATGAGAGGTAACCATGTCTGTTATTAGCTGCACACACTTGGAATTAATTCTAAGAGGACATCAAGGAACAATATTACTATAACACCCCAAATTTCTATGTTTTTGAACAAAATCCAAAAGGGAAATGGGCCCCAATGGAGAAACAATGTGTGGATTTATTTAATTATTTATTAATAAAAAAAAATAGAATGGTTATATGTGCATTATGACTAGATAAAGATCTGAGATCCTAAACCTTGATCCATGAGGATATGGATAAGGTTAGACTTTCCCAAAACCTTTCAGAAAAACCTTGAAAGGAATATTTCTAAATTAGATTAGGAGAGAAAAATCTAAATTCCCCAATGAAGAGGAAAGTGATTGGAAAGAGGAATAAAAGATAAAAAAGAGGAAAATAGAGCTTTAAAAGTACCTCACTAAGGGAAGCCTAAGAAAAAATAGGAATAAAGCATCCTAGAATTTCTAGACGTAGAAATTAGAAACAGGCTTGGGAAAGCACTGCTTAAATAAACTGATCGAGGACAGACAAAGGGTTGTCTATCCAAGGAAGCAAGGATCTCAACTCGGGGGTGAGTTAAGGAGATAAAACTCTACGGTTGGGAGGGATAGTCACTTAATTTGGTATGCACACCATTTACTCTATTTTTCAGTAACATTAAATTTCTTATGACTTGATAGAGTTGAGAGAATTAATGAATTATAAATTTTTATGGTGAGTAAATTATCTCCCATGCATTTACCAAAAGTACCAATAAGAAAATACCTTAATAATTCTCCTTGTTGCATAGGAATTACCTGACGGGAGCCATCTATCAAAATTTTTAAACCTGAGTTAGGTTTAAATCTGACAATAGGTCTCTCTCACAAAATGATATTAGTACTGTGAAATAAAATGTTCAAATATTTTTTTAAAAATATACGTTTATCAGGAATAGGAATGAATATACAGTTCATAAAATTAAATACACTTCAAGAAATTGCTGATAAATGTATATTTTTCGAGCATTTGCATACTGTTATAGCTCATTAGTAGAACTATATTTCAAGATAAATTACTTGATAAAATTTCAAGGAACTTCCTTACTATTATATGTTAGGAACAAAGTAGTAAATTCATTACAGGAAAATGTTATATTCATGTGGATGCCTTCAATAGTTATATGTATATCAAAGCTAGAATTTTGAACCAGAGGAATATAATATTAAATCAAAATTTTATAGACCTAGCATACTATCATCGTGCATAAAAGTCTGAAAGAAATGGTAAGAAATAATCCTTGTCTGCAGAACATGAGATAAAAGAAATGCAAAAATAGGGGATCTATTTTAATTATGAATCAATAATTTGAATTCTACGCAGGAATTCTGCATAAGCATAAAATCTGCATGTATAAAGCTAGATATATATATATATATATATATATATATATATATATATATATATATATATATATAATTATTTTTAGCTATTGGTATTCCTATGCTAAATCAATACACACTAATAATTTTACTCTACTATTATCAGTCCATGTTAATAATAACAATGAAGGGATAAAATATAAACTGGTAATTTAATATAATCCTGTTCTTTTCTTTTGAGAACTGAAAGTCCAAGAAATAAACCATTTATTATGAATTGAAAATATATCTCTAATTTCAGAGAAATATCTAAATCTCCTAAAACTATAAGATACTTAAATCTCAAATATAAGTGCAGTTATATTATGAAAGTATAATACATTCTGTAGAAAACAGTGGAAGCGATAAATGCGACAGTACAATGGAATGTCGATGAATAGTTAGTATATACTGGTAACGATACCAACCATTAAAAAAAAATATAATAAATGTTACAGTCTGTGTATGGTGATTGGCAGAAACGTATCTCGAAAGACAAATGAGTAACAATCCTTTTAATTTTAAAATATCCAACACAGGAAATTGGCTTATCAAACAAAATTTTTAATACAATTGGTATAAAGGAAAATGAAATCCAAATTAGATCTGAGTTGGAGCACTGAAATCCTCCTAGATGTTGAAGACCAACCTGTGTAAGAGAGTGCAGAGACGCATTTCGTGAGTCTCAGGCTCATATGGAAATATGCGATTCAACTGAGGTCAGTATGGCATACCTGTAACAAAAAAATACAGAGAGTTAAATGCATGAACATAAAAATTATATGCATAACAGTTTAAGCATTTTGTAAATGGCTTTGACTAGGGAGACGTTATACCTTAATGAATGCCTTTACCATTTTTCCTGAGTAAATGAATTAACAAGAAGTTATTAATTGCGATGAAGGTTATTGTAATCTAATACGAAATATAATCAACAAGGAAAATGAAGAAGTCTAAATAATAAGTTTTTTTAAGATCGTTATAACGATATTAAAGATAAAATCAAACCATATACCATATCGGGTTGGAGATTTCAGGGAACTGAGCACAAGAGCGCAGGGACATTGACGAAATTGTTGTGGCCATTGCAAGAAACTCATAAACCCTAGGTGAGTAACAATACACGTTGAAAACCACAAAAATAAAATAGAGATACTAGGGGTCTTATTAGAAATTTGATAACCAGAGTAACAAAACAAATGAGAGCCACAAGTCGTGTCCACTGATAAAATAAAAATACAAATAAGAAAAATTTTAAAAGGAAAGCAGGCTACCTCATAGACGAAATTCGTGGGTACGCTACACCTTGGTCAAACACTCGCTGCCTTAAATCACATCGAATTGGAAATGAGCAGATGTCGTGGTGTAGTAGAACAAAGTTAACCAAAATAGAAATTTCATCAAAACTGGGATTTACATAAACGCCATCAACGCCCATCTCTCGTTGGCATCATAAAATTCATAATGCAAGAAACTTGGGTAAAGGCATAAGAATGTATCTTACCAGTTAAAATTTAGGAATGACACAGTGTTTCCATAGAACGTTACTCTTTAAATTCGTCGGGCCAGAAAAAACAATAGAGATACGCAGTAATTTGGAAAAAGAAGTGAGAATGGATGCGTGAAACTTTTAAAACCAATTCAGAGTAAAAACCTAGGAAATCTCTTCCTCACAGATGGCAAACAATGTGATGGTTTCCCTCAGATTCACGTCTTGAGATAGTGAAACTGAGACGATCATGCGATCCAGTACCCAAAGGTAGCTATATAGTGTGAATAATTAAATCAACTCGTTAGAGCCTTTATGGTCTCACATCCCTAAATTGTTGCATGGGGCTCGAGAATAGGTGTGATGAGTTGGATGCATTAAACATTAAACAGAGTATGCAGTAGGACTAAATCGGAATGAAGTTAAGGAGAAGTAGGTGAGTCATTAATTTCCATACGTTAAGTTCCTCTCTCTCTCTCTCTCTCTCTCTCTCTCTCTCTCTCTCTCTCTCTATATATATATATATATATATATATATATATATATATATATATATATATATATATATATATATATATATATAGTTAACTATTGCATATCGTCAACTATTTTTGGGTTAATGTAATCAAGTTCAACAAGAAAATTGTTTCAGAGTTAGAATAGGATTGATATAGTACAAAAATTTATGCATGAGTTTCTAAAAGAAAAATAAAACGTACATTTAAATCCGAGGAAATAGAAATGAAATTTTTGGCTATATTATATTGGTGTAGAGTAATTCAAAAGTTAAATTAAGCAATACCTTTATTATAGACATGTCACATATACGAACAAGGAATGTTATGACCAGAATAGTATTATGATATTAAGTTATAATAAGAACAAGTGGGTCATAGAGATATCCCTAGGTATATCATAAAAGAGAAATATACTATATAGTTGTATAGGATAACTATGATATTCACAACCGAATAAGGAGGTGATAAAGTGGAAAAAGAAAAATCAAACGCCTGAGAGAAATATACATATATTTGTATCAAGGAATATAATAGTTCTAATATGGTAAAAAGGATATAATAATGTAATTATTAAAAAAAGGGTGTAATAATTTAATTATTAAAAAAAGGGTATAATAATTTAATTTTTGAGACAAGAGTATAATGGTTGGACTATTTTCAAAAGAAGAAAAATGAACTAGGAATTGGAAATACAATGATATGGTTCTGAATAATATTAGCCATTTTGAGCATAGAATTTAAACTCAGTAAAAGAAAGGAACAATGTTGTTAGTAATACAGAAAATTCTCAAATTTCGATGATGAGTTTATGATAGAAACCGAATGTAAAGAAAAAAAAAATTGGTTCAAGTCAAAGGTATTACAAATGGTATTAGAGCTTTTGGAAAAAATACTAGGCAATTTATGTGCTCACACAAAAACTATATGCTGTTGTAAAATTTTATGATTTTTAAATGTTACTAAATGTTGTTATGTTGATCAGTGAACAGTGTTGAAAAGTACAGTGATGAACCATGACTGAAGGGGATGAGATGTATGTAGATCTGGGTGGTGGAGAAAACATGCCAGATCCAAATGATCCATTGATGGCTATGTTGCGTAGAATGCAACGAGATATGGCACAGCATAAAAGCCCCAATGACATGTTATCCTTGGCCACTGAGGAGCAAGAAAAACTCATCAGAGAACTGACTTCACTGAACAGCTAAGAGGTTGAAGGTTCCAGAAGGAACAGAAAAGGAAGAGTCAATTCCTCTGATGAGTGTGAGGAAGATGACACCACTAGACATCAGTCTAGAAATAAGAAGGAATTACAGGGTGAATTCCGGAAAATAAAACCTCCCTCCTATAATGGAGATAATGAAGAAGATGTCGAGGCATGGTTTCTGAATATGATAAAATACTTTCAGGTTTATGAATATGAAAGTAATTTAAGAGCTAGATTGGCTATCTATGAACTGCAAGGTAAGGCTACCTTGCGGTGGGAGGAAACAAAAATGGTTCACGACATTGATGAGAAAATGGTGACTTGGGAATATTTTCAAGTCAAGTTCAAAAACCGATATTTGAACGAATGCTACTATGATGACAAGGAAAAAGTGTTTCATGAACTCAAATTGGTACAGCTCATCATAGACGAGTTTGTCACCAAGTTCACAAATTTGTTACGATATGTCCCTTATATCTGACAGGAGAAGGCAAAGGTAAAGAGGTTTCTGAACTATTTGCCTATTGTTTACAAAGTGAAAATAGAGTTCGATAATCCAAAAATAATGGACGAAGTTGTGAGGAAATCCATATTATGCTACCAGCAGTTTAGGAGTAAGACCCAGCAAGGAAAGAGTTGGAAAAAAAGAGGTGATTTTAGGGGAAAGAAATAGAAACCAGCTTATTTGAAGAACTTTGGAAGGAACCATCAGCGAAAGAAATTTAGAAAAATAAGTGAAAACTAAACTGCTTAATCTCCAACTAGTTCAAAACCAATAGATGGGAATAATAAGAAGGAAGAAACTGTTAAAATGTGGGAGCTTTTGAAGTGTTGGGCTTGTGGAGAGCCTCATTTACTGAGGGACTATCCACATCAAAATATTCAGACAGTGCAAGTATTGCAAGAGGCCACTACAGTAAATGACATAGCAAGGAACATCCCCACCATCAGTGCAGCCTCAGAAAACCGGTAAGCAACACATCAGTCTACTATGGTCGAGATGGAAGGTATGATTTCTGAACAATCTGTTACAGTTTTAATAGATCCGGGTGCATATTTGAGTTATATTAGTCCACAAGTAGTAGAAATTTGCAAACTCAAAACAGATAAGTTTCAACAGTCTTGGTTGGTTCAGCTAGCCACTGGTACCAAACGCAAGACAACTCATAAGTTACCTCAAATGGCCATGAAATTCAATAATTACCAAAGAGAAGTAAATTTAAATATTCTGCCACTAGGCTCCTATGATATACTGATAGGAATGGGCTGCTTATAAAAGAAAAATGTCACGATGAATTGTTGGGACAAAACATTACACTGCATTGATATAGAGGGAAAACCATTCATACTCAGAGGGAAACCGAAATCCATCTCTGTGAGGCAGATCTCAGCCCTTCAATTAAAAAGAACTACTAGAAAAGGGTATCAAGTGTATGTTGCACATATGGAAGAGTTAGGACAACAAACAGAGGGAAACTTGTTAGATACTTTACCAGTGATAAGAGAATTTAAAGAAGTGTTTCCAGATGAGATTCCTCATCTTCCCCCAAGAGAGAAATTGATTTTACAATTGATTTAGTACCTGGGGCAACTCCACTTTCTAGATCCTGTTACAGAATGAGCCCCCCTGAGCTAATGGAGTTAAAAATGCAATTACAAGAATTGCTAGACAAAGGATACATCAGACCGAGTGTATCTCCTTGGGGAGCACTGGTGATGTTTGTGAAAAAGAAGGATGGTACCTTCCAAATGTGTATTGACTATCGTCAACTAAATAATTTGACTATCAAAAGTAGGTATCTGTTACCTCAAATAGATGACATGTTTGATCAAGTTAGGGGAGCCTCTGTGCTTTCTAAGATTGATTTAAGGACTGGTTATCACTAGTTGAGAATTAAAGATGAAGATATTATCAAAGCAACATTTCGAACCTGGTATGGACACTATGAATTTGTAGTCCTACCATTCAGGTTGACCAATGCCCCTGCCACTTTTATGTGCTTAATGAATAGTGTCTTGAATAAATCCTTAGACAAATTTGTGCTAGTATTCATTGATGACATTCTGATCTATTCAAAAAGTGAGGCAGAACATAAAGAACACCTTATAATCATGTTGCAATCTCTTAAAGAAAATTAGTTGTATGCTAATTTTAGTAAATGCGAGTTTGATAAGGATAAAATTCAATATTTGGAGCATATAATTTCGAAACAAGGATTGGTTGTTGACCCTGAGAAGATAAAGTCCATTAGAGAATGGCCTGTACCTACTGATGTATCATCGGTAAGATCATTTATGGGGATTGTGGGGTACTACAAAAGGTTTGTAGAAATATTTTCTGCTTTAGCCTATCCCATAACTTCATTCCAAAGGAAAGGTACAAAATTTGAATGGACAGAAAAATTCCAGAATAGATTTGAACAATTAAAATTGAAACTTACCACAAGACCTATTCTGAATATTGTAGATCCTAACCAGGATTTTGTAGTATGTATAGATGCGTTTAGAGAGGGATTAGGGGGAGTATTGTTGCAGGAAAATTATGTTATTGCTTATGAATCTACAAAACTTAAGAAACATGAACATAATTACAATGTGTATGATCTTGAGTTAGCTACTGTAATTCACACTCTCAAGATGTGGTGACACTACCTTCTAGGAAAGAAATTTATTCTAATGAAAGATCACTTGAGCCTAAAGTATTTATTCACTCAAACAGATTTGAACGCTAGACAAGCTAGATGGCTGTCTTTTCTGAGTGAATTTGACATTGAAATAAAACATATCAAAGGAAAAGAATACAAAATTGTGGATGCACTAAGAATAAATTCTTTCCAACACATAAGCAACATTGAGAGTAGTGCCAATTTTGACTTAGAAGGATTAGTTCAAAAGGTAGCAGATCAAGATCCAAGCTATGAAAAACTGCAAACTCAATTTATGAAAAAGGAAATGAAAGGGTATGCACAAAATTATAAAGGACTGATTTGTTATAGAGAGACATTGTACATCACCAATGTAGAATCTTTGAAAAAGGAAATTCTAGATGAATATCATAAACAACCTTATTTTGGACATCCTGGATATCAGAAACTACTCACAGCCTTGAGAAAGAAATATTTTGGTCGGGAATGAAAAAGGATGTAGCAAGCTATCTAGCAAGATGCATGGAATGTCAACTAGTAAAAGTTGAACATCAACATCCAGCTCGATTGCTAAATCCTTTACAAATTACAGAATGCAAATGGGAAGTCGTTTCTATGGACTTTATAACTAGGTTACCAAGAACCAAATATCATCATGACTCTGCGATGGTAGCGGTAGAGACTTTGATGAAGTCTGCAAATTTCATACCTGTTCAATCTACCTTTGGAACAACCCAAGTAGCAAATGTGTTCATGAAAGAGATTATAAGGCTACATGGGGTCCCTAAAATGATTATTTCTAATAGAGATGTCATGTTCACTGCAGCCTTTTGGAAGAGTTTTTTTGGGGGCATGGGTACTAAATTGAACTTTAGTACTGCCTATCACCCTCAAACAGATGGTCAAATCGAGAGAAAAAATCAAATTCTGGAAGATATGCTAAGGATGTTTGTGATGGATAGGCCAACTAAATGGGAAGAATATATACATTTAGTAGAATTTGCCTATAACAATAGCTATCAAACTTCCATAAAAATGAGTTCATTTGAAGCACTCTATAGAAGAAAATGCCACACTCCTTTAAACTGGAGCCAACCTGAAGAGAAACTAGTGCTTGGGCCAGGAAATGGAAACAATTGTCAAACAAATTCAGAAAAATATCAAGACAGCTCAGGATCGGAAAAAAATCCATGCAGACAAGAAGAGAGAACACTGAGAGTTTAGTGTGGGTGATCATGTGTATGTGCGGATTAAGCGCAAGAAGAGCACTTTGCACACTGGTAGTTGTGCAAAATTAGCTCCTAGATACTGTGGAACATTTCAAGTACTGGAAAGAGTGGGACTAGTGGCTTATAAACTGGCCTTACCCATGCATGTTAAGGTTCATGATGTGTTTCATGTTTCTTTATTGAAAAAATATGTACACGATTCTGCTCACGTTATTGATTGGAATGTGATTCAGGTGGAGCCAGAAGGGGAATTCCTTCCAGAGCTATTTCAAATCTTGGAGTGGGAAGAAATTGAATTGCAGAATCAGATGGTAGCCAGATTAAAAGTGAAATGGAAGCACTTTACTGTTGAAGAAACTACTTGGGAAAGAGAAACTGAGATGATGGAAAAATATCCATCATTTTTTTCCTAGTGAACTCTTGAAGGTTATTTTGTAAACACCAAGTATGGTGTTTTTTTTAGAGGGGGAATGGGTAACACCCCAAATTCTATGTTTTTTAATTTGACATTTGAACAAAATCCAAAAGGGAAGTGGACCCCAATGGAGAAACAATGTGTGGATTTATTTAATTATTTATTAATAAAAATAAATAGAATGGTTATATGTGCATTATGACTATATAGATATTTGAGATCCTAAACCTTGATCCATGAGGATATGGATAAGGTTAGACTTTCCCAAAACCTTTCAGAAAAACCTTGAAAGGAATATTTCTAAATTATATTCATAGAGAAAAATATAATTTCCCCAATGAAGAGGAAACTAATTGGGAAGAGAAAGAAAAGCTGGAAAAGTGGAAAAGACAACTTTAAAAGTACCTCGCTAAGGGAAACGTAGGCAAAAATAGGAATAAAGCATCCTAGAATTTCTGGATGCAGAAATTAGAAACAAGCTTGGGAAAGCACTGCTTAAATGAACTGCTCCATGACAAACAAAGGGTTGTCTATCTAAGGAAGAAAGGATCTCATCTTGGAGGTGAGTTAAGGAGATAAAACTCTACAATTGGGAGGACTAGTCACTTAATTTGGTATGCACACCATTTACTCTATTTTTTAGTAACATTAGATTTCTTATGAGTTGATAGAGTTGAGAGAATTGATGAATTATAAATTTTTATGGTGAGTAAATTATCTCCCATGCATTTAGCAGAAGTACTGGTAGGTAAATACCTTAATAATATGCTTTGTTGCCTAGGAATTACCTAATGGGAGCCATCTATTAGAATTTCTAAACCTAAGTTAGCTTTAAATATGATGATAGGTCTCTTTTAGGAAAAGATAATAGTACTGTGAAACAAAATATTCAACTATTGTCTTAAACATATACGTCTATCAGGAATATGAATGAATATACAGTTCAGAAAATTAAATACACTTCGAGAAATTGCTGATAGATGTATATTTTTCAAGCATTTGCATACTGTTATAACTCATTAGTAGAACTATAGTTCAAGATAAAGTACTTGATACAATTTCAAGGAACTTCCTTACTAGTATACATTAGGAACAGAGTAAGGCATTCATTACAGGAAAATGTTATATGCATCTGGATGCCTTCAATAGTTATATGTATATCAAAGCTAGAATTCTAAACTAGAGGAACAGAATATTAAATCGAAATATTATAGACCTAGCATACTATCATCATGCATCTTAGTCTGAAAGAAATGGTAAGAAATAATCCCTATCTCTAGATCATCAGATAAAAGAAATGCGAAAATAGTGGATCTATTTTAATTATGAGTTAATAATTTGAATTCTACACAGGAATTCTACATAAGCATAAAAGTTGTATGTAAAAAGCTATATATATATATATATATATATATATATATATATATATACGATTTTTTTAGCTATTGGTATTCCTATGCTAAATTAATACACACTAATAATTTTACTCTATTATTATCAGTCCATGTTAATAATAACAATGAAGGGATAAAATATAAACTCGTAATTTAATATAATCCTGTTACTTTATTCTGAGAACTGAAAGTCCACGAAAAAAAACCGTTTATTATGAATTTAAAATATATCTATAATTTATAAGAGATATCTAAATCTGCTAAAGCTATAGGATACTTAAATCTCATATATAAGGAGGGTTATATTCTGAAAGTATAATACATTCTGTAGAAAATAGTGGAAGTGATAAATATGACAGTACAGTGGAATGCCGATAAATAGTGAGCATGTAATGGTAAAAATACCAACCATAAAAAAATATATAATAAATGTTACAGTTTGTGTATGGTGATTGGAAGAAACGTATCTCGAAAGACAAATGAGTTACAATCCTTTTAATTTTAAAATAACCAACATAGGAAATTGGCTTATCAAACAAAAATTTTAATACAGTTGGTATAATGAAAAAGGAAATCCAAATTAGATCTGAGTTGGAGCACTAAACTCCTCCTAAAAGTTGAAGACCAACCTGCATAAGAGAACACAAAGATGCATTCTATGAGTCTCGGGCTCATATGGAAAGATGTGATTCAATTGAGGTCAGTATGGCATACCTGTAACAACAAAATAAATAGGGTTCAATGCATGAACAGAAAAAATATATGCAAACTGGTTTAAGCATTTTGTAAATGGTTTTGAATAGGGAGACGTTATACCTTAATGGACGCCCTTACCATTTTGCCTGAGGAAATGAATTAACAAGAAGTTATTAATTGCGATGAAGGTTACTGTCATCCAATACAAAATATAATCAACAAGGAAAACAAATAATTCTAAATAAGAAGTCTGTTTAAGAGCGTTATAATGATATTAAAGATAAAATCAAAACATATACCATATTGGGTTGGAGATTTCGAGGAACTGAGCACAAGAACGCAGTGACGTTGATGAAATTGGTGTGGCCATTTCAAGAATCTAAAAAACCCCAGGTGATTAACAATACACGGTGAAAACCACAAAAATAAGAACATAGATACTCGGAGTCTCAGTAGCAATTTGATAACTAGAGTAAGAAAACAAATGAGAGCCGCAAGTTGTGTCCACTGATAAAATAAAACTACAAATAAGAAAAATTTTAAATGGAAAGAAGGCTACCTCATAGATGAAATTCGTGGCTACGCTACACCTTGGTCAAACCATCACTGCCTTAAATCACATCGAATTAGAAACTAGCAGATGCCATGGCATAGTAGAACAAAGTTAATCAAAACAAAAATTTCATCAAAACTAGGATTTACATAAACACCATCAATGCTCATCTCTTGTTGGCATGAGAAACTCCAAAATAGAAGAAAATTGGGTAAAAGCATAATAATATATCTTACCAGTTAAAATTGAGGAATGAGACAGTGTTTCCATAGAACGTTACTCTTCAAATTTGTCGGGCCAGAACAAACAATAGAGATACACTGAAATTTGGAAAGAGAAGTGAGAATGGATGCGTGAAACTTTTAAAACCAATTCGAAATAAAACCCTAGGAAATTTATGCCTTAAATATGGCAAACGATGCAATGATTTCCCTCGGATTCACATCTCGAGATAGTGAAAATGAGATGGTCATGTGATGCAATACCGTAAGGTAGGTGTATTATAGTGTGAAGAATTAAATCAACTGGTCAGAGCCTTTATGGTCTCACATCCCCAAATTCTTTCACGGGGCTCGAGAATAGGTGTGATGAGTTGGGTGTGTTAAACATTAAACAGAGTATGCAGGAGGACTAAATGGAAATGAAATTGAGAAGTAGGTGAGTCCTTAATTTCCATACATTTAGTTCTACTATATATATATATATATGGTCAACTATTGCTGGGTTAATGTAATCAAGTTCAACAAGGAAATGGTTTCATAGTTAGAATAGGATTGATACAGTACAAAAAGTTATGCATGATTCTCTAAAAGAAAAATCAAACATACATTCAAATCCAAGGAAATGGAAATGAAATTGTTGGCTATATTATAGTGGTATAGAGTAACTCAAAAGTTAAATTAAGGAATACCTTTATTATATACATCTCACATATACGAACAAGGAATGTTATCACCAAAATAGTATTAGGATATTAAGTTATAATAAGAACAAGTGGGTCATAGAGATATCCTTAGGTATATCATCAAAAAGAAATATACTATATAGTTGTATAGGGTAAATACGATATTCACAACCGAATAAGGAGGTGATAAAGTGGAAAAGAAAAATCAAACTCCTGAGAGAAATATACATATATTTGTATCAAGGAATATAACAGTTCTAATATGGTAAAAAGGATATAATAATGTAATTATTACAAAAACGGTGTAATAATTTAATTATTATAAAAAGGGTATAATAATTTAATTTTTGAGACAAGAGTATAATGGTTGGATTACTGTCAAAAGAAGAAAACGGAACTAGGAATTGGAAATACAATGATATGGTTCTGAATATTATTATGCATAGTAAGCGTAGAATTTAAACTCAGTAAAAGAAAGGAACAATGTTGTTAGCACTATAGAAAATTGTCAAATTTCGACGATGAGTTAATCATAGAAACCGAATGTAAACAAAAAAAGAAAATTGGTGCAAGTCAAAGTTATTACAATTACCCTCTGGGGAGATATGAGGACAAGTATATCCAGTGGAGCATGCTATGATAGCAAATGGATCAAGATGTGCATGAAATAACGAATATGTTCAATACCCTATGCACAAAGTTGGGTATTAAAGCTTCAGAGAGATATTTGGTGGTCAAGTACCATAAATTTTTACACCGATACATTCAGGAGGATATGTTGTTCCTCGAAATTACCTCTCTTGGCACGGAATATCACTATGTTGCCAATATCTAGAAGAAATTTAAGCAGAAGAAGTGAGACTTTGGATCCATGAATCTGAAGCAAGGGAAAGGCACCCCCGAACCGCAAAACAAGGGGCAAAGCCAAAACGGGGTGAATCAGAACAACACCACAAATCTAAATAAGGGCACGAGGAAGTGGTGTAAATTTCATAAAAGCCCCATTCACAGCACAAACAAGTGTCGGGCCAAACATTCATTGGTGGCGGAACTAAAGGTACCCAAATCAGATGCATGTTATTATCCTGAGTCAGAACAAGAGAATGGAAATGAAAAATGGAAGCAGATCATTGATGCAGATATCTGTGCCAATGTTGCCACCGCCAATCTCTAGGGGGAGGATGCAGAGGAGGAGGAGCACCTCTTCCATTCTAAAATGTGGGTAAAGGGTTCTCCACTACAATTCCTTGTCAATAGCGGAAGCCAAAATAACCTCATTTTGGCAGACACTGTGAAGTAGCTTTCCCTACAGACCATAGCGCACCCGCAATCATTTACGATTGGGTGGATTCACGAAGGAAGAAACCTCTGCGTTGCTAGCAGTGTCGCCTTCCGTACATCATCAAGACATTCATAGATGAGGTATTATGTGATGTTGCTCCTCTTGATGTGTCTGATGTATTATTTGGCCAACTATACTTCTAGAGGTGACACGCTTTGTATGATTCTAGGCCTCGTGATGTTATTATTACTTTGGGAAATGACATGTATAGGATACTAGAGGTAGTACCACCTCCTACCATCTCTTTGACTACTGAAAAATAATACAGTAATTTTTTTCCCAAACTAGGAAATTTATTTGCATTACCATTCACCCACAAGGATAGAAGAAGGTTGTGGCCACAACCTAGGAATAGGGATCCCCTACACGGATGCAGTAGATGGAAAATGTCATGGAGGAATACAAGGACATTTTCTCCTCACCAACAGAGGTTCCTCTGGACTGTTAGGATAATAAATCCATTGATCTAACCCCTGATGCACCATCGCTTGAGGTTTCCATACCTCATGCGACTACACAGACAGATTCCACACATATATTTTCTGAGGAAACCAAATTTATTGAACATATCCAACACATCTTCCAACAGGTCCACGACCACCTAGACACAATCAATAGTTTTGTAGAATTTTCCTTTCATGGAGGAACCTAACGCAATGGGAACCATTGCTTCCTAATGAAAGAGGAATGATCCAAGTGGATATTGGTGGCTAAAAACCTCTTCCATTTGGACCTGCACCATCAATTCCTTCAGTTTTTCAGTTTCAACTCAACTTACTGATTTTAGCAGCTTTTCGAGTCATGAATTTTCGGAGCCGTTTTGAGGCCCTAATGATCTAGGTGGATATTGGTGGCCACTCTTCTATTCTATTTGAACCCCCACCATCGGTTCTTTTGTTTTTTCAGTTTCAGCACAACTTACTATTTTTAGAATTTTTTTGGGTCCTCAACTTTCGGAGCCGTTTTGAGCCCCTAAACGACGTTTTTTGGGAAAACTGGGAGCACCATGGGTCCATGGATTGATGTTTATCACTTAAAATTTGTATTCCTCAAATAGATATTTCTAACAAGCTATTGAGCGTGTCAAACGGATATCGTATGCTAAATTTACATCCCCGGGAATATTGATGTAAAGATTTACCCAAATGGGTCCCATAATTTTGGCACTTCATCTCCTAGGGTTAGGTTTTTGGATGTTTAGGGTTTTCTATTGTTTATCAACAATAAATAGGCCTTCGAGCCTCATTGTAACAAAATTCAAAGGCATGCAACTACTACATCTCTTCTCAGATATACGCTACTAGCGCCCTAGCTAGTTTATTTCCATTATGTCTTTAACCATATTTCTATTATTTGATATTAATGAAACGAAAGATTATTTCTGGTGAATTTCGATGTTTATGTTTATTTTTTTGTATTATTGTGTTCATGCATAAATGCAGGTCAATTGTGTACACTTTTTTTTATGCAAATGTAGATCAGTATTATCCCTCCTTCAAAGGAGCCATGGCGTGGGGAATTGAACTTGAGACCTCTAGCTTTCTAAAAAACCATCGTCTTTATGCAAATAAAGAACAATATTATTCATCTTAAAATTATTTTATGAAAATATAGAACAATAGTATCCATTACATCGAAGGAGCCATGGTGTCGAGAATTGAACCTGAGACCTTTAGCTTTCTAAAAAACCATTTTCTTACATTTTTTTTAATGAAAATATAGAAAATATCATCCCTCCATTGGAGAATTCATGGCATCAGGAATTGAACTTGAGACCTTTAGCTCTCTAAAAAAACCACATTCCACTCGTCCAAACCATTCTTCATTATGTTTATTCATTTTAGCTTCACCTATACTGTTGACAAACATATGTGGTACAGATGCATACGATGTACTAGTTTATCTAATTAATATTTTTCTCTGAATATTAATTAGTGTTCCAAGCCTCTTAATTCTCCTCATCATAACCCATTACATTAGTTTAGTTGCTATATTAATTTGTACACTCCATCCAAAAAAATGAATCCAACACTATCCGAATGGAAATTAAGGGACATATGAACCTCACCTCCTCAATGAACTACTTGTTGGAATGTAACCCATTTGTTTTGGGGCTGGATGGAATCTCAAGCCTCTACCTTTTTTACACTTTGGGTTTTAAAAAAGGTAAACTTTCTATTCCCCACTCTTTCCTTTTCTGATGGGAAACTGCTTGCTTGTACATTCCCACTACTGGTGGACAACATGATAGAACAGCTTGGTGATATTTCAAAATTTGTCATTGGTTGCGGTTAAACTCTAATGTGTCCTTTCCTGGTGAATTATGTGTATCCATATAATATAATATTAATACTCCATTTTAGCTAACATGTACGGTGTATTATGGGTGCATATAGTGTGTTGGTGTATTTTTACCTAACATGTACAACGAGGCCCATTAGGATTCAGTCGCTGATGTGTGCAGTGGGACCTAGGTCACACCACTTTTTTAATTGACTAACTTTGGCATCCTTGAGGATGGTGTAGCACACATGTTCAAACCTCCTCACTAATTTCGGTAACAACTTAAAAACACAAGTTATGATTAATTTATTATAATCAATTTCATATGGTTACTGAGGTATTAATGTGAGGTATGTTCACTAATTACTTACTTTGCTATTGAAAATAAATAATAAGTTATATTTCTAACACTTAATTTTCTATTAATGAAGGCAATAATATACATTCTTTTTATAATAATTTTTTTTTATGAATTACAATGAAAATTTAATTTATATTAATATATAAAAAAATGTAATAAATTATATATATAATTTTCCCACATTAATTTGGAGAATATCAAGTAGCAATAGTATATTATATTTTTTTTTTGACTAAATATAATATGATATAAAGATAAAATAAATGATTAATATAAATGTCATTTTAAATTGTAAGAGAAAAGGAAGAATAATTAAATGAAAAATAAGTTAGTAAATTTAATTTCTATTTATGAATTCATAAACATAATTTAAAAATAAATTTTATTATTGAAACATATTTTTTATATTTTTATATATTATTTTATTATTATTAAGCTATAAAGCGTCCTCTAAAAACAACTCCCCCAACTGCCGCGTGTACCATTGTGCATCATTTATTTTGATGTTAGACAACTAAAATAGTGTCTACCTTCTGATTGAATATTGTTATTAATCAGCTACAGAAATAATAGAATAAGGAAAGCCACTTTAGAAATAATCTAATTACAAAACCCGTTGCAACTTTTTCCGCACTTTGGATTAAAAAATCCCTTTGAAATAAAAACCCTTCAAATCTATTGCTTGTCCGCAACCCTAGCTTCAACTCCCACACCAATTATCCTCCCATCAGTCGCTTGTGTGGTTTTGAAGGAAGATCTGAACAGATAGATGTTGCCTTGGATATATAAATTCTCTTTGAAGGCAGAACGCTTCACATCTCCTACTCGGCGGAAACCCCAACTTCAGCTTTAGACCCATTTATCTTCCCACAAAGCGTCGATGCTTCCAATGCATTTTATTTCAGTTCCTTAGGTAATGGTTTTCTTGGTTCTCATTACTTTATATTTGAAATATTTTCCTGAATATATTTGGCATAGTTGGGTCAATTTGAATAGATTATCACAAGGGGAAGCATCTCTATCAGTAGGTTTAATTACCACACTATCATCATAAACATCTAAAGTGTGTGTTAATTGTGGCGTGCTCGGTTTTTCAAAAGAGTATTGTTGCTATACCACCATGTTTCAAGTATCTCTGGCGATAACATTTGTATGTGCTTACAAATAAAATAAATAAACATTCCACTACATGCAGTTGAAACTCTTGGATGACGTAATGCATGGGACTTCATATTCTACTTTTGTACTTTTTGTCATATGTAAGTAAGAGAAACAAACAATTTTCCCATTGGAAAGTTAGAGCAACGTTGCAAGTCTTGCTGCAATATTTCTATTTTGGGATTTTGTGATTCTACTTATGTATCTTTACTTCATATGTAATGTATTTGGTCTGATATTGCAAAGGAGTTGGTCTTATTTTGCAAAGAATTGTTTTGGGTTTAAGGACTTTTATTTGAGGTACATTCAAAGGAAATTTTTGCAAAGGGTTGTTTTGGGTTTAAGGAATTTTCTTGGAGGTCCATTCAAACGACATTTTGCAAAGGATTCTTTTGAGTTTAAGGAATTTTCTTTGAGGTAAATTCAAAGGACATTTCTTCGAGGTATGTGATACATTTTTTGGATGTTTTTTGGGCTTCATTTTTTTTAAAGGTATTTTGTTTTTAGAGGATTTGGGCTTAATTTTCAAAGGACTCTTTTTAGGCTTAATTTTCAAAGGACTCTTTTTAAGCTTAATATTCAAAGGAAATGTTTTGGAGGTATTTTTTAATGTGATATTTTTTTAGAGGCTTTTTTGAAGTATTTTTTAAAGTGGAATTTTTTAAGATGTTGGAATTAATTTTCAATGGACATTTTTTGGAGGTATTTTTTGAGGTGACATTTTTTTCGAGTATGTGTTTTGGGTTGAAGTAAATATTTTATAATGATTTTCTAAAATGAGTTTTTGTCTAACTTTTTAAATGAATTTTTTTTGCAGTACTTGGAAGGAAATATTTTGAGCTTTGTTTCATTTTTATAAGACACTTTTTTCTCATATTTTTAAAAGTTTTTTGGATTGAAGTATGTACTTTTTGCAAAAAATTTAAAATGATTTTTTTTTAAATTAAATATTTTGTGATGTTTCTTTAATTGATTTTTTGTCTAAATTTTTGAAAGAATTTTTTTTAACTTCATACTCTATTATCATGGGAAGTTGAAGGAACTGTGCGAGAAAATATGATAAAAAAACAGACCTTGAGAAACGTAGAGAAGAGATGAGAGAATATCACAAAAGAATGAAGCACTCTCAAATATTGAAAGGGAAAATCAACCTCAATTAGAACTTGAAGCAGGTATGTAAATGTATATATTATGAATTTGATATTTAAAATTTCTTAGTGTAAAATGTGAAGCCTAATTTTTATTTGTTGAACTAATTTGGAAAATATTTTGCAATGTAAACAGAGAGAGATATTTCTGAAAACATTGATGATGAGATACAAAATTTTTAAAGATAAATTGAAAGAGATACTGAACCAATGATTGAAGATGGTGAAAATGTTGAAAGAAATTCAAGTCAAGAAATTGAATCACAAGGTATATATATATATATATATATATATATATATATATATATATATATATATATATATATATATATATATATATATATATGTTGAACACATGCACGTATTATTGAAATTATACATATTTATTAATTTAGTTATTTATTGAATATGTAAACTTATTTTTTATTATTCATTCGAATATTTACAGATGAAATCAATGTCAATGATGAGATGTCAAAAAGTGTTGACACTCACACAAATGGAGATAAAAGAGCTGACCTTGTTATAAGATATCATGTTAAACACATTTTTGATACGCACTTCATAAAAGAAAATGTGAGAGTTCAAGCCCAAATGTTGAAAGGTCTCCTATCATTAAGGAAATTAAAAGAAGCTACGACTTTATTGGGTATTCGAAAATCAACAAAAGAAAAAAAAATGAAGGAAAATGTGATGCAAAATATAAATATTTCTATAAATTCAATTATAAGATCTATACATAAAAATGTTTCAGTTGTACGTAGAGAAATACATATGGCAGTGGTTTCATCAAGTACTAAAGAGAATCGCTTGGTAAAATCTATGGCATGAGCATTAGGAACCTCACGAAAAACTTTGCACAAACATCGGAAATTTCGGTTGTAGATAGATGTAAATGATGAACTCACTTTTTGAATAGCTATTTGTAGGAAACCATACAAAGATAGACTTAGAGAAAATGTTAAAGAAATAATATATGAATATTGGAAGAAAAATTAACATGTTTCGCCAAATGAAAGGGATGTGATGCGAAGAAGAATATCATGAAATTAGTACGAACAACATGAAAAAACTTTATTGGAAACCACCCAGATAGATTTTATCAACAAGTTCAAAGAAGAGAATCATGAAATTCATGTCTCAATTAATACTTTTGTTCAACAAAAACCATGGTATGTAAAACCTATCAACGTACGTGACACTTGTTGTTGTCATTATCATGTGGAATTTAAGTTATATTATGACACATTCCTTAATTTTGGTAAAACATTTTGGAAAGATTCACCTCCTCCTTCCACTATCCATGATTTCATATCTCAAATTCTATGTGAAAGAGAAAGTGATGAATTATTTTATGAAAATAAATGTGTTGGTTGTAAAAAATGTAGTGATTGTGGAAATATGACTAAATTTCAAAACAAATATCATATTGATATAAATGATCAATCATTTTCCAACATGAAAGTGAAATGGAAGGGATATGAATATATCCATACATCGAATCAAGGTTCAAATAGTGCTAAAAGAATTGAATTACAAGAAGAAGAAATTTTTCTGATAGATTTTTTGAGAAAGTATGAGGCAAAAAATTATAAATACACCAAGCATTCCCATAGAGCTCGATGGAAAGACTTTAAATTCAAAAAAATCCAGTGATTTTTTTCCACGAGAGACCATTTCATCAGTAATTGATTTTGCAGAAAACTACACATTTGTTCCACAAAAATAAATTCAGAGTGAATACTATCATTCTGACCAATTCTCCATGCTCGTCCATATTCTATATACACATGCTAAAAAAACTTCGATCATATAGAAATCACCAGTGAAAATCGACATGTTATTAAATAATATCACTTTTATATCAGTGACGATCGTACACATGATACATGCTTTGTACAAGACTATTTTGGAAACATTTATGACTCCTTGAAAAGTCCTGAATTGAAATTCAATGAACATTGGATATGGTCAGATGGATGCATGGGTCAATTCAAATCTTCATGATAATTCTTTTGGTTGTGTTGTCTTCATAAGAAAACCTACATTAAACATTGTTGGAATTTCTTTGAGACTAGCCATGGAAAAGGAGAATATGACGGAGGAGAGCATGCATAAAATGAACACTTCGAAGATATCAAATGAACCCCTCTGCAAGTCTACTTGTGGATGCTAAAGAAGTTGTTCAATGTTGCATCACTGCTCTAAGCCATGAGACTAACCGATCAAGGGATGTACGAAGGTACATTCAATTTAATTTTTTTTGGATATCTAATTTTAAATAGTGTACATTTATCACAATGATTCTCTTTGATCGTATTTTGATATCATATTTACATTCTTCTTTGAATTTTCCATATATAGGTATTTTTTCATATTGGGATCAAATATGTAGAAATATCAATTGGAAATGACGTTGAAACAATAAAAGGGACCTGAAAATTGCATTCAATTAAAACAAAGTTGTCCACAAATGGGTTTTCATTGGATAAAAATAAAATATTATTGTTTGTGTCATGTTTGCATAGACAACACAAAATCAAATGATGTTTGTGAAAACAAAATGTACGTAAAATATTGGAAACATACAGAGCTAAATACAAGGGGAAAATGTTCATTTCAATGTTTAAAGAAATGCAATCAAAGGAGACTACAATATCATATGATGGTGATTGAGTTTCCTATCTTGTTAGAGAAGGTAACATTTGAATTAATTTCAAATGATATAGATCTAGAAATAAATTTAAATACATAATTTTGTTAGGTTTGTTTTATTTTGGAGGAGATGTTTTTGTTGTAATTGCATCTACTCACAATGATGAAAACGTGAAGTATTATTTGATGCGTTGCACTGAACGAAAAATGAAATTATTAGAAAACTATAATGATCATGGGTTTCCATATGAAAGAGGATATATTATACTGAAAGGTTATTTTTTTATACAAACTAATGAAAGTGGGGATTTTTTTTAATTTTAAGACTAGGAACTTGATGTCATAAGTTGTTAGTATAGTCAACTGGTGTGTGCGGCATGCATAAATTTGATAGAGGTTCAATCAAAGAAAAAAAAAGAAAATTAAGAAATGGAAAATGTCAGATCATGAACGGATCATTTAAGATAGCATTCCATTGGAATTTTTTGGTTGATCTGCCCAATAATTTCTTCTCTTTGGATTCATGTTTTAGAACTTCTAGAACTCAACTAAAAATTGAGTTCCCTTGTTATGTTATCTGTGCAATTTTTTTCACATGTACATTGTTTTGGTACATGAACACTAGTATCAACTGAAAGTAGCTTTTCTATACATGCATTGATGAAAAATGTTGCAAGTACTAGATCTATATGTTCTAGAATTATTAGATATGTGTGTGTGTGTGTGTGTGTGTGTTGTAGAACACACACACAGATATATATATATATATATATATATATATATATATATATATATATATATATATATGTTCTATTCCAGAGATTGACTGTAGGGGCATTTACTAGATATGTCAACTTTCATAAAAGATGAGATCCAGAGGCTACCTAGCCCTTTACAAACTCTACCTATAGAACTTGTAGAAGTTAACACTACCTGTCCCAGTTATACCCTATGAAGTGTGTAGAGGACCCATGGAATAACTCACACTACTTTACGTAGACATAAGGGTGTATAAGAGTGTACCAAGTTCAAAAATATGGTCATATTATTGGATATCTTTCCCAAGAGCCCAAATGTACTCCTTAAGTATATGTGGGGTTTATATAACCATCTACAAAAACAAGTGATTCTTTGCAAGCTAAGGACAACGTATGAGCCATGTGTATATGCATATTATCTAAAAACCATAGGCCAAAATAAATAGTACTTAAGTGGTTTGAAGAAAAAATAGCACGAAGAATATTTGAAGGAGGGGAATAAGAACTGGAAATAGGAGGATAAGAATAAAATAGACACTACACATCCATGCAAGGGTAGTAGAAATAATTCTAACCATTACAACATTAATGGTCAGATTAAGGAGAATTATTGGATGTTTGGTATGCGTTATATTATTTATGTGAATACCCCCATGCACTATATATTTTTCTAAGCATAGTGGTGTGAATAAAATGGGAGGAAAGGACCCCAAATTTAGGGTTTCATATAGGCATAAAATTCCCCACACAGGTGTTCAGGGGTAGTGCCCCAAAAAAACGTTTTTGGGAAGAAACAATTCTCCCTTTATGATGGTTTTCATCACATGGTTTTTTTTTTTAGCATTTTTCTTTTAGCGTTTTAGATCCAGTGATATTTGTTCACCAACCCCATGGTTCTAAAATTTCAGTTAAAGAACTATTTTTTATCTGATCCAAGGTAATGGATTGGTATTTTATAATTTTTGTGGGATATATACATATATATATACATACATACATGTGTGTGTGTGTGTGTGTGTGTGTGTCTGTGTCTCATGGTCTAAAAATTAATATACTAATAAAAAAAATGAACTTATCATTTTGGGTTTCTCGAGTAAATTATATGTTAATGCATGTGTTTTACATTGAAAATTTTTCATTTTATTAAGAATATATTTTAAACAATTAACTATATGAGGTTAAAACCTATGTTTTGTATAAAATTACTTTTGGTTTCAATGGGAAACTTTTATGGCCAATGTATTTTTCTAGAAATGTGTTAGACCCTATTAAAATGGGAAACGTGATAGACCCCATTAAATTGGGAGATATATCGAAATGATTCCTATGGTGTAATAAAATAGTTGAGTAGTTTAAAAATATAGATGCATAAATTCGATGAGCATAGTTTTGAGATATATAAGTCCAAAATAGAATAGTTGTTGGTGAACAAATATCACTGGATCACTATCGATATATCTGCATCATTAAAAGGGATTTTTCTAGAAGGACTGACCAAGTTCGAAAGAAGGGAAAATATCACAATTATATGTTAATATATGTGTTTTACATTGACTATTTTTAATTTTATTAAGAATCTATTTGAAACAATTAACTATATAAGGTTAAAACCTATGTTTTGTATCAAAATAATTTTGGTTTCAATGGAAAACTTTTATGGCTAATTTGTTTTTCTCGAAATGTGATAGACCCCATTAAAATTGGAAATGTGGTGGACCCCATTAAAATGGGAAATGTGGTAGACCCCATTAAAATGGTAAATATATCGAAATGCTTCCTATAGTGCAATAAAATAGTTGAGTAATTTAAATTTATAGATGCATAAATTCAATGAGCATAGTTTTGAGATATATAAGTCCAAAATACAATAGTTTTCGGTGAAAAAATATCACTGGATCACTATGGATATATTTGCTTCATTAAAAGGGATTTTCTAGAAGGATTGAATAAGTTGGAAAGAAGGGAAAATATCACAATTATATGGTAATGCATGTGTTTTACATTGAATATTTTTCATTTTATTAAGAATCTATTTGAAACAATTGACTATATAAGTTTAAAACCTATGTTTTGTATGAAATTACTTTTGGTTTCAATGGGAAACTTTTATGGCTAATGTGTTTTTCTCAAAATGTGATAGACCCCATTAAAATGGGAGATATATCGAATTGATTCCGATGGTGAAATAAAATAGTTGAGTAGTTTAAATATATACATGCATAAATTCAATGAGCATAGTTTTGAGATAGACAAGTCCAAAATGGAATAGTTGTTGGTGAAGAAATATCAATGGATCACTATGGATATATTTTCTTCATTAAAATGGATTTTTATAGAAGGATGTCCACTAAGTTGGAGAGAAGGGAAAATATCAGAATTATATGTTAATGTGCATGTGTTTTACACTGAATATTTTTCATTTTATTAAGAATCTATTTGAAACAATTAACTATATAAGGTTAAAAGCTATGTTTTGTATCTAATCACTTTTGGTTTCAGTGGGAAACATTTATGGCTATTGTGTTTTTCTTGAAATGTGATAGACCCCATTAAAATGGGAGATATATCGAAATGATTCGTATGGTGTAGTAAAAATAGTTTAGTAGCTTAAAGATATAGATGCATAAATTCAATGAGCATAGTTTTGAGATATATATGTCCAAAATGGAATAGTTGTTGGTGAACAAATATTAGTGGATCACTATGGAGATATATCTTCTTCGTTAAAAGAGATTTTTCTAGAAGGATGGACTAAGCTGGAAAGAAGGGAAAATATCACAATTATATGTTAATGTGCATGTGTTTTACAACGAATATTTTTCATTTTAATATATTTGAAATAATTAACTATATAAGGTTAAAACCTATGTTTTGTATCAAATTATTTTTGGTTTCAATGGGAAAATTTTATGGCTAATGTGTTTTTCTCGAAATATAGGCCCCATTAAAATGGGAGATATATCGAAATGATTCCTATGGTGTAATGAAATAGTTGAGTAGTTGAAAGATATAGATGCATAAATTCAATGAGCATAGTTTTGAGATATATAAGTCCAAAATGGAATAGTTGTTGGTGAACAAATATCACTGGATCACATGGGATATATCTTCTTCATTAAAAGGGATTTTTCTAGAAGGATTACCACTAAATTGGAAAGAAGGGAAACTATCACAATTATATGTTAATGCATGTGCTTTACATTGAATATTTTTCATTTTATTAAGAATTTATTTGAAACAATTAACTATATAAGGTTAAAACCCATGTTTTATATAAAATCACTTTTGCGTTCAATGGGAAACTTTTATGAATAATGTATTTTTCTCAAAATGTGATAGACCCCATTAAAATGGGAGATATATCGAAATTATTCCTATGGTGTAATAAAATTGTTGATCAGTTTAAAGATATAGATGCATAAATTCAATGAGATGAGATATATAAGTCCAAAATGGAATAGTTTTTGGTTAAAAAATATCAGTGGATCACTACAGATATATCTGCTTCATTAAAAGTGATTTTCCTAGAAGGATGGACCAAGTTGGAAAGAAGGGAAAATATTACAATTATATGTTAATGTGCATGTGTTTTACATTGAATATTTTTCATTTTATTGAGAATCTATTTGAAAAAATTAACTATATACGGTTAAAGCCTGTGCTTTGCATCAAACTACTTTTGGTTTCAATGGGAAAAATTTATGGCTAATGTGTTTTTCTTGAAATGTGATAGACCCCATTAAAATCGGAGATATATCGAAATGATTCCTATGGTGTAATAAAATAGTTTCAAGTACTTTAAAGATATAGATGCATAAATTCATTGAGCATAGTTTTGAGATATAAAAGTCCAAAATGGAATAGTTGTTGGTGATCTAATATCAGTGGATCACTATCGATACATCTGCTTCACTAAACGGGATTTTTCTAGAAGGATTTCCACTAAGTTGGAAAGAAGGGAAAATACCACAATTATATGTTAATGCATGCGTTTTACGTTGAATTTTTTTCATTTTAATGAGAATCTATTTCGAACAATTAACTATATAAGGTTAAAACATATGTTTTGTATCAAATCACTTTTGGTTTCACTGGGAAACTTTTATGGCTAATGTGTTTTGTCGAAATGTGATAGACCCCATTAAAATGGGAGATATATCGAAATGATTCCTATGGTGTAATAAAATAGTTGAGTAGTTTAAAGATATAGATGCATAAATTCAATGAGCATAGTTTTGAGATATAGAAGTCCAAAATGGAATAGTTGTTGGTGAATAAACATCAGTGGATCACTATGGATATACCTTCTTCATTAAAAGGGATTTTTCTAGAAGGATGGACTAAGTTGGAAGTAAGGGAAAATATCAGAATTATATGTTAATGTACATGTGTTTTACATTGAATATTTTTCATTTTATTAAGAATCTATTTCAAACAATTAACTATATAAGGTTAAAAACTATGTTTTGTATCAAATTACTTTTGGTTTCAATAGGAAAATTTATGGCTAATGTGTTTTTCTTGAAATGTGATAGACCCCATTAAAATAGGAGTTATATTGAAATGATTTCCATGGTGTAATAAAATAGTTTCAAGTAGTTTAAATATATAGATGCATAAAATCAATGAGCATAGTTTTGAGATATATAATTCCAAAATGAAATAGTTGTTGGTGAATAAATATCAATAGATCACTATAGTTATATCTGCTTCATTAAAAGGGATTTTTCTAGAAGCATGGAATAAGTTGGAAAGAAGGGAAAATATCACAATTATATGTTAATGCATGTGTTTTACATTGAATATAAAAGTTTTTTTTCTCACCCTCATTGTTTGAGTCCTGATCTTATAAAAGGTTTCCACCAAATCCATTCCCTATTAATTTTCACGTGAACCACATTCCCTAACCCGCCCATATATGTACCTAAGGGCAAAGAAAACTATAAAAGGGGCTTATTTCATATTCTTCTCTAACACATATGTGATTAATTATCATTAGAATTCATATGGTAGAAATACGTATAAATTTTAATCCTTAGTATAGATCTATTTTGACTTCAAGGAATATTTCATGTTTTTTAGAAATTTTATCTTAGGAGGTAGAACTAAACCGTTTATAACCCAAAAAAGAAACCATGGACCGTGAGAATTACATGCAAACACAAGTTACTCTCATGTTTGAAACACCACCTCACATCATCATAAGGGTTGGAAACCACTAAGCAACCCATGCTAAGTTCCTTAGAAGGGACGACTATCATATTTAATGATTGGGTTTATCTTGAAGGTCAAAAGGAAAATGAAATTTAGGAAAGGGAAATAGAATAGAAATTAAGGTAAGACCGTGACCTTTTACCCAATATAGAACGAAGTTGAGAAACCATAGATATCATGAAGGAATTTCAAGAATACAAACTATCTGATATGATAGGTAAGAGTGTAACATACCTTAAATACATATAAAGAAAAAATTGTTCCCTTTAACACTACTATAATTATGCATGCATGACAAATATTATATTTTTTCTAGAAGGATATTTTGAGAGGAATATTGAGCAAGTTCTTAAAGTCTGAAATAAAAAAGCTTTGGGATTATCAATTTCCCCTCTATTGACCTACATTGAAGGCAATTCAACTATGCAGTCCTTGACCAAAATTGCAGAGGCTTAAATTCGGGTTTCCTAAGAGATTTCAGAGGTGACAATTCATTTTTTTGATTGGTTTTCTAAGCATCTTTCAGTCAACCGTCGTTTGGATTATGGAGGAAAGTTTGAAAGTAAAAGCCTTTAATTTGACTTCATTATCATTGTAAAATATTGAATTATCTCTCTCTCTCTAGAAACATTTATATCTATTAAGAAGAAGAAGATATGTTGGGTTTTCCCTTATCTATTTTTTCTTCTGCATTTTTTTTCTATGTTCTATATACAATTACTTTCAAGATCCTTTACCAAAATTACAAAGGCTTAAATTTGGGTTTCCTAAGAGATTTTAGAGCTGACACTTGGTTGTTTTGATTGGATTTCTGAGCATATTTCGATCAACTGTCATTTGGATTTTGGAGGACATTTTGAAAATCAAAGCCTTGAATTTGACTTCATTATCATTGAAAAATATTTGATTATCTCTCTCTCTCTCTCTCTAAACATTTATATCTATTAAGAAGAAGAAGAATATCTGTTGGTTTTTCCCTTATCTGTTTTGTCTTCTACATTTTATTTCTATGTTCTATATACAATTACTCTCAAGATTGACCTAATGGTTAATGTGATTTATATTTAAAGTAGAATTGTAATTGGGATAATAAAAGGACATTGAAGTAATTTTTGCAAGAATAGAACATACCATTGTTAAAAATTAGCATGCCATCATATCCTAATTTAAACATTCAATGTTTATCAGAGGATTTCAATGACAGAGGAATTCATACCTAGAAATTCGTAGACAAATACGCAACGAGGATGAAGCGAGGAGATCAATTCACATAAATTCATAGAGGAAGTGGCAACGAGGACGAAGCTAGGAGATCAATTCACAAAAATTCGTAGATGAAGCCAAAAAAAATAAGAAGATAGGAGTTCACTGAAGACCTCGTGGAGGACACAGACCAAATTCCCTGCAAACAAAAAAATTAAATTAAAATCAAACCAAAAAAAATTAACAAAAAAAATAGAGCAACTGAAACACCCCACCTCATCACATAGCAACAGAGAAACACCGCAGTAGAGCAACACCTCAACAGAGAAACACCACAACAGAGAAATAAAGAGACAGACACGAGACACATGTGAATAAGAAACTTGTTAGATTTGCAAGCTGATATATTTATAAGAACAAGTTCGACCGAACTATTTGAAAAGTTTGGCCGAACTAATGGTTCCGCCGATATTTTTTTTCTGGTTTTCCCATCTCCGGCCCAAAATATGTTTGCCCATGCCATCATACGCCATCAATTTAAATGGCATAATGAGTTTGACCGAACTAATTTCGAAATTTCAGCCGAAATCTAAAATAGTTCGGCTGAATTATTGAGAAAAACTTTTTCCACCCCCGATTCTCACAAAAATGTAACACAAATTTACATTTTTACCCAACAGTAAGAAACAAGAAAGAGAAAAAATTTCCCTATATCTAACACCCCATTCTGGTCCTTTTTTATTCTGATTAGAATTTCAAAAATATTTTCAAATATAATTGGTAGCAAGGACTATTAGTATTCCAAAATATTACTAAAATGTAAAATCAAATTAAATTCATCACCCTATTCTTTCCTATCAGTAAGAAGCTTTATTTTTTCACATGATACCATAGTTGTATGTCATAAAGTGTTACCTTCACAAAAAATATATTTAAACATAGCCCTTTAACAAAATACAAAATGTTTTCAACATAGTTGTAAAATCTGAAAGCTTGTACAAAAATTTCAGGGCTAGAAGTCTAGAGTATGAAAACCTTGACATTGTGCATGGAGCAACGGTGGAGCAATAACATAGACAAACGTATTTACTAAATGGATTTGTAAAAAGAATGAATAAATATTCTTTTAGAGATCGATTGATTCTAGTATAGTAATAAATTATCTTCTGGAAGCCATTCCTGATTTGGAATTGATCTCCTCTCACGGTTGCATATGGGAATAAATTATCCCATGGAATCCATTGCTAAGGTGGAATTGATCTCCTCTCCTATTTTTTCTATGAAATAAAAAAAGGACATAAAGAACATATTCTAGATATCTAGAATGAATTATGGATAGCTTTAATTTTATATGTATTTAAGGTATAGCTTGTAAATATTATGGTAATAATATCATATAATTTATGTTTTTCATGTTGAATATAAATATAAAAATATAACAATACTAGAGTTATGAAAACTATGAGTAATAAACTAAATATTGTTTTTGGAAATAATATTATAGTCAATATATTTAACTATAAGTTTGTGTGTATATATATATATATATATATATATAATTTCATTATTTTTTGTTTTTAATCTAAACATAAATATCAAGTCAATATATATGTTTATTAGGGGATATATTTGAGAGGTGTTATATTTATATTTTTCTTATTTAAATATTAAATATTTCCAATCTATAAGTCTCTCATGATGTTTATTTTATTTTTGAAGAAATAAAATTTCAGGAGTGAATTCAACAATTACTTTTATCTCTTTCTCTTTATATAAAAATAAATATGCCATATAATTACGCCGTAAGGCGTTATTATTTGAAAAAAACATACCTGCTGTCTTGCTGTCATTCATGTGCATCGTTGGATGTTTTGTTAGACGATTAAATTCTCAACAGCCATTGATTTGAAGTAGTTATTCGCTAGATGGTTTGTTGGTTCTGAGACATTTAACCAGAAAGCTCAGCAGTTAATTCAAGAAGTCCTGCATCTGTGACCGCGGCGTCTGTGTTATTTTTCGATCGAAAACCTAGAAATCACTAATCTGATATCTATGAATGTTCAATCAGTCCCACACACCGGTGCCTGCGTTGAGATTCAAGCCGTTCTGGAGCTCTTCCTTCCCACCTGTCAAAACCTTCTGAATATCCCAAGGGTTTGGCACTTCTGGGATATATAAGTCGGATTTTCACTGGAGAATTCTGAATAAAATTGAAATCTTGCAGCTGGAAACACTCGGTAAGAATATTCTGAGTGTCCTATTATTTACATATCAAATTTTTCAGATGGGTTTCTGAGAAAACAGTTCAGAGTGACACTATTTTGAGTTTTTGGGTTGTTTTGCAGGGAGTTTAGATCAGGGAGTTTGTTAAACGATTAAATTCTCATCAGCCATTGATTTGAAGTAGTTATTCGCCAGATGGTTGGTTGGTTCTGAGACATTTAACCAGAAAGCTCAGCAGTTAATTCAAGAAGCCCTGCATCTGTGACCGCGGCATCTGTGTTATTCTTCGATCGAAAACCTAGAAATCACTAATCCGATATCTATGAATGTTCAATCAGTCCCACACACCGGTGCCTGCGTTGAGATTCAAGCCGTTCTGGAGCTCTTCCTTCCCACCTGCCCGGTGCCTGCGTTGAGATTCAAGCCGTTCTGGAGCTCTTCCTTCCCACCTGTCAAAACCTTTTGAATGTCCCAAGGGTTTGGCACTTGTGGGATATATAAGTCAGATTTTCGCTGGAGAATTCTGAATAAAATTGAAATCTTGCAGCTAGAAACACCCGGTAAGAATATTCTGAGTGTCCTGTTATTTACATATCAAATTTTTCATATGGGTTTCTGAGAAAACAGTTCAGAGTGATACTATTTTGAGTTTTTGGGTTGTTTTGCAGGGAGTTTAGTTCAGGGAGTTTTTGAGCTTTTGAGTTTGGCCGACCCCTACAGATTCAGTGAACCTGAACCAGAGTTACAATAAGCGCATAAGGCCACTGCTCGATGCAGTTGACATGCTTCACAACATCGGGGTAGTGAAAGAGGGTATCCGGCTTCCCACTATAGTTTTTATTGGAGATCAGTCCTCAGGGAAATCTGGTGTACTGGAGTCCCTTACAGGGATTAGCTTCCCAACGTGGCAAGGGATTTGTACTAGACTCCCACTTATTACTGCAAACTCCAAGAATGTGAAATTGTGATCGAGTACAAAGAAAAGAACAGAAAAATTGCAGAACAAGAAATTAAAGAAGCACTGAATACAGTTACAGAAGAGATTGCAAGAAGCTAGAAAGGTATAAGTGATACGCCAGTGACACTTCATGTTAAAAAGACAGATGCTTCAGATTTGACCATGGTTGATCTACCCGTGATAACAAGGGTCGTTGTGCATGGGCAACCACGAGATATCTATGAACAGGTTGCAAATATAATCAAGAAATACATCACTCCCAAACAGAGCATCATTCTGAATGTATTATCTGCCACTGTCGATTTTTCGACCGGTGAGTCCATAAAAATGTCTCAAGATGTTGATCAACACGGTGAAAGAACTCTGGCTGTGGTAACAAAAGTTGACATTGCTCCTGAAGGCCTCCTGGAAAAAGTGACAAGGGACAATGTAAACATTGGGAACGGGTACGTTTGTGTGCGAAATAGAGTGGGGATTGAATCTAATGCACAAGCAAGGCAAATGGAAGGCAATCTCTTTAGAGCAAACCCTCATCTTTCAAGTATTGATGAATCTATGGTTGGAATACCCATATTGGCCGAAAATCTTATGCAGATTCAAACAATGGGAATCCACAATTGCCTTCCTGATATTGTTAAAAAGATTGATTCCACAGTCTCCAAGATGCAGTCAGAGCTGGCGGCATTGCCTAGGCATTTCTCTTCATCCACCGATGCAATGCTTGATTTTATGAAAGCTATGGATGCCATCAATGTTAAACAGGATTGTGATACAAGGTGACTTTGAAGAGTTTGAGGATGAGCCTGATATGCATTGTACTGCTCACCTAAACAGGATGTTGAAGACTTATTCTCATGATCTGCACAAAGCAAGTGACATATCAGGAGACCATTTTCTTGCAGAGGAAATTTGTTGTGTCTAAAATCCTGGGTAATACAAGTGAAAGTAAAAACCAAATGATAATATGCAAGTCAATGTAAAGTTTTTCAAACTTATTTTGTTCAGTTGTGGAGATCTCGTCAGTCCTACTAAGATCATTACGTTTTCTGCAGCGTTATCAGAATCAAGTTTCGAATGTTAGAAAAACTTTCATAAGCCTTTTTTGTATTAAATATGTATAGGAGATTTTTATATAAAAGGAACTGTAGGTACCCAAAAATAACTAATTGGTTTCTATACTACTGTATCTGCATGACAATCGTTGAACAAAGAAAGGGAACTATTTTCTGCCTGTACAATTTTGAATTGAATTGAGGATAATCGATACTTCAAAGAGAAATACAAAACTATAAATTTCTTTATGCAGTTGTGAATTCACCTGTTATCTACTTTACCTGTTTTCTCTGCTATGGACAGAGCTAGACTTCTCCATTTTTCATATCCAATGGGAGCTCCACCACCCATTAGGTGGGTTTGGCAGGACATGAGTTGTAATCCATGGATGCTCTGAACCAAAATGAATATTTCACATTAATGGTCCCAACATTAATTTGTATTGAAGTTGCAAAATTGACTATGAAAAAAACACAGTAGAAGGGGAAAAGAAGGAATACCGAGGACTTGTTGTGCGCTGAGTCTCTTGGTGACATATCTGGAGAGCATAAGGCGTATCAAATATTTAGCAGAGTCCGATATGGAGCGCCACCGATCACTTCGGAACCCAAGCTGCTCAGACTTGACTGCCTCAAATATTTCCAAAATTTTCTTTCCCCGAAATGCAACCTGTCCACTCAGCATTAAATGCAGATTCAAGCAATGGGAATCCACAATTGCCTTCCTGATATTGTTAAAAAGATTGATTCCACACTCTCCAAGAGGGAGTCAGAGCTGGCAGCATTTCCTAGGCATTTCTCTTCGTCCGCCGATGCAATGCTTGAGTTTATGAAAGCTATGGATGCCATCAAAGGTATGTTAAACAGGATTGTGATACAAGGTGACTTTGAAGAGTTTGAGGATGAGCCTGATATGCATTGTACTGCTCACCTAAACAGGATGTTGAAGACTTATTCTCATGATCTACACAAAGCAAGTGAGATATCAGGAGACCATTTTCTTGCAGAGGAAATTTGTTGTGTCTAAAATCTTTGGTAATACAAGTGAAAGTAAAAACCAAATGATAATATGCAAGTCAATGTAGAGTTTGTCAAACTTATTTTGTTCAGTTGTGGAGATCTCGCCAGTCCTACTAAGATCATTACGTTTTCTGCAGCGTTATCAGAATCAAGTTTCGAATGTTAGAAAAACTTTCATAAGCCTTTTTTGTATTAAATATGTCTAGGATATTTTTATATAAAAAGAACTGCAGGTACCCAAAAATAACTAATTGGTTTCTATACTGCTGTATCTGCATGACAATCGTTGAACAAAGAAAGGGAACTATTTTCTGCCTGTACAATTTTTAATTGAATTGAGGATAATCGATACTTCAAAGAGAAATACAAAACTATAAATTGCTTTATGCAGCTGTGAATTCACCTGTTATCTACTTTACCGGTTTCTCTGCTATGCACAGAGCTGGACTTCTCCATTTTTCATATCCAACGGGAGCTCCACCACCCATTAGGTGGGTTTGGGAAGGACATGAGTTGTAATCCATGGATGCTCTGCACCAAAATGAATATTTCACAGTAATGGTCCCAACATCAATTTGTATTGAATTTGCAAAATTGACTATGAAAAAAACACAGTAGAAGGGGAAAAGAAGGAATACCGAGGACTTGTTGTACGCTGAGTCTCTTGGTGACATCTCTAGAGAGCATAAGGCGTATCAAATCTTTAGCAGAGTCCGATATGGAGCGCCACGGAGCGCCACCGATCACTTCAGAACCCAAGCTGCTCAGACTTGACTGCCTCAAATATTTCCAAAATTGTCTTTCCCAGAAATGGAACCTGTCCACTCAGCATTAAGTAGGTGGTCACCCCTACGCTCCACACATCCACTTTCTCGCTGTAATACTTCTCTAACAACACCTCCGCTGCCATGTAATACAGAGTGCCCACCATTCCTTGAATTAATGGTTGCCCTGCGTATAGTAATGCCAGAATTTCAACCATTAGATTTAGATACATACACAAAAATTTAGTAGTAGACTTGTATAATAAGCATACCTAGAGAGAAAGAGCAAGTGTCCCCAAAGTCTGAAAGTTTGATGTCAGCGAGGGAATTTGAATTATTCGCAAAGAGAATGTTTTCAGGTTTTATATCTCGGTGGGAAATTCCCAAGGAATGGAAGTAACTGATGGCCTCCATAAGCTTCTGCAGAGTGGTGGCTGCCTCTTCTTCGGAGAAGGGTAAAGGGTTTTTCTTGCTATCGAATATTATGTCCATCACCAGATGGACATACTCTTCGTCCTCATAAGCGTCATGCAGGGAAACTATAGCTGGGTGACCTGAAACACGTTGCATCGTATTGATTTCGTTGTTGAGGCTTCCTTCATTGAAGGAATTGTGGCGCAGAATATCTGATTTTCTGACGGTCTTGTGGGCAGCCTCTTGGCGAGTCTGTTTGTTGAAACATCTCCGGATAACCCCAAATTTTCCTTTGACGATAACTTCCTCCTGCAATTTGTAGTTTTCAAGGAGGGCAGCCGTCATTTTCGTTGTGTTGTTCATCTGATCTGTCATTTTCACTTACTTGTCTTCTGAAAAGAAGACAGATGGATGGAGGGATAGGAGACTAAGGCTTACCGACTTTCCTAGTTACAAATTTAGGTGAGGTTGAGGTTTTAGAAAGAGCAGTTGGGCAGCGAATGAAACAAAAATTGATTCCCACACCAAATAAATAATTTTATTATTGAAAATAATAGTGAGGAATCTGTGATTTTATCTCGTGCCTTCGATATTTTCATGTCCTCAAAACAAGCTTCGAAGTTTGCAACTAGGTATCTTCAATATTTTCTTCAAATTTTTTAAGTTTTACAGTTTAAACCAAGTTTGCATTTCATCCTATCGAGTTTCAACAATATAATTATGTCTTCTTTTCAGTATAAAATGACACATCAAATTAATTACAGTTCATCTCCTTCTAGAATTTTCCTTACGGCGTTTCCTTTGCAACATGAGGTGCAATTTCTAGTATAAGAAGCAAGTCAATAAAGAGGCTCCAATATAAGTATCACACAATGTGGCATAAAAAAATATTAAGTTCATAAATGAGACTACAAGATAAGCCCAAAATACTCCTATAAAGAAGAGACTCAACGATAAACACATAATAGCCCACATTGAATGTTTGGGCGTGTGAGAAAAAAAGCCTCTCTCTCTAGTAGTGTCTTGCAATCATGCTTTTACACATTTAAGCCTAAACATAAATCCTAAATTTTAAAATTTAAGATTTATGCAACATGCCCATATCATAGGTTTGACCAAGTTGTTTTAGAATTTTTCAAAGAAATTTAAGAATGATTTGTAAAATTTTTTAAATTACATACATAGTACATAAATTACATAAACCTTTGAGTTAACATGATTCAAAATATTTGATATTTTTGAAATATTATAAAAACATATTGAAAAATGTTTTACTGTGGAAGTTAGAATTAAAATATTCTTTATAAAGCAAAACACAAAACTTATATGTATTAAAAA
Source organism: Pinus albicaulis (assembly GCA_034641835.2). Lineage (NCBI taxonomy): Eukaryota > Viridiplantae > Streptophyta > Pinopsida > Pinales > Pinaceae > Pinus > Pinus albicaulis. The sequence goes on from CM076574.1 coordinate 840,980,495, forward strand.
TAAATTTTTCCTTCATAACAAAATGGCAGCAAAAAAAACCATATAATATATGATATGAAAATGATGTGTAAAAATAAATATCAAATGTGAGGGGAAGGGATTTTTTGAAAATAAATCTATCATGAAAAATTAGTAACTAGTAAGAATGCTAGTCAAATTAAAAGTAAAATTAACAATTACTTCCTAGTAATATGGAATATGTAATTCATTCAATTATTTATGTAAAATTAATATAAATTATTAAAAAACTATTAATAAAAATAAAAAAATCAATATAGACAATAAATAAAATATTTCATTAAGCAATATTAAATAATATTGATTGACATTTATAAAGCTATTAATAATATTAAATCTTTTTAATATGGATAATGTGTACATAAATAAAATAGAGTGCCTATATTATAAGTATATAAAGTAATATATATATATATATATATATATATATATATATATATATATATATATATATGATTAAAAAGGTTTTAAAAATTTGAGGTAGATTTCCTTAATTTAGCTAGCTATATGAGGGTATCATGGAGCGGACCACCCCATCCCTCCTCACAAATTTAAGATTGGAATCGCATAGCTAGAGCCCCATGCACAATCATGCAACACACTCTTTACCATATGTTGTAATATGGACCATGCTTCAATTCTAGGGCTTTCCATATGCAACTTTTATGGTGTAATATGGAATATCCTCGACTGTAGGTGGATTTCTTTTGGGGTCTTACATATGCTAGGGCATTGGCATGATGAATGACTTGTACTATATCACACTTATTTTCAACTTTTTCTTGAATCATGCATGTCTATCGAAGACACTAGTGTTGAGATGAAATTGTTGTTGAGATGCTCTCATTTTTTGTATGCCCTAGTTTGTTCTGTGGGTCTTAGATGGCTTAGTAATCATAGACAACATGATGGACAATCAATGGGAAATAATGGATGTATAGATGAGACTTCTCCTTGGACGTTGTCAAGTGCTTCTCTTTTCTATTGTTCCAGTAGCCTTGCCATATTCACTCCTACACCATTCGAAGGTTTGGACCATGTGGGACACTTAGATTTGGGTACTTCCTGAGACTTATGACTCTATTCACATATCTTTTACTCTTGAATTTTCTTTTTCTCTTGAATTTATTAGTTGCATTCGAGTTTAGTGTACAATATTTGTTGGTTTTTTTGTATGTTTTTCCCTATGTGAGAATGTATATCTTGCTTCTCATCTCTCTTTATCCTTATGCTACATGGAGTTATTTTCAAGTTTAGGCATCCCTCAAATTCTTATTTCAATATTCCTTACATCCTTTGTCTCTATATCTCTTCCTCTAGCATGTTGAGTCTTAACCCTTGTAATTAGTTTTTACATCTCTCAAGCACCACACTTAGTGAAATGCAAATGTAATCGCATAATGAGAGGTGGTAATGGCCCCAAATATACAAATCAAACCAACTTAGAGGCACAATAGGGTGCATTCATCTACCATTTCACTATTCCTTTGGATATTTGTGATGAAATTTTCCTTCTTGAGCCCCTCTCATGTCAAGATCCCTTTCTCTCCTAGAGGAGGTAGCCAAGAGGGTTCCTCACTCTACTCACACCAGTAGCAAACAAAAACAATACCTTAAATCAAATAACTTCATTACCCTTCATTGGAAGATGGAAATTCTCTTGGGAGGGTTTTGATAGAAAAACATGAGGATTGAAATGACATTATTTTTGTCACTAATGACATAATACATGCCCAAAATTATCAAAAAAATTTATTGGAGAGTTGGGATACCAAATAGGTTACTTGGAGGGCCACCTGCAACTAGATGTAAGTGCCAAAAAAATCCTACTCTAGTGACTTCCTCAAAAAAATTTATTTTCTATGATGTATTATGATAACACTTTTATTTGTGGATGAATAGCTAATAGGCTTACTTATTTCAAACAATTGGTTTTATTTTGGTTAGATTTTATCCTATTTTGATCAGATTTCGTATTTATTTTGGTTAGATTTTCTCCTATTTTGATTAGATTTTCTCCTCAATAGGTGATCAATATTTCTAGTTTCTATTGTGGTAGATTGAGACCTTTTAAGGTGAACTCACTAAAAACATGAGTATCCTAGAGTAGTTGTATCTCAATAATTTAATATTTAATATTTTGAGCTAATAGTAATGCAAATTTTGAATAAAAAATTGTTTCCAATTACTTAATTATCTTTAATTTTAGTCATTTAGATATAATTGTTCGCCAATTTATTTAAATTGTAGTAAACATTTGTTGAAATTTAAAAAATTATGTAATATTAAAAAATTAAATCTGTTAAAATGCAAACCCTCTTTTTCGTATAAATTTAATATTAAAAAAAACAAAACTCATATAATATAAAAATGATGCCTGCATTTATAAAAAGAAAAAACCATCACAAGAAATTTGGTTGACACATGAAAATGCAATCAATTTTATGCGTTGATTGCATTATGTAAAACATAAAATTGGCCAATGGATAATACAAATATGATAGATACTATGCTTGGCAAATAGATATACAAATATGACGGATAATATTTAGATCTCCAGTGCAGACAAAACCACAAATGTTTGAGGGCATAAAACTTTCAACAACCACATCATTTTCCTACACATTATATTTCATCAACTGTCGTTCATTTATCAACTAATGACGAAAAGCTCAACGATACCATGAATATCATCCACTTATATGCACAGGCCTGTATTTGGATCACAAATTTCTGCATTGTTTCCATATCTCCTAAATAAAAACAATTTTTCTAGTAGAAATACTCCATGAAAATAGGCTACTTATTGGCTCATTGCAAGCAGAATTTCCCATTTGTCTTCTTCAACATTGTAACCCTCTGCTGCGAGCAAATAATTTTGGTCATCTCTCCCACCGGGACCATAGATAAGCCCCATGGAGGAAGATATAGATCAAGCTGACATGATCCTTGGTGTGGGCATGTCGGTTCCTTGGTGCCGTTTGGCAGACACGAAGTCCAAAATATAAACTCTTTTCATGATTTCAAAATTTTCTGGATGTCGTTCGCCCATCAGAGCCAGCTTCCCGTTAACAAAAACAGACTTCAAATACAATGGAACTCCAATATGAAAGTTCGGAATGTGAGGTAGAATTTCCGAGGAGGGCCTGAGAGGATCAAATACTATTACTCTACAAGCACTATACTTATTATATATATATATATATATATATATATATATATATATATATATATATATATATATATAATCATGGAATTTTCTGAGTAATTTTGAACAACAACACACATAAAGATAAAAAACTAAAAGTTAAATTTCAATCACAGAGATGAAATATGAAACTCTATTTCTTTAAGCAAACTGACTCCGTTACAACATAGAATTCTTTAGAACAAGGTTCTGGATTCACAGCGGAAAATTTCTCTTGGTTGTTACACACATAGTGCTACAATATCTCTCTGTCTCTCTATCTTTAGCTTAGGGCATAAAATCAATTACACAACACTCTCTACAGTGCAATTCAACATCTATATGTTCATTGACTGACTATAGAAATTTATTACAAACCTAATGCTATTGAATTCCACTAAATGGCAAAAAAACAAAAAACACCGCTTGAAGCGCAACTTCGATGGTTCGTTGGTAGGGACACCCATTTTGTGGCTGTGGATGCACCCCTCCGCGGGTTCAAGATGATCGGCCTGTGCTACCGCAGTAAGCCACAATTATTGATCTATGGTCAATCAAGGGGCAATCAACTATGGAGGCACCCCCTCAACATAAAAAATGAGCTTATTTGTGCTCCCAAAAACCATTTCTCCTAGACCAATGATGGTCGCACTGTGAACATGTGCGAATTTTAACATATCACAGAATTAAAAAACTTATTCAACTCCGGCTGTGTCCTCATCGCGTCTGACTTCTCTTCGACGATCGGCGGGACAAACAAGCATAGATATTTGGTGCTTGTGATGTAATATGTGTGATTTGGGCCATAACTGTTGTGAAACCAACTCCAAAAATAGAAGAAAATTGATATCAACACCTTAGAAATAAGCCACTTCGAGGGGGAAACCTCCAATACATTACATGAATGAACAATTCTTGGATGATACAAATTACAAAACCTCCTTTCTATATATAAGAGTACATGGGGCCACAATGTAATCCTGGTGGGGCCAGAATGTTATCATGGCCAACCTAACAATAATAATTTACGGGCACAATAAGAACAATATGGGGGTTACAGCGGTACAATAATAACAATAAGGGGGTTACACTAACAACAATAAGGTACTATACTAGTAACATAGCGACCTAACATGCCCTTCTCCTTCAAAAAATTGTTGTCTTCAACGCTTCAGTAGCTCTGGGTGCTTCTGTATAAAATTCTCATCCTCCCATGTAGAATCTTTAGTGGGTAAGTTCTTCCACTTGATGAGATACTCTGAAATTGATCGATTTCGTAGCTGTCAAGTTCTTGTTTTCATGACCGCTTCAGGTTCCAATATTATTTTTCCTTCCTCATCAAGTTCTGGCAATATTGTTTGAACTGGAATATGTTCACCTATAACCTTCTTTAAGCATGAAACATGGAAAACTGGATGCACTCGTGAAGAAGCAGGAAGCTCCAATTTGCATGCCATAGTACCAATATTTTGCAACACCTTGTAAGGACCATAGTACTTTGGCAATAATTTATTATCCTTCTTAACTTGCCTGAGGTACATATTTTTGTATGGTTGTAGCTGTAAAAATACCCAGTCTCCCACATCAAAACTTCTCTCGTTGCGATGTTTATTTGCTTGTTGTTTCATTCGATTTTATGCCAAATTCAGGTTATCCTTTAAGAGTTCGAGAACATCTTGTTGATGCTTGATGTGATCTTCCATTACTTGAATATTCAAATTTTCTCTTAAATATGATGTGATGGATGGTGGATGATATCCATAAAGTGCCATAAATGGGGTAATTTTTGCTGCAGTATAAGAGGAAGTGTTATACCACCATTCAACGAGAGGTAACCACTTGACCCATTGTGTTTGTTTATCAGATACAAAACAACGAAGATATCCTTCCAAACATTTATTTACTATCTCAGTTTGACCATCAGATTGAGGATGATAAGATGAACTATGGGCTAACTGAGTACCCAAACAAGAAAATAACTCCGTCCAAAAATTTCCAGTAAAAATGGGATCTCTGTCGCTCACAATAGCCCTTCGGCTTCCATGTAGTTCATGAATTGTGTTCATAAATGTAGTAGCAAATGTGCTTTCTTTAAATGGATGAGATAATGCACAAAAGTGTGCATACTTGGTAAGTCTATCAACTACCACCATGATAAAATACATTGAAATCTCCTCCCAATGTTGACTTGGAATGGATAAAGGTTGTAGAAGTCCCGGGGTCTTAATTGTCTCAACTTTATTCTACTGGAAAACCAAACATTCCACCACAAACTTTTGAATATAAAATTTAAGGCCATCCCAAAAAAATTATTTCTTCACCTTGCGTAAGTTTTTAAAAAACCTGAGTGTCCTCCTAAAGGAGAAGTGTGCAATTCCAAAAGAATCTTTCGGTTTGGTTGGGAATTCTTACAAAGATATAAGCAATATTTGTATCATAAGGAATCATTTTTCCAACTAAATGTATGAGATGTACTAGGATCTTGCTGCAACTTTTGAATGAGTTTCCATACTTCTTTGTCCTTCTTGGATAATAGAAATGGCACAAATCAATGCTTCCACCTCTTCATTTTTTCTTGAGAGTGCATCTGCAACAACATTAAGCTTCATTTTTTTGTATATTATTTCGAAGTCATAACCCAACATCTTTGTGACCCATTTTTTCTGCTCTTCTGAAGATAATCTTCGTTCCAAAAAGTTTTTAAGACTATCATGATCAGTTTTTACCTTGAAGTGTCTTCCCATTAGGTATGTTTGCGATTTCTTTAGTGCATGCAGTATTGCTAACATTTCCTTCTCATAAATATGTTTCTGTAAATACCTTCTTTTGATTGGATGAGTTTCAAAAGAAATGGGTCTTCCTTCCTACATTAAAACAACACCAATTCCATTTCCTGAGGAATCACATTCCATAATAAAGTTTTTTGTGAAGTCTGGCGTAGCTAAGACTGGTGCTAGGCACATTTCCAATTTAAGATGTTCAAAGGCCTTAGTTGCTTCAGGAGTCCATGAAAATTCATCTTTATTCAATAATGTTGTTAGAGGTGCTGCGGTTCTCCCATAACTCTTAACAAAATTGCAATAATACCCTGTTAACCCAAGAAATCCTTGCAACTGCTTTATGGTTGTGGGTACTTTCCATTCCTTAATGGCTTTAATTTTGTTAGGGTCTACCTTAACACCCTCGTGAGATACAATATGACCCAGATATTCCACCTCTTGTAATCTAAAGAAACATTTTGATGGTTTTGCATATAATTGTTTCTCCTGCAATAGTTTAAGCACCCTGTCAACATGTTCAACATGATCCTTCCAAGACCTACTGTAGATTAGTATATAATCAAAAAATACTAGCACAAATTTTATAATGAAGGGTTTGAAAATGGAATTCATCAACCCTTGAAATGTAGAAGGTGCATTGGTAAGGCCAAAAGGCATGACCAAAAATTCATAATGGCCGTCATGAGCTCGAAATTCTGTTTTTGGAATATCTTTAGTCTTCATTCTAATTTGATGATGTCTTGAACGAAGATTCAACTTGGTAAAATAAATTTCTCCATGTAATTCATCCAATAATTCGTCAATCACAGGAATAGGAAATTTATATTTAATGGTGAGTTTATTGAGCTCCCTATAATCCAGGCACATGTGCCATGATTCATCTTTCTTGTGTACCAATACTACAAGAGTAGAGAAAGAAATTTGACTAGGTTGAATTATACCTGCCTCTAACATTTCTACAATCATACATTCAATTTCAATTTTTTGGACATAAGGATATCTATAAGGCCTGATGTTTGGAGGAAAACTTCTTGGAATCAAACGAATAGCATGATTATGATCACGAATAGGTGGGAGTCCTTTGGGAGTTTCAAACACCTTGGAATGATTGTCCAAGACTAGTTGGAGATCTGCAGAAATAGATGATTTTGATGTTGGAACTTCTAGTGAGCATAATTGTGCAATTACACCTCATTGTTCTTTATTTAGAAGCTTTTTCATGACATCAAAGCTTATTATATTTCCCAGATTCCCTGCAATACCCAGTAATTCTACTTCCTTTCCTTCTAAAAAAAATTTCAAGAAAATTTCTTGAAAATTAAAAGATATCATCCCCAAAGATTTTAACCATTGTACTCCTAGTACAACATCAACACCTCCCATAGGAATGGAAAGCATTGGACTATTCAATACATATTCCCCCATGGTTAGCTTCATATTATGGAATTTTTCAAAGCAATTTATAGTTCCTCCCTTTGCAACCATCACTTGACGTTCTGATGCTGGGTATAGGAAATAATTCAATTCCTTGGCTACCTTACAATGAATAAAATTATGGGTGCTACTTGAATCAATAAACACTATTAACTTTTTCTTCTTGATATGTCCTTCTATCTTGAGAGTTTTAGGAGTGTAATTCCTGCCAATGCATTACACGATATGGTCGGACTCATTTCTTCCTCTTCTAGGGATGGTTCCTACTGTATATCCTCTTCTTTTTCATTATCTTCTTCCTCTTCACAATCTATGTAAAATAATTTCTTCTCAACACACTTATGACCTTTAGTGTATTTTCTATCACAACTATAGAAAAGCCATTTTTCTCTTTTTTCTTCCAATTTTTGTGGTGTCAACCTTGTAGGTTGTGGAAATCTAGGCATAGCAACACTTCCTTCTTTATAGAAGTGAGTGGTAGGCTTCCTTGTCACCATAATTTTACATTAAATTTTTCTTGCCAACCTGAATGCCTTCTACAATGAATCAGGTTCCAAAACGAAAACTTCATGTTGGATGTTATCCTTTAAAGTACCTATGAAAAGATCAATCATGTGTTCCTCTGGAATATCAGTTACCCTTATATTCAGTTTTTGGAAGTCCTCAATGTGCTGCCCCATTAAACCTTTTGGTTTGAGATTTATCAATTGGCTAAAGAATGTATTGATCTTTGTATCCTCATAATGTGCTATCATTTCCTCCATAAAAATTTACCAAGTGACAATTTTTTTACAGGATCAAATCCATCGATACCATACAAATGTATTTGATTCTAAATGTAAAGCTGAAATGCGTACCTTTTGTGTGTTTTGCACATTATCGAGATCAAAATATTGCTCCATCTGTAGTATCCATGTTACAGGATCCTTTCCATCAAACTTCCTCATATCCATTTTTGGAATATGGTGGTTCTTCCCACCAACATTAGAATTTATGAAGTCACAATTAACATTTATTTTGTTGTCATCATGAGTTTCCTCTACTATATTCTCACCATTAGGAAACATTTATTGTATCAACTTTTTCAAACCTTCCATGTCTGCTTTTAGATCATTCTTCATGTTTTCCATGTTGCCTTTCATGTCATCCATGCCAGCTTCCATGCCATCCATCTTAACTTCAACATATTTCTTCAAACCATCCATCTTCACTTCCACATCATACATCTTAACTTCCATGCCTTTCTTAAAACCATCCATATTTTCTTCCATGCCTTTCTTCAAAACTTCCATTTCATTTTTTGTTTTCTCTTTGTGAGAGTGAAATTTGGTGTATGTGCTCTTGTAATTTTGATAGATCATGTTGCAATTATTCATCTTCATGAGTCATAGTAAAGCCTTCTAAAGGCTTACTGGTTGTTGAATTATTTTTATGAGGAATTTTTTATAACTCAATACTAATATCTATTCTACAATATGCCCTTGTAATCAATTCAAATTGATTCTTCAAACAATACTTATGCAATTCGTAAAAAATTACACACCTTTTTCTTGCTTTTGAAGAGCTAGAAATTTAAATTGGATTATCTTTGTGGTTATAGCTCTTCAATATTTGAAATTTCACACTAAGGTAGCCTTCTGAATCCTCTTTTGAATTCCACAGGTCCGAGCTGATTTGGATTCTTCAAGGTAAATTTATGTCCAATCTCCCACAATGACCTAATTATGGATTGTTTCAGTAGATCAAACTTGTAGGAATTTCCATGTGTCACTGTTTCATCTTTTAGCTCTAAAATTGATAAAAAAGAAACTACAGTTAGTGTACTTGTGGCCACTTTTTATGGCACTCCAATCTAATGCTCAAAGAGAGAGTTATGAAGCTTTTCCCATGATCACCTCTTTCAGATGAAATTCAGGACCCTAAAAACGCACTACCTTCCACACATCATATCTCCGAAAATATTGTGAACCAAGTTCTAAAATTTTGCGACAAGTTGCCTCAGGATTTCAGCTTCATGTCCTAAAAATTTCAGATTCTAAACATTCGTATAAAAAGATTTATAGCGCAAATTCCACGATGACTTGTTTATATTAAATTGAGGAGTCTGCAAAAACACCTAACTTCTACAAATCATATCTCTGAAAATATTGTGAACCAAGCTCTAAAATTTTGTGGCGATGTTCCTCAGGATTTCAGCTTCACACCCTAAAAACTTCAGCATCTAAAACTTCGTAGAAAAAAAGTTATAGCGACAATTTCAAGATGACATGTTTGGAGCAGAGAAACCCTAGAATCCAAAGCTCTGATACCAAATGTTGTGAAAGCAACTCCAAAAATAGAAGAAAAGAGATATCAACGCCTTAGAAATAAGCCACTTAGAGAGGGCAACCTCCAATATATTACATGAATGAACAATTCTTGGATGATACAAATTACAAAACCTCCTTTCTATACATAAGAGTCCATGGGGCCACAATGCAATCCTAGTGGGGCCACAATGTAATCCTAGCTGACCTAACAATAATAATTTAAGGGCACAATAATAAAAATATGGGGGTTACAAGGGTACAATAATAAAAATAAGGGGGTTACACTAACAAAAATAAGGGACTATGCTAGTAATATAGTGACCTAACAATATCGCATTGCGGTCAAGCGCTAAGCCGGTAGTAGTGTCGATGTGCGATGTTTCGATATCGGCATATTGCATCGGTGCTGGGACGATGAACCGTGTTGTGGTGCCGATAGACATGCAAAGTACGATGTGCAACGTTGGCTCCACACGGCTGACGTGGCCGATTTAACTCAAAACAAAATGGTAGAAAATGTAACAGTCGGCTTACAAAAAAAACCAACAAAAATGGACTTCTATTGTCCTTCCTTTGCGCAGTTGGATTTAATATTTCCAACACTCCCCCTTATATAAAACTACTAGGTTTTTCCTTCATCCCAGGCATTTTCTGAAATAATTAAAATTTTTCTGTGTTAACGATTTTGTGAGGATATCAGCGAACTGTTCATCAGTTTTGCAATGTTTCAAAATTATTTCGCCATTGTTCACTAGGTCCCTGATGTAGTGAAACTTGGTATCAATGTGTTCCATTCTTTTATGAAAAACAAAATTCTTTGATAAAATTATCGTTGAGCAGTTATCACAGTAAATGGTTGTTCCTTTTTCCTGTTCATGGCATAAATCTCTGAGTACTCTTCTCAGCCATGCTGCTTGGCATGTTGTTGCTATTGCAGTCACATATTCTGCCTTTTTTGTTGATAAAGAAACTACTGGTTGCTTCTTGGAAGCCCATGAAATGGTTCTCGATCCAAAATGAAACACATATCCTATTGTGCTCTTCCTGTAATCTACACTTCCAGCCCAATCACTATCAGTGTAACCAGTCAATTCAAATTTTTTAGATGAGGAGTAGAAAATACCATACCCCTTCATTCCATTCACATACCTTAGAATCGTCTTGGCTTCCTTCCAATGAGTTTCTTTTGGCCTTTCCATAAATCTGGAGATTAAGCTTACAACATGCATAATATCTAGCCTAGTTACAGCCAAATACATGAGGCTGCCAACTATGCTTTTATACAATTTTGGATCAAAATCCTTGCTGTTGTCTTCATTGCTCAATTTCAACCCCATGACAGTTGGAGTTACAGCTGCCTTGTTGTTCTGAATGTTGAACCTTTTCAACACTTCATCAACATATTTTGCTTGGGAATGAAAACACCATTTTCATTTTTCTCTACGTCAATTCTAGGAAAATATCTTAAAAAACCCAAATCAGTCATTTCAAATCCATTCTTCATGACTGCTTTAAAATCAACAATGAGAGAATAGTCATTGCCAATAAAGTTTAAATCATCTAAATATAAAACAACAATAAGAATCTTAACATAATTTTCTTTTATGTAAAGTGTGGGTTGTCCATCAAATTTCTCAAATCCATTTTCTGTCAGGTAAGCATCTATTTTGCTGTACCATGCTCTCGGTGCTTTCTTCAGCCCATAAAGAGATTTCTTCATCTTGCATACTTTGTGCTCTTGGCCTTCAATTTCATAGCCTCGATGTTGTTCAACATATACCTCTTCTTTCAATACTCCATTCACGAATGTAGATTTCACATCCATTTGGTAAACCTTCCATTTCCTTTGTGCTGCTATGGACAACACTATTCTCATGGTTTCCATCCTTGCAACTGGTGCAAAGGTTTCTTCATAGTCTCTCCCTTGTTGCTGCTTGTAGCATTTGAAAAAAAGCCTGCCCTTGTGCCTTTCAATCTTGCCTTCAGCATTGCCCTTGGTTTTATAAAACCATTTTAATCCAATCACTTCTATGGCTTTAGGGAGGTCCACTAACTCCCATGTATTACTCTTTTATATTGCAACAATTTCTTCATTCATTGCTTCAATCCATTTTTCATCTTTTACAGCATCTTCAAAATGAATTGGGTCATCAATATGAAAATACAAAGAAAATAAAGAATTCAGACCAAAATTATCATTTACCTCTCCTTGTTCATAAATCTTACTCAGATTTCTAAATCTTGGTCTTCTTGGTGAACTTGGAGTTCCACTTTAACTCGAGGGTGCTTCTGTTCCCTGTGGTGTGCTTGAAGAAGCACTTCCTTGATTTCTCAAGGTTGTTATATTTCTAGCTTGTGGTGTGGTTTGTTGTGCTTGTGGCGGTGGAGGAGAAACCACCAAGGAAGGATTATATGTTGCTATCCCTTCCTCTTCTTCTTCATGAGACACACTAGTCTTCACGTTCACTGTTTTCTCTAAACTTCCATCCCAAGCTTCTTCTTCTATAAACTGCACATCTCTGCTTATTACTGCTTTCTTGGTAGATGGATTATAAAGCTTGTAGGCCTTGGACTCATCAATGTATCCAACAAAGATACATTTCTCCCCCTTACTGTCAAGCTTCTTTCTCAGCTGATCTGGGACATGTGCATATGCCACACAGTTGAATACTTTCATGTGGGTGACGAACTGTTTTCTGCCGCTCCATGCTTCTTTAGGAATTATTTTCATGACAACTTTGGTTGGGAATCTATTCAAGATATACGTTGCACAATTAACACCTTCAGCCAAATATTCATTTGGAAAATGTTTTTCCTTCAACATACTTTTGACCATGTCCATGATGGTCCTATTCTTCCTTTTTGCAACATTGTTTTGCTGAGGTGTGTACCTCACGGTAAATTTCTTATGTATGTCGTTCTCTCTGCAAAAACACAGAAACTCTTTGGAGATGTATTCTCCACCTCTATCAGTTCTTAGCAGTTTGTTGTAGTGCCCACTTTGCTTCTCAGCAAGTGCTTTGAAGTGGCGGAACTTCTCAAACACTTAACTCTTCTGATTCAAGAAATACACCCATTTATTTTTGGTGTAATCATCTATGAATTTCAAAACATATTTATTGCCAGCTAGAGATTGTGTTTTAATTGGTCCACACAAATCAGAGTGTACAATCTCTACGGGTGCTTTTTCCCTTATACTCTTCCCTACTGGAAAGACTTCTCTGTGATGTTTGCCCAACATGCAACCTTCACAAAGGCTGTCCGGTTTCTAAATGAATGGTAATCCTTTTACCATTCCCTTTTTGTGCAACAAGTACAGGCCTCCAAAATTGATATGTCCAAATCTCAAGTGCCATAACCAGTTTTCATCTTTCACTTCCTTTTGAAAGAGCTCTTGCATTACAACTGCTACATTTCTTCTTTCCTTCAAGTCTGCTCTGAGATTGAGAGGAAACATCCTATTGTTGGTCATCTGCACCTTTGCAATGACTTTCTTTCTTTGAGGTATATCCATGATTGTGCACACTTCATCTTTAAAAAATACATTGTATCCCTTGTCAACGAGTTGTTCAATGCTCAAAAGGTTACATTTCAAGCCAAGTACATGATATGCATCTAGCAGAAACTTTATGTTCTCCATTTCTTGCCAAGATACTTACTCTTCCTTTTCCCTTCACAGATATCTTACTATCAATTCCTGTTATTACCTCAGATTTAACATCTTCATCAAGATTGGAAAACATTGCCATGTTTCCAGTCATATGGTTACTACAACCTAAATCTAAGAACCATACTTCATCTTGTTTATCCTGTGCTATATTACATGTTAACAACACATTCTTTGGGTTCTTATATTCTTTTTCAAAATTAGCATTATGCCTATTATTCATGTAATTTTTCTTTTTCCTACATTCATTGGCATAATGCCCATATTTATTGCAATAATGAAATTGGACTTGGGATTTATGATACCTTTGTCCATGAGCTTGATGTTGGCTTGAGCCTTCATTCTAGTTTTGATTGTTGCTCCTTCCGCTTGAACTTGCAGGGTTGTTTCTTCCTCTATTTTTACTTATGCCTTCACCTCTATTGTTTGTTCTGCCTTGACCTCTGCTTCGGCCATAAGACATTTGAGTCTTGAAATAATTTTCCAATGAGGAATCTGATCCTCTCTTAAGTCTGTGTTGATGAGATATCATGGATGCACTCAACTCATCCACTGTAAATTGTGAGAGATCCTTTGTCTCTTCTATTGCCACTACTATGGCATCAAATATTGAGGGTAGACTTCTCAATATTTTCTCCACAATCCTTCTTTCTTCAAGTGTCTCTCCATGATACCTTATATGGGTAACCAATTGAATAACATGAGTGAAAAATGAGTCTATATTTTCTAACTCCTTCATACAGAGAGTTTCAAAATCTCTCCCCAGCGTTTGAAAATTTGTTGTATTTACCTTCTCCATGCCTTGATAGGCAGTTTTGAGAATATCCCATGCCTCTTTAGACTTTTTTGTTGTTCAAATCTATGGGAAAATACTCTCACGCACTAATTAAAATAGATAGAAGAGGGCTTTGGAGTCCTTCTTCCTGTTATCTCTTAACAGGTCTCTTTCTGTTGTTGTCAAAGCAGCCAACGTTGCTACATCTGTTGGTTCCGGGTAGCCATTCTCAACTAGCTCCCATATGTCCTGTTAAGAAAATATGGTTCTCATAGTGATTGCCCAATAATCATGATTCTTCCCATTAAACTGTGGAAGTTGGGGATTCGTCAAACTGGTTCCTACTGCAGCCATCATGAATATGCAAGCAAAACAAACATTAGCCTTCTATACTGGACAAATTTGCTTCAACTAGCTTCGTACAACTTCTACAGTGAAGAGAAAACTCTGTTGCATTCACTGAGTGCCTAGACTAGCTTCGATACCATGATGGAATTTTCTGAGTACTTCCGAACAAAAACACACACAGAGATAAAAAAGTAAAAGTTAAATTTCAGTCACAGAGATGAAATATGAAACTCTATTCCATTAAACAAACTGACTCTGTTACAACATAGAATTCTTCAGAACAAAGTTCTCGATTCACAGCGGAGAATTTCTCTTGGTTGTTACACACACAACGCGACAATATATCTTTGTCTCTCTGTCTTCAGCCTTTGGGCATAAAATCAATTACACAACACTCTCTATAGTGCAATTCAAACTCCATATGTTCACTGACCAACTATAGAAATTTATTACAAACCTAGTGCTATTGAATTCCACTAAATTTCAAAACAACAAGAAACATTGCTTGAAGATCGCATTGATGTCAAACTGTTTGTTGGCAGCACCACTTGGCAGGTGGCACAAATTTGGTGGTTCATTGGCAGTGACACCCCTTCAGTGGCTGCAGAGGCACGCTTCCATGGGTTCAAGATGATCGGCCTATGCTACCGTAGTAAGCCACAGTCATTGATCTCCGGTCGACGAGAGATGGCGCAGTCAACTATGGAGGCACCCCCTCGACATAAACAACGATATTTTTGTGCTCCTACAAACCATTGATCCCAGACCAACGATGATCGCGCTGTGAACATGCGTGAATGTTAACATATCACGGAATTCAAAAACTTATTCAACTTCGGCTGAGTCCTCATCACGTCCTACTTCTCTTCGGCGATTGGCGGGACGGACGAGCATAGACCTTTGGTGCTTGCGATGTGCGATGTGGGCCACATCGCATCACGGTGGAGCACCAGGCCAGTGGTAGTGCCAATGTGCAATATTGCGATATCAACATATCACCTCGGTGCTGGGATGATGAACTGTGTTGCGGTGCCGACGGACATGTGAAGTGTGATGTGAAACATGGGCTTAACACGGCTGACATGGCTGATTTAACTCAAAACAAAATGACGAAAAATGTAATGGTTGGCTTACAAACAAAAACCCACAAAAATGGACTTCTGTTGTCCTTCCTCTTCGCAGTTGGATTTAATATTTCCAACATATAATAATTTAATTTAATTGAAAAAGTAGTATGTTTAAAACATTTCAAATAGTCACCTCATCCCTACAAGACAACAAAAGATTTAAAAAGAGATAACATAACTAGTGGACTAAGCAGAACAATAAGAATATTCGTTCTTTAATTTATCAAGATGGCAAGTGTTCACTATGGATTTATGTTTTCTTTTTGCTTCGATTCTATCAATTTAGGATTTCTTTTGGGATCTTATATCATTAATGAGTATATTCATGTAATATCTAGGATTTTTTTCTAAATCATGTCTATGCTTGTGTCTGATAGGAGTGCACGGCTAGTTTTATCTATGCTCTAGTTTGGTCTAGGATTCATTTGATGGGACTTCTTTTTAGACATTGTGGCTTCCTAGAAAGACAAATTTTTTTTTTCTGTTATTGCATCAGTCATGCCAACTTCAGGTCTTGCACCATTTGAAGGTTTGTACTATGTGTAATACATACATTGCATTAATTCTAGAAACCATTAACTCTATAGAAATTTAGTTTGGTGCTGAATTCATTGGTTGCAATGAGGTTGGTATACAACATTTGCTGGTTTTTGTCTTAACGACATGTAGTGTGCTAACAACTGTTAATTATGGTCTCAGTATTTTAATTAGGATTCTCAGTCCATGAGTACCTCTCTATTGAAGATCCCTTTCTCTCATTTTGAAATCCTAGAGAAGTTTCCCCTCTAGTTTCTTGACTTTGGTCAAACCAGTGACACATGGAAACAATATCTTGATTCCATTACAATTTATTGAAAGGTGAAAAACGTTTTGGCCAGTGTTTCCAAAGAGAAACATAAGGGGTCGAATAACATTATATTGACATTTTCCAATGTTAGCTAAAAAATATAGCTACTCCACTTCCAAGGACACTATTCTAATGATTTTTCATATTCCTGATTTTCTGCTATCAATTATAGTACCACTTTTATTTGTAGATGAGCAACCGATAGGCTTGTTTATTTCAAAGATTAGTTTTATTTTGGTTAACTTTTTTTGTGCATAGGTAATCAATATCTCTAATTTTTTTTGTGGTAGATTAAGACTTCTTAAATTAAATTCAGTGGTAACATGGCTATCTCCTCATTTTATTTTGACGTATTTATATTTTAAACTAATAATCAATATAAATTCAACAAAAAAATAAAAAACAATGATTTGAAATAGTTTAATTATTTTAATTTTTTTTTTAAATATACATTTTTGTTAAATTTTATTTAAAGCATTAGAAAAAAATTGTTCAAATGTAAACTGTATAAACCATGTAATTCAAATACGTAAAATTTCATAGTTTAATAAACGAATTTAATATTAACTTAAAAAAATATGAAATATAAAAACAAAACCATGAGTAAAACTAAATACCAACTTGAGGAGATAACCATTTTTACAAAGAAAGCTATCATAAAAAAGAAATTGATTGACTAATAAAAATTCCTGTGAAATTTATATGCTGATTGCGTGTAAACGCAAAGAAATAATTGTTAAAAAAGGATTACAATATAAAACATAGGTTTGGCTAATAGATGGATAATAAAAATATGACGAATAATATCATATCTCCACGGTTGCAGCGGAAATAGCTAAGCCCTTAAATTTTTCAGGGACCTGGAATTCAACTAATTCATGAGTTGACGGGCTTAGCAGGCCACAAAATGGCGGAAAATGTAACGGTTGGTTTACAAACAAAAACAAAAAAAAATGGAATTCTGTTGTCCTTCCTCTGCGCAGTTGGATTTAATATTTCCAACACTCCCCCTTAAATACAATTGCTGGGTTTCTCTTTCATACACATGCATTTTCTGAAATAATTAAAATTTTTCTATGTTAACGGTTTTGTGAGGATATCAGCAAACTGTTCATCAGTTCTGCAATGTTTCAAAATTATTTCTCCATTGTTCACTACCTCCCTGATGTAGTGAAACCTGGTATCAATGTGCTTCGTTCTTTTAAGAAACACATAATTCTTTGATAAAACTATCATTGAGCTGTTATCACAGTAAATGGTTGTGCCTTTTTCCTGTTCATGACACAAATCTCTAAATACTCTTCTCATCCATATTGCTGTTGTTGCTGCCACATATTCTGCCTCTGCTGTTGATAAAGAAACTACTGGTTGCTTCTTGGAAGCCCATGAAATGGCTCCTGATCCCAAATGAAACACATATCATGATGTGCTCTTCCTATCATATGCACTTCTAGCCCAATCATTGTTAGTGTAGCGAGTCAATTAAAAATTTTCAAATGAGGAGTAGAAAATACCATACCCCTTCGTTCCATTCACATACCTTAGAATCATCTTGACTTCCTGCCAATGAGTTTCTTTTGCCCTTTCCATAAATCTGAAGATTAAGCTTACATCATGCATAATATTCGGCCTAGTTGCAGTCAAATACATGAAGCTACCAACTATGATTTTATACAATTTGGGATCAAAATCCTTGCTGCTGTCTTCATTGCTCAATTTCTAACCCATGACAGTTGGAGTTACAACTGCCTTATTATTCTGCATGTTGAACCTTTTCAACGCTTCATCAACATATTTTTCTTGGGAAATGAAAATACCATTGTCATTTTTCTCTACTTCAATTCTAAGAAAACATCTTAAAAACCAAAATCAGTCATTTCAAATTCATTCTTCATGACTGCTTTAAAATCGACAATGAGAGAATCTTCATTTCCAGTAAAGATTAAATCATCTACATATAAAACAACAATAAGAATCTTACCATCATTTTCTTTTATGTAGAGTGTGGGTTCTCCATCACATTTCTCAAATCCATTTTATGTCAGGTAAGCATCTATTATGTTGTACCATGCTCTCGTACTTTCTTCAGCCCATAAAGAGATTTATTCAGCTTGCATACTTTGAGCTCTAGGCCTTCAATTTCATAGCCTGGAGGTTGTTCAACATATACCTCTTCTTTCAATACTCCATTCAGGAATGTAGATTTCACATCCATCTAGTAAAACTTCCATTTATGTTGTGCTGCTATGGACAACACTGTTCTCACGGTTTCCATCCTTGTAACTGGTGCAAAGGTTTCTTCATAGTCCCTCCCTTGTTCTTTCTTGTAGCCTTTGACAACAAGTCTGGCCTTGTGCCTTTCAATCTTGCCTTTAGCATTTCCCTTTGTTTTATAAACCCATTTTACTCCAATCATTTATTTTCCTTTAGGGAGGTCCACTAACTCCCATGTATTACTCTTTTATATTGCACCAATTCCTTCATTCATTGCTTTAATCCATTTTTCTTCCTTTAGAGCTTCTTCAAAATGAATTGGGTCATCAATATAAAAATACAAAGAAAATAAAGAATTCGAACTCACATTATCATTTACCTCTCCTTTTTCATAGATCTCACTCAGATTTCTGAATCTTTGTCTTCTTGGCATACCTGGAGTTCTAGTTGAACTCGAGAGTGTTTATTTTCCCTGTGGCGTGCTTGAAGAAGAAGTTCCTTGATTTCTCAATGCTTTTCTATTTCTAGCTTGTGGTGGTGGAGGAGGAGCCACCAAGGAAGGATTATTTGTTGTTCTCCCTTTCTCTTCTTCTTCACAAGACAAACTAGTCTTCACATTCACTGTTTTCTCTAAACTTCCATCCCAAGCTTATTCTTCTATAAACTGCACATCTTTGCTTATTACCGATTTCTTGGTGATGTAGAGTGAAACCTGCTACAAGCATGTTTCCATTTCATTAAACAAAATGAGTTTGAAACTTAAAGTGTGTCAAACTGCTGGTTCATAAAATGAACCTTCGATTCAATCCTTGATCTTGGGACCTGTGGGTTATGGCCCCACTCTGCTTGCACCTCACCAATCTGATGCCCAGATGAAATCTACATATGTTTTCAGAGCACGCAACCCATCTCTATCTTACGATCCAAATCAACAGTAAAATATAAATTGATGTCATAATTCATACATATATCGACCACATAATCATTCCACACTTCATATGAAATATCGACCTTGATTTAAAATCAACCACCAGCAAAATATAAATAACCACACACAGATGTTGGGTTCCATGGAAACTAACACTTACCTCCTTGCTAGTTTAATGCTTGCATACCAATCTTGAGGTTGTGCGAAACCGGTGGTTCGCACCAAAAACCACTCAACTGCACTTCTTTGAATTTGACCACGTCTAATATGGATTTCCCCAAGTTCAAATTTAAATTCAGCTCCGCTGAAAGATTAATATGCTCAGGTTTACATCATTGCCTGATCTTTAAAACAAATATCCCCAGCAACTAGCCGAATTCAACAAGAAACAGTTTCTTTTCTCCAATCCTTTCTTCTCCAAATTTATTAACTGCAGCTCCTTTCGTGCCTTCAAGTTCTTTGACTGGTTAACAGTGATATTAATGCACAACACCTTCTTATCCCCTCTTCAACCCTGCAAATGAGAATCAATTCAACTATCCCAATGGTATTGAGAACCACTGTTCAAAACAAATGAGTGAGTTTATTTCAAAACCCAATTACTCTGCCATTGTCTAACTCATACACATGGCGTTATATTATGCTTGGATCACCATCGATCCTCAGAGTGATTGATGGTGGATTAAAACCATTCATAACACGAATCCCATAAAACAACACGACATTAACTCAGAATCTAATCATAAAAAAACAACTTCGAATACACAGATACATAGAAATCCACACATTCCAATTATATACAGAACTGATTACAAAACTAAGGCATTTCAGCCTTAGACAAAAATCCCTGTGATATTACATTGCAACTGCTCTCTCTCTACTCCTTAGACTTTTCAGTTTGTTTTTATATAGATGTTACAAAGGTTCAAGAATCGGTTGAGATCCACAATCACTCCCAACGCTTCGTCTTCTCAATGCAGACATGGCAGTTTAGTCACAAAAAAACTCAACAGTAGTTTTTACAAATTTTTCCCAAGATATGGAGGACTGTTCGTATACCCATGTCTTGAGCTTCGATTCGAATTTGAATTTGAATCGTTTAGATGCCCCTGCATCAAACTCCCAAGGCACAAAAATTTATGACCTCCTGGTCATATGTCTTCTCTAACTGTCAACAGTTCTACCCACGTCATCTATGGAACTTCTCCTTGTGATCTTCCTGTAGCAACATCTCCTAAACAATTCTCACCTGCATCCTCTGCGGAATTTTCCTCTGTGAGCTGCAATAAAACCTTTGCAATAGCACGTCCTCCCTGCTACCAAATACCTCACCAAGCTTCTCTCCTGAGCTCTGGCTTTTGGCATCTCTCTAGTTCACTCCTGTGGAACCATTTAAGCACTCCTGATGTAGGATGCTGCAATATTCTCACCTTCCTTGGCTACTACCTTCACAAAACATAAAAAATCATAAGCTTAAAAAACCTCACAAAACTATACATCTTCTTCCTCTGTACGCGAACTTCTTCTCCTTCACAGGAAATCATTTCCCTGCTCTAATAGCACTTGATGTAGAGCAAAACAGGCTACAAGCAGGTTTCCCTTTCATTAAACAAAATAAGTCTGAAACTCAAAGAGTATCAAACTGTTGGTTCATAAAATGAACTTTTGATTTGATCCTCGATCTTGGGACCTGTGGGTTATGGCCCCACTTTTCTTCCACTTCACCAATATGATTCCCACATACAATCTACACATGTATTGGGAGCATGAAACCCATCTCTATCTTACAATGCAAATCAACAATAAAATATAAATCGATGTCATAATTCATACATATATCGACCACATAATCATTCCACACTTCATTTGAAATATCGAACTTGATTTAAAATCAACCACTAGCAAAATATAAATCACCACACACATATGTTGGGTCCCATGGAAACTAACACTTACCTCCTTGCTGGTTTAATGTTTGCATACCAATCTTGAGGCTATGTGAAACTGGTGGTTCGCACCAAAAACCACTCGACTACACTTCTTTGAATTCAACCACGTCTAATACGGATTTCCCTAGGTTCAAATTTAAATTTAGCTCCACTGAAATCTTAATATGATCAGGTTTACATCACTACCGGATCTTTAAAACAAATATCCCTAGCAACTAGCCGAATTCAACAAGAAACAGAGTTTCTTTTCTCCAATCCTTTCTTCTCCAATTTTATTAACTGTGGTTCCTTTCCTGCCTTCAAGTTCCTTGACTGGTTAACAGTGATATTAACGCGGAGCACCTTCTTATCCCCTCTTTGACCCTGCAAATAAGAATCGATTCAACTGCCCCAATGCTATTCAGAACCATTGTTCAAAACAAATGACTGAGTTTATTTCAAAATCTAATTACTCTGCCATCGTCTAACTCATACACATGACGTTATATTATGCTAGGATCTCCATCGATCCTCAGAGTGATCGATGGTGGATTAAAACCATTCATAACAAGAATCCCATAAAACAACATGACATTAACTGAGAATCTAATCATAAACAAACAACTTCGAATACACAGAAATCCACACATTCCAATTATATACAGAACCAATTACAAAACTAAGGCATTTTAGCCTTAAACAAAAATCCCTCTATTATTACATTGCAACTGCTCGCTCTCTACTCCTCAGAAATTTCGGCTTGTTGTTATATAGATGTTACAAAGGTTCAAGAATTGGTTGAGATCCACAATCTCTCCCAACCCTTTGTCTTCTCAACACACACATGGCAGTTTAGTTACAAAAAAACTCAACATCGGTTTTTACAAATTTCGCCCCAAATCTACAGGACTGTTCGTATACCTGTCTTTTCAGCTTCATATTTGAATTTGAATTCGAATCGTTCAAATGCCCCTGCATCACGTGGTAGATGGATTATAAAGCTTGTAGGCCTTGAACTCATCACTGTATCCAAAAAACATACATTTCTCCCCCTTACTGTCAAGCTTCTTTCTTGGCTGATCTGGGAAATGTGCATATGCCACACAGCCGAATACTTTCATGTGGGTGACGAACTATTTTCTGCCACTCCACGCTTCTTCAGGAATTCTGTTCATGACAAATTTGGTTGGGCATCTATTCAAGATATATATCTCACAATTAATAGCTCCGGCCCAATATTCATTTGGAAATTTTTTTTCCTCCAACATACTTCTGACCATGTCCATGATGGTCCTATTCTTCCTTTCTGCAACACTGTTATGCTAAGGTGTGTACCTCATGGTAAATTTCTTATGTATTTCGTTCTCTCTGCAGAAACGAAGAAACTCTTTGTAAATGTATTCTCCACCTTTGTCAGTTCTTAGCACTTTGATGTAGTGCTCACTCTTCTTCTCAACAAGTGTTTTGAGGTGGCGAAACTTCTCAAACACTTCACTCTTTTGATTCAAGAAATACACCCATGTCTTTCTGGTGTAATCATCTATGAATGCCAAAACATATTTATTGCTAGCTAAAGATGGTGTTTGCATTGGTCCACACAAATCAGAGTGGACAATCTCTAAGGGTGCTTTTGCCCTTATACTCTTCCCTACTAGAAAGCTTCCAATGTGATGTTTGCCCAAGATGATGCCTTCACAAAGGCTGTCCGGTTTCTCAATCAATGGTAATCCTTTTACCATTCCCTTTCTATACAATGATTTTAGGCCTCCAAAATTGAGATGTCCAAATGTCAAGTGCCATAACTAGCTTTCATCTTTCACTTCTTTTTGAAAGAGCTCTTGTGTTACAGCTGCTACATTTCTTCTTTCCTTCAATTCTGCTCTGAGCTTGAGAGAAAACATCCTTTTGTTGGTCATATGCACCTCTGTAATGAATTTCTTGCTTGCAGGTATATCCATTATTGTGCACACTTCATCCTTAAAAATTACATTGGAGCCCTTTTCAATGAGCTTTCTAATGCTCAAAAGATTACTTACTCTAGCACATCTAGCACAAACTTTTGTTCTCCATCTATTTCTAGGATACTTACTCTTCCTTTTCCCTTGACAGAGATCATACTATCAGTTCTTGTTAGTACCTCAGATTTAACATCTTCATGAAGATTGGCAAACATTTCTATGTTTCCAGTCATGTGGTTACTACAACCTGAGTCTAAGAACCATACATCATCTTGTTTATCTTGTGCTATATTACATGTTAACAACACATTCTTTGGGTTCTTATCTTCTTTTGCAAAATTAGCATTCTGCCTATTATTCATGTCATTTTTCTTTTCCCTACATTCATTGGAATAGTGCCCATATTTCTTGCAATAATGACATTGGTCTTGGGATTTATCATACCTTTGTCCATGAGCTTGACATTGGCTTGAGCCTTCATTGTAGTTTTGATTGTTGCTCCTTCCGCTCGAACTTGCAGGGTTTTTTCTTCCTATATTTTTTATTCTGCCTTGACCTCTATTGTTTTCTTTGCCTTGACCTCTACTTTGGCCACAAGACATTTGAGTCTTAAAAGTTTGTTCCAAAGAGCATTCTGATCCTCTGTTCAGTCTATGTTCATGAGACATCAAGGATGCACTCAGCTCATCCACTGTAAATTGTGAGAGATACTTTGTCTCTTATATTGCCACTACTATGGCATAAAATCTTGAGGGTATACTTCTCAAGATTTTCTCCACAATCCTTCTTTCTTCAAGTGTCTCTCCATGAGACCTTATCTGGGTAACCAACCGAATAACATGAGTGAAAAATGAGTCCATATTTTCTATCTCTTTCATACAGAGAGTTTGGAAATCTCTCCTCAGCATTTGCAACTTCGCTGTCTTTGCCTTCTCCATGCCTTGATAGGAAATTTTGAGAATATCCCATGCCTCTTTAGACGTTTTTGTTGCTGTAATCCATGGGAAAATACTCTCATGCACTGATTGAAAGAGATAGAAGAGCGCTTTGGAGTCCTTCTTCCCATTATATCTTAACAAGTCTCTTTCTGTTGCTGTCAAAGTTGCCAACGTTGCTGCATCTATTGGTTCTGGGTAGCCATTCTCAACTATCTCACATATGTCGTGTGAAGCAAATAAGGCTTTCATAGTGATTTCCTAATAATCATGACTCTTCCCATTAAACTGTGGAAGTTGGGGATTTGTCAAACTGGTTCCTGTTGCAGCCATGGTGACTATGCAAGAAAAACAAACAGTAGCCTTCTCTGCTGGAGAAATCCGCTTCAACTAGCTTCTTACAGCTTCTGCAGTGAAGAGAAAACTCTACTCGGTTCACTGAGCGCCTAGACTAGCTCCGATACCATGATGGAATTTTCTGAGTAATTCCGAACAATAACACACAGAGAGATAAAAAACTAAAAGTTAAATTTTAGTAACAGAGGTGAAATATGAAACTCTAATTCATTAAACAAATTGACTCTGTTGCAACATAGAATTCTTTAGAACAAGGTTCTAGATTCACAGCGAAAAATTTCTCTTGGCTGTTACACACACAACACTACAATATCTCTCTGTCTCTCTGTCTTCAACCTTCAGGCATAAAATCAATTACACAACACTCTCTACAGTGCAATTCAACCTCTATATGTTCAGTAACCGACTATAGAAATTTATTACAAACCTAATGATATTGAATGCCACTAAATGGCAAAACAACAAAAACCACCGCTTGAAGATCACATTGATGTCGAACAGTTCGCTGGCAGCACCGCTTGGCAGGTGGCACAACTTCGGTGCTTCATTGGTGGCGACAGCCCTTTGGTGCCTGTGGAGGCACCCCTCCCCGAGTTCAAGACGATCGGCCTGTGCTACCGTAGTAAGCCACCGCCGTTGATCTCTGGTCAATGCAAGATGGGGCGGTCAACTGTAGAGGCATCCCCTCGACATAAATAACAAGCTTGTTGTGCTCCGGCAAACCATTGATCCCACACCAACGATGGTCACGCTGTGAAGATGCACGAATTTTAACATATCGCAAAATTCAAAAACTTATTCAACTCGGGCTGAGTCCTCATCAAGTCCAACTTCTCTTCGACGATCGGCGGGATAGATGAGCATATACCTTTGGCGCTTGCGATGTGCAATGTGCGATGTGGGCCATATGGCATCGCGGTGGAGCACCGAGCTAGTGGTACTGCCGATGTGCGATGTTGCGATATCAGCATATCGCATCAACACTGGGACGATGAACCGTGTTGTGGTGCCGACGGACATGCGAAGTACGATGTGCAATGTGGGCTCCACACGGCTGACGTGGCCGATTTAACTCAAAACAAAATGATAGAAAATGTAACGGTTGGCTTACAAACAAAAACCAACAAAAATGAACTTCTTCTGTCCTTCCTCTTCGTAGTTGGATTTAATATTTCCAACATATAATAATTTAATTTAATTGAAAAAATAGTATGTTTAAAACATTTCAAATAGTCACCTCACCCCTGCAAGCCAACAAAACATTTAGAAAGAAATAGCATAACTAGTGGAGGCAAAGCAATAAGAACATTCATTTTTTAATTTATCAAGATGGCAAGTGTTCACTATGAATTTATGTTCGTTTTTTGTTTCGCTTTCGAGAATTTAGGATTTCTTTTGGGATCTTATATCATTAATGAGTATATTCATGTAATATCTAGGATTTCTTTTTTTCTGTTTTTCTCTAAATCATGCCTATGCTTGTGCCTTGTGACTGATAGGGGTGCACGGCTCATTGTTTTCTATTTTTTTCTAAATCATGCCTATGCTTGTGCCTGATAGGGGTGCACGGCTAGTTTTATCTATGCTCTAGTTTGGTCTAGGCTTCATTTGATGGGACTTCTTTTTAGACATTGTGGTTTCCTAGAAAGACAGTTCTTTTTTTTTGGTTATTGCATCAGTCATGCCATCAGGTCTTGCACCATTTGAAGGTTTGTACTATGCGTAATACATACATTGCAGTAATTCTAGAAACGATTAACTCTACAGAAATTTAGTTTGGGGTTGAATTGATTGGTTGCAGTGAGGTTGGTATACAACATTTCCTGGTTTTTGTCTAAATGACATGTAGTGTGCTAACAACTGTTAATTATGGTTTCAGTATTTTAATTGGGATTCTCAGTCCATGAGTCCCTCTCTATTGAAAATCCCTTTCTCTCATTTTGAAATCCTAGAGAAGTTAGCGCTCTGGTTTCTTGACTTTGGTCAAACCAGTGACACTGGAAACAATGCCTTGATTCCATTACCGTTTATTGAAAGGTGAAAAACTTTTTGGGCAGTGTTTCCAAAGAGAAAAATAAGGGGTCAAATAACATTATATTGACATTTTCCAATGTTAGCTAAAACATAGAGCTACTCCACTTCCAATGACACTATTCTAATGATTTTTTCATATTCCTGATTTTTTGCTATCAATTATAGTACCACTGTTATTTGTAGATGAGCAGCTGATAAGCTTGTTTATTTCAAAATTTAGTTTTATTTTGGTTAAATTTTTTTTGTAACCACTTTTATTTGTAGATGAGCAGCTGATAAGCTTGTTTATTTCAAAAATTAGTTTTATTTTGGTTAACTTTTTTTTTTTTTTTTGTGCATAGGCAATCAATATCTCTAATTTCTGTTGTGGTGAATTAAGACTGCTTAAATTAAATTCAGTGATAACATGGCTATCTCTTCATTGTATTTTGATGCATTTATATAATAATTCCTTTTTTTTAAATATACATTTTTGTTCAATTTTATTTAAAGCATTAGCAAAAATTTGTTCAAATGTAAATTGTATAAACTATGTAATTCAAATATGTAAAATTTCGTAGTTTGATAAACGAATTTAATATTAACTCAAAAAAATATCAAATATATAAAAAAAAAACCACGAGTAAAACTAAATACCAACTTGAGGAGATAAACATTTTTACAAAGAAAGCTATCATAAAAAAGGAATTGATTGCCTAATAAGAATTCCTGTGAAATTTATATGCTAATTGCGTGTAAACGCAAAGAAATATTTGTTAAAAAAGGATTACAATATAAAACATAGGTTTGGCTAATAGATGGATAACACAAATGTGACGAATAATATCATATCTCCACGGTTGCAGCGGCTATAGCTAAGCCCTTGAATTTTTCAGGGACCTGGAATTCAACCAATTCGTGAGTTGACGGGTTTAGCAGGCCACAACCGGGACGAAGAATACTGCCATAACGTTTACTAAAAAAAATACGGCCGCGCCACTCTGCACTGCACCCAGAACCACATAATTTTGCGGGAATAACAGTTTCGACAATCCAATCGTTCTCCTGAGCATTATATTTCATCAACTGTTTTTCAGTGAACGCATAAAGGTGCCCAGAAGCAACTAACGACGACGACCAGAACGCTTGCGTGAATCTCCACATATCCACTCGTCTCCACACGCCCGTCTTTGGATCATATATTTCTGCAATGTTTCCATCGCCGAATACAAGGAAATTTTCTCCCAGAAAAACTCCATGACAGATGCCTACTTCTTGGGTCATTGGAGGGAGAATTTCCCAATTGTCTTCTTCCACATTGTAAGCCTCTGCTGCTGCGAGCATATCATTTTGGTTGCCTCTCCCACCCGCAACGTAGATAAGCCCGGTGGTAGAAGATACAGAGCAGGCGAAGCCGATCCTTGGTGTGGGCATGTCGGCTCCTAGGCGCCATTGGCCACAGACGAAATCGAAAATATAAACTCTGCTCATCTTTTCCAAGTTTGTTGCATGTATTCCGCCCATGAGAACCAGCTTCCCATTAACACAAACGCACTTACAAACGCACTTAAAAAACAATGGAACACCAGAAGGTAGGTCCGGCATGGGAGGCAGCATTTCCCAGGTGCGCGTGATAGGGTCCAACACTACTACTCTGTAACTACTCGGTAGCTTGAAATACTGAACGATACAGATCAAGTGGTCGGTGGTTGCAGATGCCAGCCGGTCCTTATAAAACCCTCTACTACTCACTATATCTTTCCATTTCTTGCACACAGCTTTGAGGTTGGAGTGCGATTTATATGGAACTCTGAGCAAGCACTTTCGAATGAGGTCGTCAGGAAGATTATGAATAGCTCCTTCCCGTCTCAGCACTGCCAACCCCTTTGACCTACGCGGGCTATTGGGTTCTACCTGAAATGTTCAGAAGAAACAAAATGGGACCTGACCAACCATTCTTTACAAAATTTTGCTAAGAAAACAATAATGAAGTATTTGTCTTACCATGGTGTTCTTCCCGTTTAATGATTTGCAGGTCGCCGTGGAGAAACTATGTGTCGCTCAATAATTTGCAGAGTGCGGTGGAGAAATTATGAATCGCTTGAAAACGAGGGTTAATATATAGGTAGAAAATCAGAACAATCATAAAAGAACGAAAGTGAAAAATTCATTTCGCTTTAATGAAGAAGTGAACGTTAAAGATTTGAATGTTAAAGCGTTAAAGATTTGAAAATTTGCATCAAATTATAACAACAAATGTGAACGTGTAAAATGGGTTTAAGTTAAACTGAACTGTTATCCAATTGTAAATCTTTGAAGTGGCATGGACCATTCAATGAACTTTTTAGACGTCATGAAAATGTAAACAGTGAGAGATGCTTTGACATAATTATTTTAAATTTTAAAATAGAATTTAATCAGATATATTTTAAAAGTTATATATTTAATTGTTTTATACTAAAGATATTGGAATGTAATGTATGTTTAAATTTCTATTAAAATTAAAAATAATTATAATTATTAATATTAATATATTTTGATTAATTATATTATATTAAAAAGATCTATTTTAATTATGGATTTACTAAGTTGGTTGATTTTTGTGGACATTTGGAAAATGGAGAGTTTGGATCATGTATGTACATATTTATTTATTTTTATTATTAGTATTTTCTAAAATATTGTATATCAAATCTATATTAAACATTGAAAGTTAATTATTTTTATTATTAATATTTTCTAAAATATTATATATAAAATTTATATTAACATTGAAAGAATTGCAAATATCTCTCATATATTGAATTGAAAATCAACTATTATTGGAATAATTTTTTCTTTATCTTTCCTCTTGCTATCTTTCCTTTCTCTATCTTTCCACTCTCTATACCCTACCTATCACTTACCCCTTAACTAGGTGTCTCGATGTGATGGCGACTACCAACATGAACCTTCCCGTAGGCAGCAACCCGTAGTTGCGGTTACTAGGTAATGATGGGTGGTAGGATCCTCACCGTAGATGATAGGGTTTCAGATCCGATGGCCTATAGTCATTCGAGGTGGGATAGGCTAACTATTCCCTACCCTGTTTGTCGCTCAACCCAGACATTTGCACCAAACCTTCCCTCGATTCAAGCTCTACAACCAAAATGGCATATGTGGGTTTCACGTGATGCTGGCACCAAAAACGAGCATTCGGGTGAGGTAAGGTTAGAGGCCACTACTAATCGACGAAAATACCTAATTTCAATTAAGGTTTTGTTTATTATTCAGAATAATATTATATGCTTTTGATTCCAACATGTAATTCACATTGGTATGTTGCCTTATTCTCGTTTTACTCTCGACAGATTTGGGTGTGGCGGAAAGGGTGGTGATTAAACATTACATAATGAAATTAGGGTGTACAAACACTTCTTCCACTAATAATGAGATCAATTATGAGTATTTCTTCTATGGTCAATTCCTTATGGCACGACCGTTACATACTCCAAAAAAAAAGATATGGAAGTTGTAAGGTGATGCAAAAGTATCAAACGAAAATGACCTAGCTGGTCAATTCTCTTCATTGAGGAGGTTTCATGTTCCAGCAGTTCAGTTCCTATTCCAACGGTTCGGGTCTTGTTCTCGAAGTTGAGTTCTAGTTCTTGTTCAAAAAGTTCAGTTCCTGTTCTTACCTCCACAATTCTCATACATCAAACTGTTATGATAGAAAACGAGAACATAGATTTTAAGGAACAATGGGTAAACATGCTGATGTGTTCCCTTAATTACGCATAGATATTCTAAATCGATGAAGGTGTCATAAGCAAGGATGATTCATGAAACTGATTCCTAAGTTTGAGGAATGACACGAAGGAGTGAAGAGACAGATCTTATGTATATTAATTTGAAGAATGTAGATAAGATAGGTTAGTATTCCTATTTTAGAAGCATTTGCTCTTATTTAGAGATTGATTGGAAGTCTATAGGGTTTTGTCAGTAAGCTTTAGGCTTAAAAATGGACTGGATTCTAAGCCTATGGGGGAGAGAGGGATTGGATTGCAATCCTGAGAGAGAGAGAGAGAAAAATGGCCAAAGAAATTGATAAATCAGGCCATGGTAAGATAGGAAGAATTACACAAAGATTTGGAGTATTTGTAGAGGTTGTATATCAGGAAATTTATACTTGAATATGATAACATCTATTTTCTTTTAAATATTTTTGGAAATGGTCTCTTCTTGAGAAATTCCAATTTGTTTGTGTGTGATAAAGCCTTGTGCATTTCCTTAAGGACAGTGCTTGGTGTTGCCTCAGATACATGGTCTCAAAGAAAACAATATATCTACAAAATTAACGATGATTTTTTTGTTTCCAAGGGATCAGATCGAAATTTGACCTCAAGGTGCTTCTGCGTGGATGAGGTAATGTTGATCAGACTCAGTGTGGCTGGAAATACCTTTGTACCAAGAATGGAATCAATTGAGGAGAGGAATCACTCCACTCTAGAAAAAAAACTCTTATTATTAATGCATTGAGAGTACAGTTGGGAAAGGAAATCAGAGTAGTAGATTGGTTTCTTTGAACGCTCACTCTAGTGTGGAATTCTGGAAGTATGGGCAGCGGAAAACTATATAAATCTATGCTCTTCAGTCCTGATATCATTGAAGTTGTTATATATTGGTGTGGGTGTCGAATCCTTCCAAGGAGCATTATTTAGTTGAAAGGAAACATTCTGATGGCCAGTTGTTTTGATTTGATGATGCAGCTTTGTTTGTTGTGGAGTTGGGTTAAGAAAAAGAAAATTTTTTG
Organism: Pinus albicaulis; assembly: GCA_034641835.2. NCBI lineage: Eukaryota > Viridiplantae > Streptophyta > Pinopsida > Pinales > Pinaceae > Pinus > Pinus albicaulis. The sequence continues at coordinate 841,012,112 of CM076574.1, forward strand.
TGCATATATATTTTTTTGCAGTACATGCAAAATGATGTCTTGTAGAAATAGAGTATGGTTGTGTGGATGGAATTCCCCAGTGGAGAATTAGAGTATGGTTAGATGCCAATGAAACTATTTAGAAATATTAAGCACATAAGCATTTCAAGGAGAAGATCAGAAATTGGTCGTAGAAGCACTGAATGGATGTGCAAAAATAGTATGAGTGTAACCTATAAAAAATGTTTTAAAGCCAAATTTATATCTTTGTCAATAGAAGAAGGGAATTTATAAGGGAAAACCATCACCAAAATTATGGGTTAATTTTTGTTCAAAGGAAGAAGAAATTTGAAATTCTGCCATCTCAGTTTTGTGCAAGTCATGCTCTATTTACTAACTTGTGAGCGATTTTCCAAACATATCCATGGTTGAGGAGTTCCAAAGTGATATTTAAACTGTGTTTTTGTAGACTGTGTTACTGAAAATGACTTTTTGTGTTTACAGAAGTGTTGGCTGTTGGTGTGTTGAAGTCAAGGTAATTTGGGGATATAGCTTATAGTGTAGAAGATATTAATGCCATACCTTGATATGAGGACAGTAAGCAGATCCAGTAACATATTGAGGATTATATATGTATATTCTAATAGATGAGACAAAAAAAGTGGAATTTTTTTTATAAACAGAGGAGTTTGAGTTGGGGTGAGAATTTGAATTGACTTATAAAGATAGAACCTGACGATCCTATGACAAGTCAATTCATGACAGAGGGACTAGAAGCACATCCTCATCTTGTAATAAGGAATTATGTCTTAGAAGGCCATCATTTGGTATCGGAGTAGGGAATTCTCTTTTGGAGAGAGGAAATAGGTTAGATCAGCCAAAGATGGAAGCTAAACAAAACATTTAGAGTGGCCATGAAAGTTTGAAAGCAGCAATTTTTTGAAATACTAATAGTGAGGGGAAGATATGTTAAGATCTCATATACTAATGGTATTTTCATATAATATTGTTTGAAGTGTAGGTCACAGCAGTTGAGGAGTATCTCTACGAGTAGATCACAACTTTGTAGCCATGATGAAAGAAGCTGACAAAGACTTCTTGAGAAGGAACGATGTGGCAGAACCTGATTGTTTGAACCAAGGATTGGAATATAAGTGAATAATTGAGTGTTCTCATGATAATATGAGTCAAGTGTAAAAGCATAGAAGGAGAAGAGAAGAAAGCTCATAAGGTTCAATATCGATAAACAATATTTCCAAAAGGCAAAGTGCGAAAGAGAAGCTTGGCAAGGTAGTTGTAGTAGGGTGAAAAAGAACTGATATTGTAGAGGCTTAGTGTAGCTCATATTAAGTATGAGGAAACAAATGGAGATGGAGAATAGGATGACTATTGATATTCATAGAATAGACTTAAATAGAGGCCAAATAAGAAGAAGAGAGAAGAAAGATGCCAAAGAAAATGTCATGGGAAGGAAAATGAATGATAAAGTGTATGAAAGAGAAAAGGCCGAGATAAAAATCCATCTGAGTTTGTTGATGGGGTTGTTCCAAAGGAGTAAATAAGACTACAAATATGGTTATATAATTAGAAATAAGGTTAAATGGCATAAGCTACAAGAGAAGAGAGAGCATAAGATGAACACTTAGTTAATAGAGGAGCTTAGGAAGCTTGAGGAGATAATGGATGTTCAATTGAGGTTAGAGAAGGTCAAAGGAGTTGAGCTAAGAAAAAATAAATTTGATAGAGAAGAACAATTTCCTTGTGAGCTTGAACATGGAGATGTCTGAAATATCAATTGAGTCTATTGAGCCTTATGATTTTGAAATTGACAATTTTTGTATGTTTTCACATGTAATACATGATGATGGACAGTCTTTGGGTATTTTCAAACAAGAGGAAGATGAGAGAGGTAATCTGAATTCTATTTTAAGGAAGAAGGATGAGACAGTTAGGTGGCATGAGGAAGCTCATACACAATTTAAGGAAGATATCAAGCATACAAATGTAACATTTTAGGAAGCTAACAGAGAGATTTTATTGTTAGAAAATATGTTAAGGGTGTCTGATTAAAGCCATGGATTGAGACATCACATAAATGATTCAATTTTTAGTAATTTTGATGGAGAAATGAGGCTTCTCAAAGAATGCATAGGTATATATGTGAATGAGGAGGATTCATTTAGCCTAGAAGGACAGATGGAAGTGTTGCGTAACAATGAAAGAGAAGAATAGTAATGAAGATCAAGACTGGACAAATATGACTCATACTGAAGTAAAGTCAGTTTTAGAGCTGAACATAGTTGATTTGACTACCAAAATTAATAGAGGAAATGAAGGTAAGCTATTGAATGTTGTCAAGGAACAAGAAAAACATGTTGAAGATGATGAGGAGCATTGTGATGAAGTAGTTGACTATTATCAAGAAGAACAGGAGTTTCTGGAATATTTGCTCGAGGAATATGGGTACGAAGATATGATTGCAGACAATGATGAAGAAGAGTCTCAAGCTTTTATTGAGATTGAGAAACATGTTAGTTTCCAAATTCATAATGCCTTCGCTAACATAGGAGAGGTGAAGGGTGAGTCTATTATTGGAGAGTTGAATGGTAAATTACTTCTTAGAGGTAAATTTGGAAATAAGAAGAAATAAATGAATATTGCAGAGGGAAATGTATTTAATGACATTAAGGATGTATGAGTGGTAGAAGGAAAAAAAATTGAGAGAGAAACCAACAGTTTGAAGGTAAAATTATTAAAGGTGACCAATGTGTTGATATCCCTAAGAGTGAAATAAAAATGTAGCAGCAAAGTAATTTGGATAGAGAAATAGAAAATATGGTGAAGCTTATGAGGAAGAAACATAATGAAAGGAGTTACATAAAGAGAATACACACAGTCAATTGTAAGAAAGGATGGACTCTAGAAAATGTTGAAGGAACACTCAATGGAGCCTTACAAACTAAAATATGGAAACTACAAGAAGCAAGAAAAGAAAGTAGAGTAACTCAACAACAGCTAAATGAAGCAAAGATATCACTACGGAACAAATTCTGGGATCCAAGAAGATAGAGAATGGAGACATGTGACCTCGCGATCATTTTTTATTTATACTTTGGGAGTCTGGTTTAGGAGAATCAAACTAAAATAACCTAGCCAGTCAAATGTATTTACTGAAGAGGGCTCCTATTCCAACTGTTCGGTTCCTCTTCCAATAGTTCAGTCTCGGTTCATGTTATAACAGTTCAGTTCATGTCCTTACCTCCACAATTCTCATACATCAAACTGTTATGATAGAAAACGTACACATTGGATTGAAGGAACAATGGGTCAACATGATAATCTATCGCCTTCATTATGCCGAGATCTTCTAGATAGACGAAGGTGTCATAAGCAAGCATTATTCATGAAACTAATTCATAAGTTTTAGGAATGGCTCGAAGGAGTGAGGAAACAGATCCCATGTATATTAATTTGAAGAGTGTAGATAAGGTAGCTTAGTATTCCTATTGTAGAAGTATTTTCCCTTATTTAGAGATTGATTGCAAGTCTATAGGGTTTTGTTAGTAAGCTTTAGGCTTAAAAAGAGACTTAATTGTACACCTATGAGGGAGATAGGGATTGGATTCTAATCCTACAGGTAGAGGGAGAGAGGTAGGCGGGAAATGGCTAAAGAAATTGATAAATCAAGCCATTGCAAGATATGAAAAGTTACACAAAGATTTTGAGTATTTGTACAGGTTGTATATCCGGAAATTTATACTTGAATAAGATAACATCTATTTTCTTTTAAATATTTTTGAAATGGGCTCTGCTTGAGAAATTTATATTATTTTCTGTGTGATAAAGCCTCATGAATTTCCTTCAAGAATAGTGCTTGGCGCTACCTCAGATACATGGTCTGAAAGAAAAATATATATCTACACAATTAATGATGATTTTTTTTGGCAAAGGGATCAAATCAATATTCATCCTCAAGGTGATTTTGCATGGATGACGTAGTGTTGATAAGACTCAACATGGATTGAAATACCTTTGTACTAATAATGGAATCAATTGAGGAGATGAATCACTCCACTATGAGAAAAATTATAATTGTGAATGTGTTGAGAGTACCATTGGGGAAGGAAATTAGAGTAGTATATTTGTTTCTTTGAACGCTCGCTCTAGTGTGGAATTCTGGAAGTAAGGGCAACAAAAAACTACATAAATTTTTGATATTCATTTATGAGATTGTTGAAGTCATGATCTATTAGTGTGGGTGTCAAATCCTTCCAAGGAGCATTATCCAGCTGAAAATAAATGTTTTTTTGGCTAGTGGTTTCGATTTGATGATGCAACTTTTTTTCTTGTGGAGTTGAGTTAAGAAAAGGAAAAAAAATTGTACATATATATTTGTTTGTTGGACAGACAGAATGAGGTTCTGTAGAAACAGAGTATGGTTGCGTGGATGGAATGTCCCTATGGAGAATCATTGTATGGTTAGGTTCCAGTGAAACTATTTTGAAATAGTACATGCAAAAGCATTTCAAGGTGAATATCAGAGATTGGTAGGAGAAGCAGTGAATGGTTGTGGAAAGCTAGTATGAATGCAACCTGTAAACAACGTTTTAAAGATAGATTTAGATAATTGTCAACAAAAGAAGGGAATTCATAGGGAAAATAGTCAGCAAAATTTTAGTTCAATTTATGGTTTTGTGTAGAGCAAGGTTTATTTGATAAATTGTGAGAAATTAAAAAAAAGATGCGTGGTTGAGGAGTTCCAAAGTGATATATATATATTTCTTTTTGGAGACTATGTGAATGAAAATGACTTGCTGTGTGTAAAAAATTGTTGGTTGTTGGTGCCTTTAGGTCAAGGTAATTTGGGGATACAACTTATAGTGTAGAAGTTATTAATGCCATATCCTGATATGAGGACAATAAGGAGATCCGATAACATATGAGGATTCTATACATGTAATTTATAGTAGATGAGACAAAAAAGAGGATTTATTTTTATAAATATAGGAATTTGAGTTGGGTCGAATATTTGAATTGAGTTCTAAAGATAGAACTTGGAAATCCTGTGATATGTCAATTCATGACAGAGGGACTAGAAGTACACCTTCATATTGTAAGAAGGAACTAGGCCTTAGAAGGCAATTATTTTTTATTAGAGTAGGGAATGCTCTTTTGGAGAGATGAAAGAGGTTAAATAATCCAGAGATGGAAGTTGAACAAAATTATTTAGAGTGGCCATGAAATTTTGGCAGTAGAAACTTTTTGAAAACCTGATAGCGAGGAGCAGGTTTTTTAAGATCTGATATGCTAATGGTATTTGCTTATAAATTTGTTTGAAGTGTAGGTAGTTGTAGTTGAGGAGTATCTCAGCAAGTATATCAAAGCTTTGAAGCGGTTATGAAAGAAGCCGACAAAGAATTTTTGAGAAAGAACAGTGTGGAAGAACCTGATTGTTTCGGTCCAGAATTGAAATATAAGAGAACAGTTGAGTGTAGAAACCTAGAATTAGAAGAGAAGAAAACTCATAAGGTTCTAGATCTGGAACCATTATTGCCAAAATACCAAGTACCAAAGAGAAGCTTGGTGAGGTAGTTGTAGTAGGGTGAAAAAGAACTGCTATTGTAGAGGCTTAGTGAAGCTCATAGTAAGTGTGAGTAAACACATGTACATAGAGAAGAAGATGAATATTGATAGTCACAGCATAGGTTCATATAGAAGCCGCAACAAAATAAGAGAAGAAATATGTCAAATAAAATTGCATGGGAAGGAAGATGAATGATGAAAAGTATGACAGAGAAAAGGTTGAGATAAAAATCCATCTGAGTTTTTTGATGGAGTTGTTCCATAGGATTAAAGAAGAATAGAGGTATGGTTATATAATGAGAAAGAAGGTTAAATAGCATAGTCTACAAGAGAAGAGAGAGGATAAGATGAATACTGAGTGAATAGAGGAGCTTAGGAATCCTTAGCATACAATGGATGTTTAATTGAGGTTAGAGAAGCTCAAAGGAGTAGAGCTACAACACAAGAAAATCGCTAAAGAAAAATCTCCTTGTGAACTTGAAGATGGAGCAATGATGTCAGAAACATCATTTCAGGCCACTGAGCCTTCTGATTTTGAAATTGACAATTTGTGTATGTTTGTAGGTGTAATACATGATTATGGAAAATATTTGGGTATTTTCAAAGAAGAGGAAGAGGAGAGACATAATCTGAATTCTATTTTAAAGAATAAGCATGAGACACTTAGGTTTCATGAGAAAGTTCATACACAATTGAAGGAAGATATCAAGCATACAAATGTAATGCTTGAGGAAGCTAATAGAGAGATTTTATTGTTAGAAAATATGTTAAGGGAGTCTGAGTGAAGCCATGGACTAAGACCTCAGGTAAATGATTCAAGTCTTAGTAATTTGTATGAAAAATGAGGATTCGTGAAGAATTCATAGGTAGAGATGTGAATGAGGAAGTTTCAGTTAGTCGAGAAGGACAGATGGAAGTGTCACGTAACAATGACAAAGAGAAGAATAGTAGTGAAGAGGAAGATTAGAAAACTATGACTCACGCTGAAGGAAATTTAGTTTTAGAACTAAATAGAGTTGATTTGACTACGAAACTTAATCAAGAAAATGAAGGGAACTATTGAAGGTTGACAAGGAAAAATAAAAACATTGTGAAGATGATGAGTAACATTGTGATGAAGTACTTGAAGATTATCAAGAAGAAGAGGAGTTTCTGGAATACTTGGTAGAGGAATATGGGTACGAATATATGATTATAGACCGTGATGAAGAAGAGTCTCAGGCTTTGATTGAGATAGAGAAATATGTTAGTTTCCAAATTCTTAATGCCTTCGCTAGCATAGGAGAAGTGAAGGGTGAGTTTGTTACTGGTGAGATGAATGGTAAATTACTTCTTAGCAGTAAATTTGAAAATAAGATGTCGAAAATTAATATTGTAGAGGGAGATGTTTTTAACGACATTACGGATATATGGGTGGTAGAAGAAAAAAATTTGGAGAGAGAAGCTAGAAGTTTGAAGGTGAAAGTATGAAAGGTTACCTCGGTGTTTATATCCATGAGAGTGAAATAAAAGTGTAGCAGCAAAGTAATTTGGATAGAGAAATAGAAAATTTGATGAAGCTTATTAGAAGGAAACATATGGAAAGTAGTTGCATAAAGAGAAGACAAAGAATTAGTTGTATAAAAGGCTGGACTCTAACAAATGTTGAAGGAAAACTTAGTGGAGCCTTATAATGTAAAAAATGGAAACTAGGAGCAGCAAGAAGAGACAGTAGAGTACTTGAACATCAACTAAATGAAGCAAAGAGATTACTATAGAACAAAGTGTGGGAAGAGAATGGAGACACATGACCATGTGATCATGTTTTCTTTATACTTTGGGAGTCTCATGTCAGAGCATCAAACATAAATGACTTAGGTAGTCAAATGTATTTACTGAAGAGGGTTCATGTTCCAGTAGTTCGGTTCCTATTTCAGCGGTTTGGTTCTTGTTCTCGTAGTTTATTTTTGGTTTATTTTCCAATAGTTAAATTCATGTTCTTACCTCCATTATTCTCATACATGAAATTTTTATGCTAGAAAATGAGCACATGGGTTTGAAGGAACAATGGATCAAAATGCTAATGTGCTCCCTTAATTATACCCAGATCTTCCAGATCGACGAAGGTGTCATAATCAAGGATGATTCATGAAACTATTTCCTATTTTTTAGCAATGCCTTGAAGAAGTGGAGAAATAGATCCAATGTATAATAATTTGGTGGGTGTAGATAATATATGTTAGTATTCCTATTTTCGAACAAGCTGATCTTATTTAGAGATTGATTGCAAGTCTATAGGGTTTTGTTAGTAAGATTTAGGCTTAAAAAGATATTGGATTGTAATAATACGAGAGAGAGAGGGATTTGATTGTAAGCCTATGAGTAGTGAGAGAGATATAGGCAGGAAATAACCAAATAAATTGATAAATTAGGCCATCAAAAGATAGGAAGAATTACACAAGATTTTGACTATTTCTGCAGGTTTTTATATCAGGCAATTTATATTTGAATATGATAGCATCTATTTTCTTTTAAATATTTTTGGAAATGGTTTCTTCTTGACAAACTAAATTTTTTTTATGTGTGTTAAATCCTCGTGCATTTCCTTCAAGGACAGTGTTTGGTGTTGTCTCAGCTACATGGTCTCAAAGAAAAAAAATATCTACAAAATTAACGATGATTGTTTTGTTGCAAATGGATCAGATCTAAATTTGACCTCAGGGTGCTTCTACATGCATGAGGTTGTGTTGATCAGAATCAACATTGCTAGAAATACCTTTGTACCAATAATGGAATTAATTGAGGAGAGGAATCACTCCACTATGAGAAAAAATGTAATTGTGAATGTGTTGAGAGTACGCTTGGGGAAGGAAGTTAGAGTAGTAGATTGGTTTCTTTGAACACTCTCTCTAGAGTGGAATTATGGAAGTATGGGCAGTGGAGAACTACATAAGTATCTGCTCTTTAGTCCAGAGATTGTTGAATTTGTGAACTATTGGTGTGGATTTTGAATCCTTCCCAGGAGCATTATACAACAGAAAGGAAACGTTCTGATGGCTAGTGGTTTTGATTTGATGATGCAGTTGTGTTTATTATGGAGTTGAGTCAAGAAAAAGGAATATTTTTTTACATATATATTGTTTTGCAGTATAGGAAAAATGAGGTTATGTAGAAATAGAGTATGTTTGCGTGGATGGAATGTCCCAATGGATAATCATAGTATGGTTAGACTCCAGTGAAACTATTTTGGAACAGTAAGTGAAAAAACATTTTAAGGTGAAGATCAGAGATTGATAATAGAAGAAACGAATCGATGTGGAAATATATTATGAATGCAACCTGTAAACAACTTTTTAAAGGAAATTTTACATCTTTGTCAATATAAGAAGGGAATTTTTAATGAAAAACCATCACCAAACTTGCAGGTTAATTTCTAGTCAAAAGGAAAACGAAATTCAAAATTTTTCCATCTGGGTTTTTTGCAAAGAATATTTTATTCGGTAATTGTTTAGTCATTTTGCAAAAATATCCCTGGTTGAGGAGTTCTGAAGTGATATTTAATTTTTTTTTTTTGCAAAATATGTGACTGAAAACAACTTGTTGTGTTTAGAGAAGTGTTGGTTGTTGGTGCCTTTAGGTCAAGGTAAATTGTGGACAACTTATATTGTAGAAGTTATTAATTCCATAGCCTTATATGAGGACAGTAAGGAGATCCGGTAACATATTTAGGATTATGTACATGTAAGTTGTAGCAGATGAGACAAACAAAAAAGAATTTATGTTATAAACAGAGGAGTTCGAGTTGGGCTGAGAATTTGAATTGATTTTTAAAGACAGAATATAACGATCCCATGACAAGTTAATTCATGATAAAGGGTCTATAAGCAAACCCTCATCTTGAAAGAAGGAATTAGGCCTCAGAAGGCCATCATCGGACCTTTTGAGGAATTCACAGGTGAGGATTTGAACATAAAAAAATTTAGGAACAAGGTAACCCACCTAATATTCCACAGTTTTCCACTTCTTAAAACCTAGAGTTTTGATGAGGCTTCATGAATAAAGGTTGTTGAGCCCTCTTATTTTCACATGCACATGAAGGAAAACATAAAACTTAATGCAAAATTGGCAAAGAAAAAATATGAATATGTATCCTACCCAACATGTCTAGGTGCACGAGTTCCATTTTATGGTTCCTCTATGTAGATTGTAGTTATAAATACAAATGCATTTTTTTTCTGTCTCTCGATTTGGGAGGAACCGCTGTCTAGTAAATAGATAGTTGTAAGATTAATGAATCTTGACCTTGTGATTTTACTTGATTAAGGGTTACGGTGTTTAGTTGTATTACAGAATTATTAAATTATGGCCTCGAGGTGCGACTCAATCATTGAAGAGCTCCCTATTTATATTATTTTGAATCGTTCCATTTTCATAAAATTTTGAGAAATAATTTCCCTTCTATGTATATGTGATTTTGTAGAGGAAACACATCAATTCTTCATTTAATTTTCTAGGGCTAATTCCTATCGGCGAGGGTTTTATATCCGCTAGTTTAATCTTACATATAACAATATATTTTCTTTGGATATATGCATACACATATGGCTCTCTTACTAGGTTAGAGAAGACATAACAAGGGCCACTGAGGGGGCCTAGACTCGATTGTTGGTTCCCTTTGGTGGCAAGAGTATAAATCCTTTTGGTACCCCTGTACCATCCAATCTCTTCAATTTACTAACAAAGAACAATAAGGGTTAAACACAAAACAATATTTTCTTTGCTGGTGTGTCTGAAATTATTTTAATCTTGTTTTCTTATTTCTGCAAGCATTATTCGGTGTCATAGTTTTCTTTAAGGAAATCCCATATAGTTTATTGTGTATTCATCCTTTTCTACTTATTCTAAAGGTGATAGTTTACCTCTCGCAATATCCACCAGCATGAAAATTTACCCATCATATCATGGGTACCCTGACTCATGATTATCCCCTATTGATTTCATGTGGAATACATCCTCGGGCAGAGTTAAAAGTTCCTTTCCTCATCTGGTAAGATTGGGATTTACCTTCCTTGATAAGGTCGACTACTTACACATAGTTCCTCTAGGTTTCTACACACACACACAAACATTTATAAATAAACAACTTTGGTAACATAAAGTCTCACCATTTTACATGGTGCACAATACCCTTTTTATCCTTGTTGTATTAGGCATAAATTTCGTTAAATTATTCAGTTAATTAATTTACTTAAATTCAATACCATTACATTGCCTATCCCAGCACAACCCAACAACCATTCCACAATTATAGTAAGTAAATATAAAATTTTCTTGCATGGAATTTGTTGCAATGCAACTTAAACAATTTGAAGTTTTTTCCTTTCAACAGAGTTAAAATTAGAACTACAAATAACATGTTCAAGCAAAAAATAATTATGTGAAGAGACAATTATCTAAGAAATTAATAGGGTTAAGACCCTTCCACCCAAACTTGATAACGAAAATTATTTCCACTTCTTCCCCTGAGATTCCACTCGAGAACAGTTTGACAACGATATCCAGTTTAGAGTCGGATAATATGCATCAGGAAACCATAGTGAAAGCTAATACTTATTGATATTTGTATGTACTAGAGTTCTCCACTAACCCTAGTCAATCTTAGGATTCCCTCGTTGGCAATGTACTGCCAAAATTCACAAAATTATTTATTTTCCTTCAGTAAGGAAAAAAATCAGATTCCCTTCATCCCGTTAAGATCCTTTGTTATCTCCAAGGACGAGAGAGGTAACATTTTCTAACTATATGGAGGTTGGAATATATTTCCATTCTGGCCTTTTAAATTCCAATATTCTCATAAGAAAAATAATATTGATATATTTTTTAAAAATATTTAAACAAAGGCTGCACTAGGCTTTCCACGAGCCCCAATTACAAAAGTATTTAGTAATGAAACTAACGTACATGAGAGTAACTCAAATATCACCCTAGAGTGTTATATATTTCCCCCATTAGGCAAAACACCATCCTTGGTATTTACACTTGCCATTGGAATAGGTCAGGGTATACTTGTTACATAAGACTTTCATCTTCCCATGTGGCTTCCTCTAGGCTAAAGTGTATCCATTTCACTTTAACCTACATGAAATATCGCTTATATAGCATTGTTTCTCTCTTATTGAGAATACAGAGAGGGTCTACCCGGAATTCTCCATCCTGATGAACCTTTCAGACCACCATAATTTTGTCATTAGCTCTATTTAATATACAATCTAAATACATTTAAATTTCTAAAATTTAGAATCATACATGTATATATTTCTAGTTAATAATGTGTCTTGAATCATACACATACTATTTAACAAAGAGATGTGAAATTAATTTTGAATATTTATATGACTATGAAGTGCAAGTTGGTAGGGTATAGGCCCTACTCTTTCCAGAACTCAGAAAGGTCCATAATAGTGGGGTTCTAGCTTTGCACAGATACCCCACCTCCAGGTACATTTTTTGGGTTTTATTCTTACATAAACATCGTCCCATATTTTTTATTTATAGGTTATTTTATTATCTTCATAAACCTTCTACCTATCTTGGGAAACTTTTAAGTTCTCTCGAACACTTTTTACCTCCTACTCCATTTCCTCTAACATATGAAGTCCTGGGATTATCTTATCCTTTGGATTACTCTAATTAATGGGATTTCTACCCTTCCCGTGATACAATAATTCATCGGGAATCCTTTTTAATGATTCATGTTAATTATTATTCTAAGAAAATTCAACCAACTGAATATATTCTTCCAATTTTGTTGGTTTTTGCATGACATATAGTAGTAACATGTCCTCTAACATTTGAATTACCTGTTTAGTTTATCCAATATTCTAAGGTGATATATCATACTATATTGAATATGGCTAACCGAAATAGTAAATATAGCTTTTAAAAATTATTAGGTGTTTACATCCCTATCTAAAGTTACTACATTTAGCATGCCATGCAACCAAAATATTTTTTTCATAAATATATATGCAATTTAAAGAGTCTTGTAAGTAGATATAACATGAATAAAATGAGAATTTTTTCTTAACTTGTCAACCACTACCATGATGGAATCATGTTTCTTCCTATTTTTTGTAGATCCTGTTATAAAATCCAATGAAATCATCTCGCATTCCCACTCAGGAATAGGGAGAGGATGGAGCAATCCAGTAGGGTGTTTATGTTCAACCTTTACTTGTCAACACTCCAAACATTTGGCTAAATAACCAGCAATATCGCTCCTCATACAAGGCCGAAAATAAGCCTTCCTGATTGCCGAAAATAGTTTTTGGTACCCAGGATAGCAAGCATATGGACTACGATGAAATTAATCTATAAGAAATTGTTGAATAGCTATCTAGTTAGGAACATATATTCTTCCTTTGGAGGTTAATTTTTTTTAATAATTTATACAATACTCAAACTACCTTCCAGATTTTTTCACTTGCTTGGCTTGTTTCCATAAGAATTCATATTCTAGATCCTTGAGAGAAACATATTTAAGTTGTTCCAATACACCAAATTCAATTCAATTATACAGAATTTCATATACAAATTTCACTTTCGTACCTAAAGCATCAACGACACAGTTCCGTTTTCCTTTAAGGTGTGTTATATGGAAGTAAATTTCACTTAGGAGCATGGTCCAACAAGATTTTCGTGCATTTAAGTTAGTCTACTTGAAGAAATTGGTTAAAATACTATGGTGTGTCATCAACATGAATTTATTTCCATGTAGATAATGGTGCCACATCTTCACGATATGCCAATATATGATAGTTTTAATTTTCTTTGAATTAACAACTATACCTTTTGGTGAAATCACATGCCCCAAGTATTGAACATGCTCCTTAAATAAATCAAGTTTAGTAGATGTAGTGTATAAATTATTTTATCTTAAGGTTTGCAATAATACTGGTAGATGTTCCTTACGTTTGTCCACATTTTTCGAATAAATCAAAATATCATCGATAAAAAGAAGAACGAAATTTTTTAGTTGAGGGTGAAAAAATTCATTCATTAAAGTCATACAGGTTGCAGGTTCATTAGTAAGGAGGAATGGTAAACACAAAATTCCTAATGGTCATAACTTGTTCAGAACATTGTTTTACAAATATTCTCTTTCTTATTCCTTATTTTGTGATAGTTGGATTGTAGGTCAATCTTAGAAAATACCGTAGCACCCTTAACTTGATCGAATAAGTCACCAATTATTTGCAGAGGGTACTTATTTCTTATATTTAGCTTATTCAACTACCTATAATCAATACACGACCGCAACATGCCATCCTTTTCCTTTACAAATACCACCTGTACCCCCAATGTGACACGCTTGTACGAATATACCCTTTATCAAGTAGCTCTTGCAATTGTATCTTAAGTTCATTAAAGGTATAATCAAATGGTAAGGATGTTTCAATAACGGGGTCACTTTAGGAACATGTTCTTTGGTGAAATCAATACTCATTTTTTTGTGGCAGTCCTGAAATTTCCTCTAGAAATACATCCATAAATTCCTAAATGATGATTATATTTTCCAAGGTGCCTAACTTGTCCTTGTAGTTGGTATAACCCACATGTAAAACATAAATTTGGAAGCCCTTCCTTATGCACTTTTTTCAATTTATTAGAGGTGATGGATCGTAGCTTAATGTGTCTTTTAATACCCTAAATTTATTGTTTGTCTCCTTCTTAAGTGAGGAAGTTGATATTTTTGTGTTTACTGTTTTCTAGGGACCAATTTTCCTCAAACCTGTCCATTTCTATCAACAAATTATAATATCCTAGAGATAATATATTTATATTCACCTTAATCTATTGTCCTCCCATCTTAACATGACAACCTTCAACTTTGGTTGTTACCTTCTGCTTTGCCCCACTCGCCAGATGAAATAACCAAGAAATTTTAAACTTAACATTTCCTAATTGACACAAATCAACTATTTTCAGAATGACATAACTAAGACTTGCACCTGGATCAATAAGAATAAAAATGGAATGGTTAGTCATATAACCCTCAAATTCCACCATTGTGGGTTAGTATTCAACTTCATGATATTCTAAAGAATCGTTAATTCTTGGTATGCTTCTATCCATCTCCCTAACTGTAGACTCTTTTTGAACATTAGCAGCTGGAATTGATCAATTATGGTGAGGATAGTTTTTGTATTATTGGGGTTCCCTATAGAAGCAACACTCTAAGAGAGGTTTCTATGACTAACTAGGCTCTAGCTAACTTGATGCTTCAACTTGCTCTAGATTAATTTGGTGTTCTGGGTTTTTGCCAACTCTTTCGTGGGGGTCCACTCATTTTTTTTCATGGTATATATTTAACACCTATAGACATGGTATTCTTATTATTTCTTTGGAATTTATTTTTCTATTTCTTACTCAAGAAACCTTTACCAGTTCCCCCTTTCTTCTTCAACTTCTGATAAGATATGTGGTCCTTTCAAATAAGTCCATCCATTATCTCGGTGTTATAAAATTCCATCATTTCCTTCATGGAAGTTGGTAGGAATCTAACAAAGTGTTTCACCTTAGCCTTTTCTTCGCGTATATAGGGAACATATATCAACATAGATGTAAACTTGGTTACAAACTCATATATGGAATTTTTTCCTAATTTTAAATCGTGAAATTATTTTTCTTTCTCATCGTAAGACCTGATGCAGGAGCATCGGGAACTTAGCCAAAAATGTGATGTTTTGGTCACATGTTGTGGCTAATCCAAAAAAATAAACATTAGTAGTAGTATACTTATTTATTTTGTCATTTTTATTATTTATTTATGAGGATTGTTAGCTTGCTTTTATGTTTAAATAAATTAGAAATAAAATTAGTAGTTTGTTTCTTTCCCTGCATGGATATAGAGCCAACATAGGGATATGGACTTGAAAATAGGGAGGTAGTGATTTTTTGAGAAAAATATAGAAGAAAACTATTCTGAAAGGAACAGTTTCATATTTTAGGAATAAACAATGGGAAAATAGAGAGGAAAAGCGGGGAGAGGAAGAGAGAAGTGTGAAAGTTGTAAGGATTGCAAATGCAGAGGGGTAATCAATGAAATATTCAGAGCATGCAATGTTAGTGAAATTGTGTTTTTCATTATATGTTTCATTTCTAAGTCTCCAAATGTACATGTATATGCTCTATGTATTTGAACACAGGAACGTAGCTATATTCGGAAGAAAATGCAGGAACATTGGTGTATTTATGGACTCTTTGCTGTTGGTGAAGCAGAAATTGGGCAAAGCATGAGAAAGTAAAGTTGTGTATTGAAGCATTGAAGCAAGGATGGTGTTGATTGGCAGCGTTAAAATCATGTGGAATAGCAGCATGATGTCATATGGTAAACCCTGAGGTTGGATGTAAGTAATGTGCGATTTAAAGCCTGCATGAGATATATAATCACAAATTCATGGAATTTTGATAATGAATAAGTAAGTAACCTGTTCCAACCAGTTTGGAATCGTATTTTGTGTTTTCTTGGTTATTGTGATGATTTGTGCATCCGTGGTCTAAAAAAAAATACAACATTAAAGATATTTAGCTTGGCAGCGGTAAAGTGTATTGGAAAAGTTAAGAGCGGGTGGTATATGGACTATAATGCGGTGATTTCTTCCATGATGAAGCGTAAATGGTATTAAATACCTTGAACTTCATGTATACCACTATCTTCATTGAATCAATGGCCCAACTTCAATAATGAATGTGTTTCCATTAGTGGAATACATAAACATTTAAACATGATTAAAGAGTTTGTTGATTGGTATATTTATTTGGCTACATTGCTGAAGTTGTAACTCTGTGGATTTATTTGAATGTGGGTTCCAACATAAAGTTGTAGGTTGTGTTGAGATGTGTTTTTTTCTCAAAACAACCAAAAAAAAATGAACCCATACTTGCAAACAACGTATTTGATATTGTTGTATGTATAATAATGGTCTTGGAAGAATTATGTCGGTAATTTTGAAATGAAGTTTCCATACAAGTTCAAATAAGTCTAAGTGTTAACTATGGGAATTGGGATTGCCATTAAAAGGGGAGCAATGAATCATAAACATCATTTTAAACAATAAGCTTGGGTCTTAGTCATGATACATATTTTACAAAGAATAAGAGATAAGTGGGAGTAGTGTTTTTTCCTACATCATTTTTGGTATCAGAGCCATTGAGTTGTTTTCGAGTATTCCATAGAATTATGCCCAGAAGGGCAGTTGGAGTTGGCCGAGCTGGGATAGGTCAAGGGAGACCTATAGCAAATGCAGTTTTTCTATAAGAAATCTGGCACTTGCGTACAAGAATGGCTACCATGGAAACTACTCAGAGGAGGGCGATAGATGATGGCATTTCTGGTGTCGATGAAGAAGAAACCACCGACGAAGAAGTGGAAGAAGAAGGCGAGGCAGCCAAAGTCATGAAGATACTCGCAAAGGTCAGTAGTAGACCGAAGATAGAAGTACCTTTATATGACGAAAATCTTAGTGTGGAAGTACTAATGGATTGTATCAGTTCATTAGAGAAATATTTCCACTATGAATAAGTCGATGACAAGAATAAAGTGAAGTTTGCAGCCACAAGATTTAAAGTCCATGCAGCCCTATGGTGGGACGAATTGTAGTTGTCTAAGGAATGAAAAGGGAAACCCAAAATAAAGCAGTGGGATAAGATGGTGAGTAAACTGAAAGGTAAGTTTATGCAAAAATATTATCAATTAAACTTTTTTAGACAATTGCAAAAATTAAAGCAAAAGGGCATGACTATCAAAGAATATACTGAAGAATTTTAAAAGTTGAGTATTAGAGCGAGATATATTGAAGATGACATAGAAAAGGTAGCTAGAAATAAATGGTTAAAGATATGAAATATAGGATGAGATCAGATTATTAAATCTGAAGACGATTGAAGATCCCTATCAAGCATCTTTGACGGCGGAAGAAAAGATGTTGCGCAAAAACAATCAGAGAAATAGATACAAGAGTCCAACAAAAGGAAGGGGGACATTTGAATACAGATTTCAACACTCCCAGAATGGGGCACAGAGTTTGAGTAATAAATCACCACAAAGAGGAGATTCTGGTCACGAAAGATTTGTGCCCATAGGTACAGGCCAAGGAAGAGATGTTGGGTGATTTGCATGTGGTGAATGGGGACATATGCAATGGGATTGTCCTCACAATACATTAGAAACCCAGTGCAGTGTGAATGTTGTTGAAACAAAGGAATAAATTCCTCACATTAGGGGAATCTTGAGGTCTAAAATGGGCCTTTTAAGAAAAATGTACAACAAAAATAAACTTTATAGGAACTAATAGGATTCAAGATGATGATGTCAACCATGGGGGATTATTCACCATTTTTGGTGTAGAAAAGTAAAAATATTAAAAACTAATAAAATAAAAAAAACTTTTCAACTCGTATTTTGAACTTATCTCCATAAGGTTTTACTCAAATTTCAAGCGGGAGTACTTGTTGGATGCAAAATTTAATTTTTCATTCAAGGAGTACCCATGTTGCATACTTTTGTTCGACCCTACTACATGAAAAATGAGAAATACATGAAAAACATGTTTACAATCACATTTTCATGTATTTCTCATTTTTCGTGTAGTAGGGTCCATCTAAAGTATGCAACATGGGTACTCCTTGGATGAGAAATCAAATTTTGCATCCAACGAGTGTTTTTGCTTGAAATTTGAGTAAACCTATAGGGAGATAAGTTGGAAATACAACTTTAAAAAATAGTTTTCCTTTCTTCCCTCTTAAATTTGATGATGTAATCAAATATTATTTTATTATATCCACTACTATTTTATAATTTCCTTAGGAGGCCCATTTTAGACCTCAAAATTACCCTAATGGACTGCAGCCAAAGAGTAACCACCCGAAGCTGGAGAATCCTTGTTGTTGAAAATGATATTGCTTAAAGAAGCTAAGGAAGCTAGAGAACCAGCTCAGAGAAAGAATCTATTCAAAACTATATGTAAGTCAAAGGGTAAGTGTTGAAAATTGGTAATTGATACCGGTAGTACTGATAACCTTTTTTCTACAGAGATGGTGGACAAATTGAAGTTGGAGAAAACAGTATACCCCACTCCTTATAAAGTATCATGGCTCCAAAAAGGCCATCAAATTATTGTCACTGAACAATGTAAAGTTGAAATCCAGATTGGTACTTATAAGGATGATATTTTATGTGATGTAATGTTGATGGATGTATGTCACATATTGCTACGAAGGCCCTGGCAATTTGACCGGAAAGCCATACACAATGGTAGAAGAAATAGTTATACACTTGAGAAAGATGGGAGAAAGCATACATTACTACCATTGAGAGAGGAAAATGGTAAGGAAGCACCTAGAAACGATGTTATTTTGATGAGTGGAATACCCTATTGTAAGAAGTTGAGAAGGGTGAGGAGATGAATTTTGCTATTGTTGGGAGACCCAAGGTAATTTTAACTTCTACAAATTTAGAAGATTTACCTGAAGAAATTCACAATTCGTTGAATGAATTTTCTAATATTGTTTTGGGTGAGTTTCCAAATGAGTTACTACCCATCAAGAGTATTAGTCACCACATTGATATAATCCCTGGAGCTAGTTTTCCGAATAAAGCAGTCTACAGGTTAAGACCATAGGAAAATGCCGAAGTTGGAGGACAAGTGCAAGAATGTATGGATAATGGATTAATCAAAGAAAGCCTTATTCCATGTGTTGTACCAACAGTACTCAATCCAAAGAAAGGAGGTGAATGACACATGCTCAGAGATTCTCATGCCATAAATAAAATCACCATCAGGTATCATTTTCCTTTACCATGAATAGATGATTTAATGGATTGTTTGAGTGGGTCGAATTATTTCTCTAAGATAGATTTGAAGAGTGGGTATCATCATATAATAATGAGATAGGGGGATGAATGGAAAACCACATTCACAACAAAAAATGGTTTTTATGAATGGTTATTAATGCCTTTCAGAGTTACTAATGCACCTAGTACCTTCATGAGTTTGATGAATGAAGTTTTGAAGGAATATACATGAAAATTTGTAATTGTTTATCTTGATGATATTCTCATTTTTAGTCGAAGTAAAGAAGAACATATAGAACACCTTAAATTAGTTATAAAGACTTTTCCAAAAGAAAAAATGATAAGAAACTTGAAGAAATGCAGCTTTATGGAGGAAGAAATAATTTATTTTGGGTTTGTAGTCTCTAAGGAAGGGTTGAAAATGGATCTAGAGAAAATCCAAGCCATTGTAAAATGGCCAACTCCTAGAAGCATTTTTGAGGTAAGAAGCTTTCATGGTCTTGCAAGTTTATACTGAAAATTTATTCAATGTTTTAGTCAGATTTGTGCACCCATTATAGAAACAATAAGAGAAACTAATCAACCATTCAAATGGACAGAAGCAACAGATCGAAACTTTAAATTGCTAAAGGAAAAAATTACTAAAAAACCTGTCTTGGTTTTACCAAATTTTGAGAAATTTTCCAAGTTGAAACTGATGCTAGTGGAATTGCGATTGGAGCAGTTCTGAGCCAAGATCCCAAACCAATAGCATACTTTAGTGAAAAAATAAATGAAGAAAAGAAGAAATATTCATCTTATGACAAGGAATTTTATGTTGTTGTACAAGCCTTAAAAAAATGGAGACATTATTTGTTGCCAAAAGAGTTTGTGTTATATTCTGATAATTATGCATTACAATTTATAAACAATCAACCAAAGTTAAATCAGAAACATGCCAAATGGGTAGAATTTTTGTAGATTTTTTCTTTTGTAATCAAACATATGAGTGGTAAATTGAACAAAGTTGCTCATGCTTTGAGTCGGGTGAACTTAATTATGTAGGAGGGACAAGTTGGTGTTGTAGGGTTCGAGGAGATGGTTGACATGTATATAAGTGATGCAGAGTTTAAAGAAATTTATGCAGGCATAAAAAATCCATCAATCCATAACAGAAGCCAGTGGTTGGATTATCTTATCCAAGGGGGATTACTGTTCACAAATAATAAGTTATGTATTCCTAAATGTTCTATGAGGAAAACATAATCAAGGAGAAGCATATTGGAGGTCTATCCAGACATTTTGGACACGACAAAACCTTTGATCAAGTAAACACTTTTTATTATTGGTCGAAGATGCAAACTGATTTTAAACGGTTTGTGGAAAAATGCAAGATTTGTTAGCATGTTAAGGGGAAAAGTCAAAATACAGGATTGTATCAGCCATTACCAATATCCAACAGACCGTGCGATGCAGTTAGTATGGATTTTGTTTTGGGTTTGCCAAAAACTCAAAAGGGAAATAATTCCATTTATGTTATTGTGGATAGATTTTCTAAAATGGCTTATTTTATTGCATGCAAGAAAACAAGTGATGCAACACATATTGCTAATCTGTTTTTTTCAGAAGTTGTAAGATTACATCGGTTGCCTGTAAACATTGTGTCTAACAGGGGTACCAAGTTCGTGGGACATTTCTAGAGAACTCTGTGGAATAAAATAGGTACCAACCTTAGTTTTAGTTCATCATATCATCCTCAAATGGATAGAAAGACCGAGGAAGTGAATAGAAGTCTGGGAAACATATTGAGAAGCTTGGTATACAAAAATCCTCAACAATGGGATTTATCCCTTTCTCAGGCTGAGTTTTCTTATAACGATACTCCAAATCAAAGTACTGGTATGATTCCATTGCAAATTGTTTTTGGAATGCATTCAAGAGGTGTGTATGAACTCAAAGATCTAGGAAAACAGGAAGTAAGGAGCGCAAAGGCTGAAGAATTTGTAGAACAGATGCAGGAACTACAGGAAGATGTTAAAAGAATATTGCAGGAAAGTAATAGAAAATACAAGAAAAGAGCAGATATGAGGAGGCAAGAAAAAGAATTCCAAGTAGGTGATTAGTTATGGTGTATTTAAGGAAAGAAAAATTTCCCGTTAAAAATTATAACAAATTAAAACTGAAGAAGATAGGGCCATGTAAAATTGTAAGGAAATTCTCTTCAAATGCATATGAAGTTAAATTTCCAATAGGAATCATAATATCGCCAATATTCAATATTGCAGATTTGCACCTATACCGAGAACGAGAAGAAGAACCACAAGCGGTCGCCACTGTAGAAGAAAATCCAACGGTAAATTGGGAAGAGGGGATGCCCAAAGCAGGGAAGAGGGAAGTTGAAACCATTTTGGAGAAGAGAGTGTCAACGAAAAACAAGAGTCAAACCTATTATCAGTATTTAGTCAAGTGGAGAGGACAACCAGTGGAAGATGCCAGTTGGATGACTACAGCAGAGCTACAGAAGTTGGGAATCGATTTCAAAGCATTACCAAAACATTTTTTTCCAAGGCAATTTGATGCAAGAGCATCAGGAACATAGCCAATAATGTGATGTTTTGGTCACATGTTGTGGCTAATCAAAAACAATAAACATTAGTAGTAGTATATTTATTTATTTTGTCATTATTTTTATCTACTTATGAGGACTGTTAGTTTGTTTTTATGTTTAAATAAATTAGTAGTTGGTTTCTTTCCCTACGTGGATATACAACCAACATAGGGATAGGCACTTGAAAATAGGGAGGTAGTGATTTTTTGAGAAAACTCTAGAAGAAAATTATTATGGAAGGAACAAGTTCATATTTTAAGTATAAATAACGGGAAAATAGGGAGGCAAAGTAGGGAGAGGAAGAGAGATGTGTGCAAGTTGCAAGGATTGCAAATGCAAAGGGGCGATCAATGAAATATTTAGCCCATGTAGTGTTAGTGAAATTGTGTTTTGCATTATATGTTTCATTTCCAAGTCTGCAAATGTACATGTATATGATGTGTGTATGTGAACACAGGAATGTAGCTGTATTCGGAAGAAAATGCAGGAACGTTGGTGTATTTATGGAGTCTTCGTTGTTGGTGAATCAGAAATTGGGCAATGCATGAGAAAGTCGAGCTATGTATTGAAGCATTGAAGCAAGGATGGTGTTGATTGGCAGTGTTAAACTCAAGTGGAATAGCAGTGTGATGGAATATGGTAAACCCTGAGGTTGGATGTAAGTAATGTTCTATTTAAAGCCTATGTGAGATATATAATCACAAATTCATGGAATTCTGATAATGAATAAGTATGCAACATATTCCAACTAGTTAGGAATCATATTTTTTGTTTGCTTGGTTACCGTGATGATTTGTGCATCCGTGGCCTAAAACAAAATACAACGTTAAAGATATTTAGCTTGGCAGTGGTAAATCGTATTGGCAGAGTTAATATTGAGTGGTAGACGGACTATGATGCAGTGATTTCTTCCAGGATGCAGCATAAATGGTATTTAATACCTTGAACTTCATGTATATGGCTATCTTCATTGAATCAATGGCCCAGGTTCAATAATGAATGTGTTTCCATTAGTGGACTGCATAAACATTTAAACCTGATTCAAGAGTTTGTTGATTGATATATTTATTTGGCTACATCACTGAAGTTGTAACTCTGTGGATTTATTTGAACATGGGTTCCAACATAAAGTTGCAGCTTGTGTTGAGATGTGTTTGGTTCTCAAAACAACCAAAAATAAATGAACCCATACTTGCAAACAACGTATTTGATAGCATTGTATGTATAATCATGCTCTTGGAAGAATTCTATCGGTAATTGTGAAATGAAGTTCCCATACATGTTCAAATAAGTCTGAGTGTTAATTGTGGGAATTGGGATTACCATTAAAAGGCGAGAAATGAATCATAAAAATAATTTTAAATAATAAGCTTGGGTCTTAGTCAAGTTACATATTTTACAAAGAATAAGAGGTAAGTGGGAGTAGTGTTTTTTCCTACATCAAGACATATCAAGTAGATATTTATGTTTAAAATGTTTATTTAAGGTGTCCCAAGTGACTTCTTGTTCATAAATTCCCTGAATTGTTTTAATTTCTTCCTACCATAAGGTGGATTCACCTTGCAATTGATATATTTCCAATATGGGCTTTAAATTGTTGTCATATTCATAGATCTGAAAATACTTATTCATGTTAATAAACCAAGATTCAACAACTTCCTCCACTTCCTAGTCAAATAGTGGGGGCATAATTTTTTTTAATAAACCATGGAATTCAACTGTTTGCCTCCTGGTCCCCCTTCCACCAGAAGTATTCCCAGAATCTTGCTCATTATCCATTCAACCCCCTTTGCTTCGTAGGTGGTCCTCCCATTGTCGATGCATATTAACTATGTTTCCATTATCTGGACTGGGATCTAGGTTCTTTTGATTTTTTTTGCATGAGAGAAATTTCATAATCCTCTCTTGTTCCAATCTTAGCCTCTCATTATCAACTCTTAAATTCATCATCTCAGCCTGGAGTTGTTAGATTTTTTCTCATAGCATTGCATTAACATTTTGATTTTCTTCTCCTAGATGAACCCCCATCTTCAAATTAGTATCTAAATGAGCCATGGATCATAATCCCATTGAGTTTCTTCTATGTGGAGTGACTACTACTTCATCGTCATGTTTTTTAAACTACTTTTGTGTGCCAAAAAAACTTTGGTTATTTATAGTTTACCCATCAGGTCATAATGTTGTAACCTGTGGCTATGATACCTCTTGTAACCTGCTTAGCCACACACATTAACATTACATAAAAAAAGTATTACTACAATAGATTTTCTCCACATCTATCAATACATTACCTTTCTTGTGGAATTCCATTGTGTTAAATAAAACTATTGACTTGGGGGGCTTATTAACTTTAACCAATGTCTACATAGTATAACTGAAGGTAAAAATATACCCTAAATTCATCTTAAACCCTAAATATATGTGTCGGCATGACCGAGGCTAGCAACAAGAACCTTCCTGAAGGATGGAACCCGCAGTTGTCAGTGACTTGGTAATGATATATGGAAGTATCCTCACCGTAGATGATACATTTTTATATCCGATAAGAGATTTTTGTTTGAGGTGGGTTAGGGTAAGCATTTCCTACTTCGTCCATCACTCAACCCAATAATTTTCACTAAACATTCCCTCAATTCAAGAACTACAACCAAAATGGCACAGGTAGGGTTTAGGTGATGCTGGCAGTAATAATAGCCATTCATGTGAGGTAAGGTCTGAGTCCATTTTTAATCGACAAAAATAGGTAATTAATTTAATGTTTTGTTTATTATTTAAAATAATATTTTATTCTTCTGATTCCATCATGAAATTCACATTATTATGCTGCCTTATTCTCATTTTTCTCTCAAAATATTTGGATGTAGCAACAAGGGTTTTTTTTTAACATTACAAATGGAAATTAAGGCACACACCATCTATCTACTGATAATGAACTCAATTGTGAGTATTTTTTCTCTAGTCAATTCCTTATGGAACTCCTGATGATTCTCATAGAAAATTTGGTTTTGTATTCACACAGGTATTCAAGTTATTTGGAAGATTTAAAAAACAAAAGCATATGGAATTTGTCAGGACTATTGAGGAATTCACAAGTTAGGGTTTGAACGCGACCTTTTCGGGAATAAGGTAAGCCACCTAACATTTATTAGTCCACCTCTTCTTAAACCCTAGAGTTTTGATGGGGCTTCATGAAGAAAGGTTGTTGATGCCTCTTCTATTCACATGCAAGTGAAGCATGCCATACAATTTAATGGGAAATTAGCTAAGAGAAAAATCTGAATCTATATCTACCTAACATATCCACATGCGAGAGTTCCATTTTATGCATCCAATACTCTTCTTAACCATACTGATTGACATGTTGTTGAAGTCACTGCTACATATTATGCTTCTGCTGATGATAGTGTCACAATAGGCTACTTCTTAGATGCCCATACTATCACTTCTGAACTGAGATGAAAAGCATAACTTGATGTGCTCTTCCAATCATCCAAACATCCTACAAAATCACTATCTGTATATCCAATCAATTATTTATTTTCTGTACTTGAATACATTATGCCATCATCTCTGGTTCCTGCTATGTATCTCATAATTCTTTTTCCAACACTCCAATGTGTGTCTTTTGGAGTCTCCATAAATATGGAAATAAAACTTACTCCCTGTATAATATCTGGTCTTGTCACTGTGAGATACATGAGGCTGCCAACCAATATTTTGAATAGAGTTGGATTGACATCTGCCCCTTCATCATCCTTACTTATCTTTGTACCTGTTGCAACTAGTGTAGGTACAGGTTTGCAGTTTTCCATCCTGAATCTTTTCAACAAATCTCTTGCATATTTATTTTGGCAAATAAACATTCCTTTTCCAGATTGCTCAACTTCAATGCCAAGAAAATATTTCATGAGACCAAGATCTGTCATATTAAATTCTTTCTTCATGGCCGCTTTAAATTCGTCTAACTCAATATCACCTGTAAAAATCATATCATCAAAATATAAGCAAACAATCAAAATATTTCCTTGCTCATTTACCGCTGTGTATAAGTTAGGCTCAATGCTGCTTCTAAAAAATTCATTCTTGATCATGTCGTTGTCAATTCTACTATACCATGCTCTAGGTGTTTGCTTAAGTCCATAGTGAGCTTTCTTCAATTTGTAAGCATTATCTTCTTTACCTTAAACTTCATATCCTGGAGGTTGATGCACATAAATTTATTCTTCTATAATTCCATTCAAGAAGGCTTATTTGACATCCATCTGATATTTCCACTTGTTCTATGCTGTTGATGCTGGAACTGCTCTTACTGTATCCAATCTGGCTACCTGAGAAAATGTTTCTCCAAAGTCTATTCCCGGTTGCTGCAAGAATCCTTTTGCTACAAGTCTTGCTTTAAATATGTAAATCTTACCTTTTGCATTCACCTTTTTCTTGTACACCCACTTCACACCAATGAGATTTTTATCATTTGGTAAATCGACCAAATCCCATGTATCATTCTTTTCAATTGAATTCATCTCTTCATCCATGGCTTGCACCTAATTGTCATCTCCGATTGCTTCTTAAAACGAAGAAGGTTGGAGTGCCAACAATGTCAAATTTGAACTAACATCCCAATCATCATAAATATCTTTCGGACTTTTCATATTTTTCTTACCATTGCTTGATTCATTACCTGATTAGCTGCTTGGAGAATTTTGATCTGTTGATCTGCTTGAAGATCCATGCTACTCTGAAAATCTTGGAGTCCTTGCTGGTGTGACTCTATTTCATGTCTATTTTCTTGATTCTTACTACTCATCTTCGTCTACATCATCCTTATCCATAAATGGTGTTTTTGCATCGATTAGTGTGTCTATAGCCCCATTCCATGACTCTTTTTCTTTGAAAACAACATCTCTACTAATGATAGTCTTCTTGGTGACAGGGTTATATAATTTGTAAGCTTTTGACTGCTCACTATAATCAGTAAATATGCATTTTTCACTTTGATCATCTAGTTTTCCTCTTATTTTCTTAGGCACATGTGGATAGGCTACACATCCAAAAACTCTGAAATGAGATACACTGTATGACATACTTGACCATGCTTCTTCTGGATTTCTGTTCATCACACTCTCTGTAGGAGATCTGTTTATCACATAAACAGCACATGAAACTGCTTCTTCCCAATACTCATTAGACAAGTGTCTTACTTTCGACATGCTCCTTATCATTTTCATGATGGTTTGATTCTTTCTCTCTGCTACACCATTCCGTTGCAGTGTGTACCTGGTCATAAACTGTCTTATGATTCCATGTTGTTTACAATAATCATGGAATGCCTTCGAATTGAATTCTCCACCATGATCCGATCTCAATACTTTGATCTGTCGATCACTTTGGTTCTTGACTAAGGCTTTGAAATTTTTGAAATTTGCAAAAGTTTCAAACTTATGCTTCAAAAAGTAAACCCAAGTCTTCCTGCTATAGTCATCAATAAAGGTGAGGAAGTAACAACTTCCACCAATCGACTGTGTCCTCATAGGTCCACACAGGTCGGTATGCACCAAATCAAGTGGTTTATTTGATCTGTAAGGAAATCCTTACGGAAAACTTTCACATTGTTGCTTTGCTAAGATGCAACACTCACTCACAAGTGCTTGCAAGTTCTTTAATGGGAGGTAAACCTCTGACCATTTGTTTCTACTGCAACAATCTTAAACCAAAAAAATGCAAGTTTCGAAACCGAAAGTGCCATAACCAGTAATTATAAGAACATGCAGTTGCAAAAGAACTAACCTGGTCATTGTAGTTCATAATTAGAGGAAAGAGTCTATTCCTGATCCGAATCTTTCGGGGGAGGCCCCCAAGATCTAAAAAGTTGAAATAGATCTGACAAGATCTGCAAAATTAGAATGCCAAAAAATTAAAGAGAACACAAAGAAAATAAAACCACAAAGAAACTTGTTTTATTAAAACAGAGAATAATTGTAGAAGCTACATTATGGCGGACAATCTGTCCTTTTACAAACTAAGGCTTGTTATTTATAGCATTTTTTGAGTCACAATACCATGTGTAGATACCATAGGCCAATACCATGAGTAGATACCACTTACAATATCATGGGTAAATCCCATGTGTGGATGAATAGCATGGGTGGATACATACCATGGGTCACTTACAATACCATGGGCGAATAAATATCATGGGTGGATGAATACCATGGGTCGATGCCATTTACAATATCATGGGTAAATTCCATGAGTGGATGGATAACATAGGTAGATGAATACCATGGGTTGATGCCATTTTCCATTTGGATCATTCCTCCCTCCTTAAGAAGCAATGGTCCCCATTGCGTGAAGTTCCCTCCTGAGAAGCCTTTGTTGAATATGAAGAGCCACTGAAGAGAAGGGTTTTGTGTAGTTAACCCATAACCATGATGAACAAAGATCCGAGGATAGAGATACCCTATAATGCTTGTGACCAACCGTGATATTGACAGTGTGCAGCCTAGCAAATGGACTTCGATGAAGTGTGAGTTTGTGGATGAACCAAAACCATGACAAACGAAGATCCGAGAATAGATATATCCTGTAATGCTTGTGACCAACAGTGTGACTAACAGTGTGCGGCCTAGCAAATGGACTTCGATGAAAAAGATTTTGTGCGGTTGACCCATAACCGTGATGCTGATTGTTGATGAAGTAGAAGGTGCCTACATAGCTTGGGGTGGGAGGACACGTCTCCAAATAACCCAAGCCAAATTTTTCTATGATGAAATTGATGAATGTGAAGCAGGTGCCTACTAAAGCGGGGTGAGAGGGCACGTCTCCAAAGGGAACCCGCTCCGAATGCTGCTCCAGATTTAAAATGAGCACAAATCGGTCAATATAACTCAGAATATTTATTATAACCTATTTTTGGAAATGGAATGATCATTCTACATCATCTCATGTGTTTGAAACCACTATCTAGAGACTCTAGACTCTTAGATTTGCGTTGGAACTGTCACGTCGTCACAAAATTTCTGAAAAAATAGTTGATTTTAAATCAACGATAACTCCCACATTCGGACTCCGATTCGACCGATTTGTTTTTTGAACTTGGGTGATTTTTCAAGAGGAGCTCAGATCTATCTCCATTTCTCTGAAATTTTTTATTAAAAACTTCAAAAAATGACAGGAGAGCCGCCGTCCATGAATTGTCGTCAGAAAAATTGCTTCAACATTGCTGATTTTGAATCAGCAATATCTCCCTCATCCGAACTCCAATTTGGCCCCTTTTTTTTTTGAATTTGAGTATTTTTTCACAAGGAATCCAGATATGGTCTTTTTTTTTTACAAAATTTTCACCAAAATTTTCAGATCTGATCTAAAAACTCGCCGCCGAAAAACATTCATGGATTTTGCTGAAGATTGCTGCAAAACATTGAAACTGAAATATGTTTCAAACCCTCATTCCCATGGAGGCGTAACCCGAATCTGATACCACTGATCCAAATCTTGCGGGGGAGGCCCCCAAGATCTAAAAAGTTGAAATAGATCTGACAAGATCTGTAAAATTAGAATGCCAAAAAAGAAAAGAGAACACAAAGAAAATAAAACCACAAAGAAACTTGTTTTATTAAAACAGAGAATAATTGTAGAAGCTACATTGTGGTGGACAATCTGTCCTTTTACAAACTGAGGCTTGTTATTTATAGCATTTTTTGAGTCACAATACCATGTGTAGATACCATAGGCCAATACCATGAGTAGATACCACTTACAATATCATGGGTAAATCCCATGTGTGGATGAATACCATGGGTGGATACATACCATGGGTCACTTACAATACCATGGGCGAATAAATATCATGGGTGGATGAATACCATGGGTCGATGCCATTTACAATATCATGGGTAAATTCCATGAGTGGATGGATAACATGGGTAGATGAATACCATGGGTTGATGCCATTTTCCATTTGGATCAATTCCTCATCATTTGCACCTTTGCAATCAGCTGCTTTCTTGGGGATTTCTCGTAAATAACACACTGTTTCCCCTGAAAGATAAATTTGTATCCATTCTGCATCAATTGACCAATAGTAATCAAATTTTATTTGAGTCCAGGGACATAATACACCTATGATATGGTCTTTGTCTCCCTCTCCTTGGTCACAATGTTGACCACTCATTTTCCATCTACATCCACAGTCTTGTCAGTTCCCAACTTGACCTTTGTCTTCACATTTGCATCCAGATTTGCAACCAAATTCTTGTTTCTTGTCATGTGCTTATTGCAACCACTGTCTAATAGCCAGACCTTATCAAATGGTTCATTCATGGTGCTGCATGCTAGGAACATGGAGTCAATATTTTTGGTACTAACATTATCTCTCTAATTTCCTTCATCAGTTGTCTTATTTCTACAATCACGAGCATAATGACCAAATATATTGCAATAGTAACACTTCAACTTTGATTTTTCAAACCTTTGATTGTTTTGAAAGCTTTTTATGCTTCTACTTCCACTTTGATGCTCATTCTCTTCTCGACCATCTCTCTGACCACCATAGCTGCTGCCTCGTCCTCTGCCTCTCAATCGACCTCTGTCTCGACCTCTTGAAATATAAAATTGAATTTTGAAGGCAGTCTCTAATGTGGAATCCTTATTTCTTTCTATCCTTGCCTCATGCGATAGAAGAGATCCCATCAACTCATCAACTGTTAGTTTTTCCAAATCCTTCACTTCTTCTATGGCTGCTACCACAACATCAAACTTGGTAGACAAAGATCGAAGAACCTTCTCGATCACTATTCGATCTTTAATATCTTCACCATAGATTTTTAACTGATTGATGACAAACATGAACCTATTCATGAAGGAATCAATGTCCTCTATCTCTTTCATCTACATAATTTTGAAATCTCTCCTAGTATTCTGCAATTTAAAAATATTAAGTTTGGCCATACCTTGATAGCTTGTAGCCAAAGTTTCCTATGCTTCCTTTGCTAAATAAGTTATCATTATCTTCTGGAATACTGCTCGGTTCACTCCTTGCTGGATTAGAAGCAATGCTTGTGCATTCTTCTTCTTGTCTTTATTCTAGTGTTCCCTCTCTGCATTATTAAGGGCTCATTCTTCTACATCATCGCGAGGTTTTGCAAACCCAAACTTGACATGATCCCAAACATCATGTGATTTTAGCATCGTCTCCATCCTAATGACCCACACATCCTAATCCTTCCCTGTGAAAGAAGAAATTTATGGTTGGAAGCTGCTTGCAGCCATCTTTTTTCAAAAATAAGATTCACTTCTGAAACCTTAAAATTTTTTGTATGGTTTGTTAAGCTCCAAAAAAAAACCTTCAAATAAACCCTAAGTTTTATTTATTTATATAAAATTCTTTTATGAAAAAAATCTTTTATATAAAAATACTTTTATATAATAAAGTATTTTTTTTTTTAGCTTTACTATAAAACTCCACCTTTTTCAAATCTTAAAAATAATTCCCTTTGAAAATTTGTTTTTAAAACTTCCTCATGCTTTATGAGAATATCCTTTTTTTTTTAAACAAAGACTTTATGAAAACCTTATAGCCTTTCCTTAAAATTTCCTTCAAAATACTCACGTACTTAATAATATTCGAACGAAGTCATAAAAGCGTTTGGATATGGCTTTAAACGAAGAGTACCTCGTTGACCTTTTGGTCGAATAACACGCCTAACCTTCTATACTGCAGCATGCTAATGCACCTTCTGATAGTATGGTTCTGTGTTAGTGCCTTAACGCATCAGAAGTTCAAAAATCTCACGTGCTTCAAAATCAGTGCAAGTTTTTCGTTTTTAACACGGTTCTCTACAGTGGGAACCAGTGTTATAACGCACAACTGCGTTGTGGCATAAAAATGCGGATTTTTTTTTTTCCCACACACAAATGATTGCTAATTAATTTTTCTTCTGTTCTCTATAACCTTGCTCTGATACCAATCTGTTGCATAGGCAGAGGATTCAATCATAGAATAACACAAGTATTTCACACACAAAACAATGAGTTGTGGCTCTTCAATTAATATCTAAATCACAATCTCACTCAATGAGTACGATGAACCCAGTGAAGGGTATTTAACCTAAACTGATATGCACACACTCTAACATAACTGAACTTGATCAACTCATTTAACTTACTCTCTAAGTCACTCACCAAATCTATATATAACTTCAACTCAAATAATTCACTTAATTGATTGTCTAACTCTGCATGCGAGAAATAATTATATATTTTAACATAGATTATTTTATTTTTTATGTTTTCATAAAATTTTGAATAAATATTTCCCTTCTATGTATAGGTGATGTTGTAAAGGCAACACATGTGTTCTTGATTTAACTTTCCAATTTTAATTCCTCTCGGTGAGGGTTGTATTTCCTTTTTCTTAAGCATATAGATGAGGATGAATTTCTTTTTTGATATATGTATACACATATGAATCTTTTGCCAGGTTACAAAAGACAAAAATGGGGTCATTGAGGGCGATAAGACATATATATTAGCTCCAATTGGCAGTCATCGTCTAAACCTTTTCGGTGCCCATGTACCATCAAATCTCTACCAACTGCTAATACAAACCTGCAAAGGTTAAACCTGAAAGAATGGTTTCTACACGATCATGCTTAGAATTATTCTTATTTTATGTAACACCCCAAGTTTCTATGCTTTTCAAGTTAAAAATTTGAACTTAAGTCCAAAGGGGAGTGGACCCCAATGGATAATTATTGTGGATTTAATTAATTATTTATTTATGAAAAATAAATAGAATGTTTATGTGTGCACTATGACCAAATGAGATTTTGAGATCACAAGCCTAATCCATGAGGTTATGGAAAAAGGTTGAAGACTTTCCCCAAAACCTTTCAAAAAGCCTTGAAAGGAATTATTTCTAATTTAGATTGAAGAGGAAAAATATAAATTCCCCAATGATGAGGAAAGTAGTTGGGAAGAGGTAAAAAGTTGAAAAAGGGGAAAGCAGCTTTAAAAATCCCTAAATAAGGGAAGCCTAGGCAAAACAGGAACAAAACATCCTGAAATTCTGGAAGCAGAATTTAGAAACAGGCTTAGGGGAGAGCATAGCTTAAGTAAGCTGCTCGAGAATAGATTGAGGTTGGTATGTTCTTGGGAGGATCTCAGCTTGGGGGTGAATTCTGGAGATAGAGGAATTCTATGGTTGGGAGGATTGGTCATAGGAAAAAGTGGTATGCACACATAAATTTTGATACTCTGTTATAAATATATTATGAGGATATTTTATTATTGTTTTGTGAATTAAGAAATTTAATTAGCATGCTGAATAAAAAAATTTCCTAAATTCCTACATTTAACAGTATTGATTAGAAGAAATTAATCCTCTAATTTCTATATAGTTGTAGGAATAAGAATTCATACGAAATATCAACCAGAGTCTCTAAACCAATTATTGGTTTAAATATGGAGATATATAATAATCCCATAAATAATTTAAGCTTGTAATTTAAATTTGCTTCTATACTGTACAGATATAATTATGGTTGAATTACAAACAGATAGTTTTATAGAATGATAAAGTAAATATGAAATTAAAATTAAATAATTGCTAAATTCTATAAAATTTCTGCAAGTAAATTACTATATTTCATGCATATACACTGAATTTTTCTACCTAAAGGAGAATCTAATCTGAGTAAGAAATAATTTTCTGTTGCATAAAAAATTTAGTTATAAGACAAAAAATGTTAATAGAAAACTTAGATAAAATTTATAATAGTAAATGAAGAGTTATATAGTCTGATGTAAATTCATGCATTACCAACAGAAGTTCATAGGAGTATATTGTTGAATTGTAAACAGAGGTTGCATAAGTTTTATCTAGAAGCCAAAAACCCTTGCTAGTTAACTTTGATATAATTTGTAATTATAAATAAAAATATATATACTCTGATATAACTTCAATACTGAATTAAAGCAGAGAACAAATAGAGTAAGCAGAATTGTAGAAAGGAGTGTGAGAAATTCTTCATTAATTCTTCTATATATATATATATATATATATATATATATATATATATATATATATATATATATATATAGGTATGTATGTAAATAGGATAAACATACTTATAAGTATAAATAAATAATGCACAACGAATGTTTCATTTTACCAAAAATTACAGGTAAATTACTATTAGTAGTATGTTCAAAGTCCCTACTAACTGAACAATGTGAAATATCATCATTTAGATAATATTTATAAAATCCTTATCAGAAAATTTTAAGAATGAAAGGATAAGGTATCAAGTAGAATGAGGACTATATTCTACAACTTGCAGAAAAGAGAAAATATTAGAAATTAATTTCATATGAACAGAAAACTTCAAATCTGATTTATAAACAGAGAGAAGGACTGTAAAAAGAGAATAAAATTATTTTACAGTCAATCTGAGAATATATATAGAAAGCAATATAAAAAAATTTCTTATAATTAGAGCAGGCATTTGTAAATTGGAAGCCATTCTCAGACAAATACATTAAATTAAAATAGAAACAGTAGTATACTCAACCGTATATTTTGATAATTTAAAATGTATATCAAAATATATAAATAATAAAAGTAACAATACTTATAATAAAATCGAATCTCTGTTCTGAGTCCAAATTATTACAAGTAACATTGTTAATACAAAAATCATAATTCCTATAATAAACTAGAAATTAAATCCAAGAACCAATTTGGCTACTCCAAGGAAGTAAAAATATGATACCAACCTGAAATCATAGGGTCAATGAAGTTTAAAGTTCGAACGAGAGACAAAATTTTGTAATGGAATTAATTTATATCACCGAAAAAAAATCGAAGTTACCTGTAGGCCATCAAAACAAATAAGAACTCAGTGACATTATGGTAACAATACATCTTATAGAGGTGATAAATATTAATGAAAAAAGGTAGACTTAAAATTTTACCTGATAAATTAAAAACCCTCGATACGAACCCACTGTGAAGAACAAGATGAGGGTTAGCTCAAAATTTAACGATGGCCATAGAAATTAACGAAATAAGTATTTGGAATGAAAAAAAAAAATTCATACATGTTGAATTGACAAGCTATCTGATTGTGGACAGGTTGAGATAGTAGAAATCATATTGAATCGATTCGGGGCTACCATGACTACGGTCATAGTCTACAGTATAGAAATATCATATTGGAATCTGAAAATGATTTCGAAATTTTTTTCAAAGAAATGCATAACCAGACCATAACCAAAGTTATATCAGTATATTAACAAAAGAACAAATATCCAGTGAAGTGGAAAATTATAAAAATGCAAGGTATTAGTATCAAATACCCAGAAGATGAGAAAAATTGACGAAGAGGATATTATGTAAATTAGTATAAGACTGAGATAACTATTAATACCCTTACTGACAGAAGAAATCCAATTAAAATATGTGGATATATATATATATATATATATATATATATATATATATATATATATATATATATATATATATATATATATATATATATATATATATATATATATATATATATCACCGTAAGGGTTGAACTGTTATATGAAAGATGAAATAAAATCTCCCATAACAAATTTCAGAGATACATTTAGTTTATAACCCGAAGCGAAATGTGAATAAACGAATCGGAAATTGGAAAACTAAATCAAATCTACTATCATAACAGTAGAAATATATTGAGATCACATTAGCTAGCAAATGTATGAATAAACGCACTAAAGCTTACATTATAGTGCGTCCATACAATTGGAAACGAACACTGACGGTTTAAACAAACTCAATCAAAACTCATCCATAGAGGGCAGAGTATAAGTCTTCCGAGAGGAGCGAATAAAATGAAAGGTGAAAGAATAAACTGAGAAGAAGACTAAACATTAAATATGAAGTTCAACAAAAACCCTAATTCTCATGTGAAAATCCCCATCGTCCATCTAGCACATGATCAAGGGGTTATGCAAAGATCGAGAGTACCATCGGGAAATAAGAAATTAAACCAAAAACCACCAACAAAAAATTAAATGAAAATCTACAATCTGTAGATCATAGTACCCATATCTTAACCGCGAAGTTATCACCATTGAAAACTTAGTACGCTCAGATAATAATAAACATTAAATCAATACAAAGTACAACAGAGTGATTAAATATTCGTATATGGAGAGAATAAGGAAGAGACACCTGTAATTGTTCATAAACCAAGAAGATATTGTGTAATTCGTAGTATGAAAGGGATCAAATCATCATTGAATACATAGATGCCAACGAGCGCATATAGGTAGAGATTAGTTTGAGAAATAACGTTACCAATAAAAATAAAACCCATTTGTATGAAATTTCTGTTAGGTATAATGCGATGAATTATAAACTGTAAATGTATTAAGTGCCAAGTTTAATTCGTGGAATAAAAATGAGGTTACCATATCAATAATATATATATAACAAAGTAAAGTTATATATATGGTTACAAGAGAATAATATATACCGATATGTATGTATATGAGAATGTGATAATTATATATGTATATATATGATAATGTGGTAATTATATATGTATATAAAAATATAGTTATATATTACCATAAATAAGAATGATTACTAGCAAGAGTTATGTATTAACAAAGAAATACAAATTACATAACTTATTTAGTTAATATATCGATGATTCTTAGTATCGATATACAACAACCTTTCCTATACAAGTGGAAATCAGAATCGTTAAGTAATTCCTAGATGAAAAAAAAATGATGTATGAGAGGTGTTATAAATGGTATCAGAGCCGAGGTTGGAAAAACTGGGCTATTTTTTTTTTGCTCACTGTATATTATATTTAGAAAAAAAAAATATTACTGATGTTGTTTTGTTTTAGTGTACAAAGATACTGAAACTGAAAAGTCAATGGCTGAAGGAGATGAGCTCTATGTTGATATGGGTGGTGGAGATAACACACCAGATCCCAATGCTCCTTTGATGGCTATGTTGCACAGGATGCAACGGGATATGGCCCAGCTAACAATGAAAAATGATAGGCTATCTTTAGCCAGTGAGGAGCAGGAAAAATTGAATAGAGAACTGACTTCACGGAACAGCCAAGAAGGTGAAGGTTCCCAAAAGAAGAGAAAAGTAAGAATCAACCTTTCAAATGATTCTGCAGAAGATGACACTACTAGACAACAATCTAGGCAAAAGAAGGAATTACAGGGTGAATTCCGAAAAATAAAACCTCCCTCATTTGATGGAAAGAAGGAGGAAGATGTTGAGGCATGGCTGTTAAACATGATTAAATATTTTTGAGTTTCTAAGTATGAAAGAAATCTGAAGGCCAGATTAGCTATTTATCAACTGCAAGGTAAGGCTACCTTGTGGTGGGTGGAAAAAAATATGGTTCACATAATTGATGAGAAAACAGTGACCTGGGAAGATTTTCAAATCAAGTTCAAGAATCGATACTTAGATGAATGATATTATGATGAAAATAAAAAGAGTTTCATGAACTCAAATTGGGACAGCTTACCATAGATGATTTTTTCACCAAGTTCACAAATCTGCTAAGATATGTGCCATACATCC
The DNA here is from genome assembly GCA_034641835.2 of Pinus albicaulis. NCBI lineage: Eukaryota > Viridiplantae > Streptophyta > Pinopsida > Pinales > Pinaceae > Pinus > Pinus albicaulis. The sequence continues at coordinate 841,049,708 of CM076574.1, forward strand.
GAGAAGAGAAGGAAAAAGTGCAAATATTTTTGAATTGTTTGCCTATTGCTTATAAAGAGAAAATAGAGTTTGATAATCCAAAAACAATGGATGAAGTGGTGAGAAAGGCAAGATTATGTTATCAACAGTTTCATGGTAAGATGAACCAAGGGAAGAAATGGTCAAATAAAGGTGAATTCAGTGGAAGGAAACAAAAACCAGCCTACTTGAAAAACTTTGGTAAGAACAATCAAAGAAAGAAGTTTAATAAACAAAACGATAACCAAACTGCTCAATCTCAAACTGGTTCTAAAACTATGAACGAAAACAATAAGAAAGAAGAAACAGTGAAAATGAGAGAGCCTTTGAAGTGCTGGGGTTGTGGAGAATCTCATATTTTGAGGGACTATCCCCATTGAAATATTCAAATGGTTCTGAGGCCTAGAGAAGCTACTACTGTGAATGATGTAGCCAAAAATATTCCTACTATCAGTGCAGCCTTGGAGAACCGACAAGAAAAACAATAGGCTACTATGGTCGAGATGGAAGGTAAGATTTTTGAACAATCTGTTACAGTTTTAATTGATCCAGGTGCTTCTTTGAGTTACATTAGTCCACAAGTTGTAGAGAAATGTAATCTCAAAACTGAAAAATTTCAACAGTCATGGTTGGTCTAGTTAGCCACTAGTACCAAACGAAAAGTAACTCATAAGCTACCTCAAATAGCAATCAAATTAAATGAATTTCAGACAGAAGTAAATTTAAACATTTTTCCCTTAGGCTCATATGATTTACTAATAGGGATGGACTGGTTAGAGAAAAGAAAGGCTATGATGAATTGTTTGGATAAAACTCTGCATTGTATAGATGAGGAAGGAAGACCCTTTATACTTAAAGGCAAACCAAAAAAAATCTCCGTAAGATAAATATCAGCTGTACAATTAAAAAGAACAACTAGGAAAGGATATCAAGTGTATGTTGTACATGTTGAAGAAATAGGACATCAACTCTAAGAAAATTTGATAGACACATTACCCGTGGTTAGGGAGTTTAAAGAAGTGTTTCCGAATGAGATTCCTCATCTCCCTCCAAAAAGGGAAATTGATTTTACTATTGATTTAGTACCAGGAGAAAATCCCGTTTCAAAAGCCCCTTATAGAATGAGTCCCCCTGAATTAATGGAGTTAAATATAGAACTGCAAGAATTGCTGGATAAAGGTTATATAAGACCGAGTGTATCCCGTTGGGGAGCACCAGTGCTATTTTTGAAAAAAAAGATGGAAATTTTAGAATGTGTATTGATTATCATCAATTGAACAAGTTGACTATCAAAAATAGGTACCCTTTACCCAGAATAGATGACCTTTTTTATCAGGTTAGGGGAGATTCAGTGTTTTCCAAGATTGATTTGAGAACTGGTTATCACCAGTTAAGAATAAAAGAAGAAGATATCATCAAAACAGCTTTTCGAACCAAGTATGGGCACTACGAACTTGTAGTCGTACCTTTTGGGTTGACAAATGTTCTTGCCACATTTATGTGCTTAATGAATAATGTCCTGAATAAATACTTAGATAAGTTTGTACTAGTATTTGTATATGACATTCTAGTCTATTCAAAAAGTGAGGAAGAGCATAAAGAACACTTAAGAATAGCATTGCAGACTTTGAAGGAAAACCAATTGTATGCCGAATTTAGTAAATGTGAGTTTTATAAGGATAAAATACAGTATTTGGGGCATATCATATTAAAAAAAGGATTGGTTGTTGATCACGAATATATAAAATCCATAAAGGAATGGCCTGTACCTACTGATCTATCAGCAGTAAGATCATTTATAGGGATTGCAGGATATTATCGAAGGTTTGTGGAAATATTTTTTGCAATAGCACATCCTATAACTTCATTGAAGAGGAAAGGCACAAAATTTTAGTGGACTGAAAAGTGCCAAAGTAGTTTTGAATTGTTAAAACTAAAACTGACTACAACACCAATCCTGAGGATTGCATATCCAAATAAGGAATTTGTGGTGTGCACTGATGCATGTGGAGAAGGTATAGGGGGAGTTTTGTTACAAGAAAATTCTGTTGTTTCTTATGAATCTAGAAAACTTAAGAAACACGAATAGAATTATAGTGTGGATGATCTGGAATTAGCTGTCGTAGTTCATGTGCTCAAGATGTGGAGACACTACCTCCTCGGAAAGAAATGTACACTAATGACAGATCACATTAGCCTGAAATATTTATTTACTCAACCAGATTTGAATGCTAGACAGACTAGATGGCTGTCTTTTTTGAGTGAATTTGACATGGAAATAAAACATATCAAAGGAAAAGAAAATAAAATTTCTGATGCACTAAGCAGAAATGTTGTGCAACACATAAGCAATATTGGGAGTAGTGTAGATTTTGACTTAGAGGGAATGGTGAGAAAGGTAGTGGATCAAGACTTGCAATATGAACAACTTCAATCTAAATTGCTGAAAAGGGAAATGGCTGGGTACACTCAAAATCAGAAAGGACTGATTTTCTATAAAAATATATTGTATATCCCTAATGTGGATTCTTTGAAAAATGACATTTTAGATGAATATCATAAACAAACTTATGCAGGACATCCTGGATATCAAAAACTACTAACAGCTTTGAAGAAGAAATTATTTTGGCTAGGAATGAAAAAAGATGTAGCAAACTATTTAGCTAGATGCATGGAATGTCAACTAGTCAATGTTGAACATCAGCATCCAGCTGGTCTTTTAAACCCCTTACCAATTTCAGAATGATAATGGGATATTGTTTCAATAGATTTTATAACTAACCTACCTAAAACAAAATACCAACATGATTCTGTAATGGTAGTAGTAGATACTTTGCCAAAGGCTGCCCATTTTATACCTGTAAAATCCACTTTTTGAACAGCCCAAGTAGTGAATGTGTTTATGAAAGAAATAGTAACGCTACATGGAATTCGAAAGATGATAATTTCAGATAGAGATGCCAATTTCACTGCTGCATTTTGGAAGAGTCTGTTTGGAGGGATTGACACTAAATTGAAATTTAGTACTACATAACACCCTCAAACAGATGGTCAAACAGAGAGGACAAATCAGATTTTGGAGGATATGTTGAGAATGTACATAATGGATAGGCCAACTAAGTGGGAAGACTATTTACATTTAGTTGAATTTTCCTATAACCACAGTTATCAAGCATCCATAAAGATGATTCCATTTGAGGCACTCTATGGAAGGAAGTGTCATACTCCTTTAAGCTGGAGTCAACCTGAAGACAAGTTAATCTTAGGGCTAGATGCTTTGCAGGAAATTGAAAGAGTTGTGAAACAGATTCAAAAAAACTCAAAAAAACTCAAGATCGACAGAAAATTTATGCAGATAAGAAGAGGACTCATAGAGAATTTAAAGTGGGTGATCATGTCTACCTACGAATCAAACCCAAGAAGAGTACACTACATAGTGGTTGTTGTTCAAAATTTGCTCCTAGATACTATGGGCCTTTTGAAGTCTTAGAAAGGGTTGGACTAGTAGCTTATAAACTGGCATTACCGCTGCATATTAAAGTTCATGATGTGTTTCATATATATTTATTGGAAAAATATGTACATGATGCTTCTCGCATTATTGATTGGAATGTGATCCAGGTGGAACTAGAAGGGGAGTTCCTTCCAGAGCCGCTTCAAATCTTGGAGCTGGAAGAAATTGAACTATGAAATCAAACAGTAGCTAGAGTAAAAGTGCAGTGGAAGAACTTTACTACTGAAGAAGCTATGTGGGAAAGAGAAGCTGAGATGATGGAAAAATATCCATTTTTATTTTTAAAATGAACTTTAGTAGTTAGTTGTTAACACTGAGGAGGGTGTTTGTTAATTTAAATTATTTTTAAAGAGAGAATCCATACAGGTGAAGTAGATTATAAATGAGAGGAATAACATGTTTATGAGTTTTAATAATAATAAAAACTCATAAATAGGTTATTAATAAAAAACTCATAAACAGGTTATTCCTCTCCCTTATAATTTAAATTATTATTTTATTATTTTTAAATGTAAAGTTATGTGACAATAAACAGAAAAAAATTAAAAAATGCTCATTTTTTAGGTAATATGTGTTTTGATACTATTGACATGCTATGGATTCTTATGGCTAGATTACCCACACCCTATGGCATATAAGCCATCAAAATCATGTGGGCTTTGTATCTAGCTTAAGCTATGCAAACGCTTAGCATGACTAGATTTTTACCCAAGGGATTTAGAATGCTCACCTTTTCACCATAAAGTAACTGAGAAGAACATTTTTCAATGTCTATAAGCTATACAATTAATAATATTTATAATTATCAATTAACTCAAAATTTACCAAGCAGAAATGAAATCTCTTAAGAGAAAAACCTCTCTTAGAGTGAAAAATGATTTGATATGTTTTGGAACTTGGTAAATATGGAATTATAATAAATATTAATAGATTATTTCTATGTCTGAAATAAAAAACTCAAAGACAAAATAATTTTAAAAAATAATAATGATAATTATGAATAAAACACACCTCTCAAATTTCCCTTACCAATGAGGCTTGTTGGCTAGAAAACCTAATCAAATCTAATGTGAAGGCATGAAGTTCACAGGTTCAAACCTCATCTTACCTACACACTATTCTAGTTGCTGATGATCCCACATGTTATCAATTCTGTCAGTGATAAAAGGAAAACCTCTTTCAAATTACGTGTAGAACTAAATCGAAAATAAAAATAAAATAAAATTAAATCAAATCTCTTATACAAGTATTTATTATAGTAAAAAATGTATATATATCCTTTTCGCCCATGGTACATATAGAATTAAGATAAATTTAAATTTATTTTAGATTATTGTTTAAATTCTATTGGATATATTCTAATATTTTATTTTATTTTAAAATTTTATAATTACCAATCTATTTGAATTATATTTTAAGTGAAATAAATATTTTTTAAGTGTAAATGCTTTAATTACATAAGTGCATCCCATTAAATTATAATAGCACTAAATTTCATTTACTTAATTTATAATTCTAAATATATCAATATATAAAATTACAATTTAATTTAAATATGGTTTATATTAGTAATAGTAAATATAGTTTTAAATCTCAAATTAAGTAAGACATTAAATTAGTGTTTGAAACATTAAATTAGTTTGAGAATTTATTTTTTATATGATAAGGTATGCACTTCTAAATGGTTGAGAGAGCTTTACATAGTTTTACATTCTCTATATATATGTTAAAATTTGATTAATGTCATAGGTTCACTCATATTTTTTTCCTTAAATTTTTTTCTTATATTCCCACATTTATGAGAAGCTTAGGAATGAGAACTAAATATTCGTAATTGGCTTGCAATGATTCTCTAAACTTAGAAACTTTTGGGAGCCTAAACTTCAAGGAAAGAGGATTTGGCAATGAGTTTCTAGTATCAATAAATATTGTTTTTTTTTTTTAAATTTATGCGACAATTTGTATTATAAATATTACATCAGAGATATTAGGTACATCAAATTCAATAATACAATTAAATTATAGAAAGTTAATTCTTTCTCAGTATACTCCTAAAATTTTTGAAATTTGTACTCTAGAAAAATCAATTTTTTAATAAAGGATCATTTTTCAAATCCTTATTCTCCATCTAATTAAACTTTTATTAGAGAAGATTAAATGATCATGGGAGTTTCTCCACATATTCTTCAAACAAGCAAGTTGATTTTTTCAATGGACATTGGCATGCCTAAACTAATTCACATCAGATATGTTTGAAATAAAAATTTAATGAATGAAGGTATGGAATGGGGAAAAAGTTCCATGTCCATGAATAACAAATTTTCCAATTTTTATTAAGGTTCCTTTATTTTCCATATTGTCTACATCTTGATTATTAGATGAGAGAATATGAAGGAATTTTGAATATGAGAAATAGGCCTTCACACTTCTAATTCTCTTGATCACCTGGCATAGTTTATGGTCCCATGGAAGATAGTTAGAAAGGATATATATAATGATCAACTAATAATCTCCCAACACCAATAAGTACATTATATTATTTTTTTTGATAAGGAATGTCCGTGTAGGAGAGCATATGCTTGTGCTAGATTATTACACAATGTTCCCAAACCCAAATCACAATTGGATTATTTTTTTCCTCTAGGGAAAAATATCACTACCCAACCCTTCTCATCCCTATATTATTTTTTGAAGCACCATAAAAAAAATTAATATGTGAATATGATGATTTAATCTAGTTTGAAAAATCATCTTTTAACATACATAGTTTTCAAATTTATGAGAGGAATGTGAAAGGATCATGAAGGGAATTATGAAGAACATTTTCTTCACACCATACAAATTCATTTTCATCCAATGAATTGGGATATGTGTGTGGCTGAGATTTATGAGGCAAAAATTCCTTTAAAAGGGATAATTTATTAATAACTACACTTCATGGAGAGAAATTTTTACCCTGAAAATTACTTTTATTTTTAGATATCCATACTTTCCATCAAATATATTTATGAAAATCAACCAAAATATGCTTCAAGGAAATTTTACCTTGAGTTGGTCCTTAATAATGACAATCACATGAAATTAAGTAGTCATTTATTGTGGTTTTCCAAATCAATCTTTTCTCTAGAATGGATTAAACCAAATTTTGTAAATATGAGAAACTAAATTTGAGTTTTATAAAAATTACATGATGGAGTTAGATTATCCACTAACATGTTCCTATAGGTGATAAGCTTATATTAGACACTAACAACCCATGTCTATAACCTGTATTGCTAGTGGGTATGTAATATAACTTTCTCTTCAAGTTGGGCTCCACCCTTTAATACATATTTAGTGATTTAAGGAAGTAAATATTTTAATAAACCATTCATGAAGCACTTCATTGGGAATTTTGGTTTGGATCAAAGTTCATCATCTCATTTTCTCACTAATATGATAAGAAATTTGTGTGAATTCATCTTAATGGAAGGTAGCGAGGATATCTATACTGCCTAATATAATAGGAAACTAATAGTGATTTACAAATATCTATGCAAACTATAAGAATTTATTTTAAGTAGTGGGTTTTAGTCTAATATACCACTTGGATATGAGTTCACTGTCTTCTCCACGTTTACCATAAAATTTTGGAATATATGTTATAATTTTATGTGGAACATATTTCCATGCACGATTATTTCCTATGGAGTCTTTCATCAACTTATAAATACTATGAAGAGCTACAGTTGTAAGAAAGGATATGTTAATGAAGCTTTGGGTGTTAGAAGCCCCTTATTACCCAAGTTGAGAAGTTGCATCCCCCATAGCATGATTTCCAGTATTATGGATATTCATCTAAGTATATTGGCTAGAGTTGTTATCTCTAAAACCCATTGTGTAAATGTTTGATTGGTTAATGCCCCCACGGTAAGTTTGCTTAGTGAAAAACTTATTTCTAAGAGATTGCTAATCTCTTTGAATATAAGGGGATCCACTGGGGTTATTGATAGGATTAAGACCCCATGGATTATACATATAAAAACTGTTTGTGGCCTTTAAGGAACTCCCAGGATCAAATGTGTGACTCTGGAATGAAGATCCAATTTGTTAACTACCAAAAGGATCAGTGAACTTGCTAGGAAGGAAAACACTTCCAGGGATACTAGAGGATAAAATAGATTCAATAAAATTATTTGAACCATATGGAAGCTCATTATTGTCTATTTTTGTACTTCCTACTGAGATGAATGAACTCATCTTTGGGCCCATGAAACCAAATTTAAAAGAGAAATTAGACACCCAAGATGAGACATATGGATTGAAGGCATGATGGAGCTAGAGCCCGTACTCAATGTGAATGGGGATGTAAATGTTACTTATGTGGAGGAAATCATATTGGATGTGCCAAATGGAAAAATTACACTAATATTCAACATGAATGAGGAGAAATAATCATTAAAGGATATCATGTCGAAAGTAGTTGTGGTGAGTCTATCACTATAGGTGTAGACATAAGAGGTTCTCACATAGAAGTATGGAATTTATACATGAATGAATCAAGTAAGGGATTATGTAAATCTATATATAATTTAATATCCCAAAATAATGAGATAGGTTCAAAGGTGGGATGATGAGATGAAAGATCGTGGTTAACCACACTATGATCAGAAGGTTTAGGCTCTAGCTATCACCCAAAGTAACAAAATACACATATTTACATATGTAATAATTAATTATACATATAAAAGGAGGTGGAACCAGCTCATGGGGGGAGGACTACAAGTATATCAGAATGAAACAAATGGAAATTTACCACATTCTTGGGAAAATGTGACATACACACGTAAAAAATAATGTCCTGAGGCCAATAGATATAAGAGAGTATACATCACACATAAAATTATCCTAAAGTAGAAATCCAAGAAAACAAAAGTAGCAAAGAGATCATACCATTATTCGAGCATGGTTAATCAATGCATGTAATAGTGGCGGGGAAATGGTTGCAATGGTTGTCATCTTAGGAGAAAGCTCTCTTATGAGCCTTGTAGTAGCCCCCCAATAGAACCAAGTGAGTTTGCATGAAACCTACCCTTGGTATAACAGGGATAATACCCCTCTTCAACACCTACGATAATATCCTAAGAAAGGCCACTAGTGTCACCACCAACAATAACACATTTTGGAGTAATAGTCATCAGCCATAACTAGATGAAAGGGTAGGGTATGAGGCTCAAATCCTCCCAAAGAAGACCTCCATGAGTATGATGCATTTGATGGATATAACTTCCAAAGGTTCCAAACAAAAATGGGAGGTCACTCTAAAGGTCCTAATGTAGCCAAGTGTTTATCCCTTGTCTTAGAAGGGATTCCAAGAAAATTCCTGTTAAAGGGGATTTATACATTGCATCTAAAGATGTTATTTGTGTTTTATAGACTTGGATATCATAACCTCACTCCCTATCCTAACACTAGGCTAGCCTATCTAATGTTGGTTTTCTACCAAGGGAAGGGAAAATTGTCAAATAAATTTCATTAAGTTTGTTAATTTTAATGGTTATTCATTAAGCCAATGATGATGAATTAATATATAATGATATTATGACTCAAATAGATTCAAAGAGACCATGTTGAGATATGAAAAAAAAAAAATTAAAAATTGATGAATTCTACCTAGAGTAAGGAAGAGATATTTTATTTCTAAGATGAAACCATGCACATCTCCCTCACTTACCTCCCACTCAACACTATTTTCCTATTAACCAAAATAGAAAAAATACTGCAAAAGTGCAGAAAAAGAAGCAAAAGGAAACAAAGAAAATTATACCCAAAACCAAAACCCATAGATCTACCCTCGAGAATGACTAAGATATAAAAAATGATTTTTGAATCGAGTATTCAAGTTATAGGAAAAGAAATAGTTGAAGGTTGTTGGTACAATTATGCCAGATAGGTATTTGAACACTAGTGTTCTTGAGAAGAATAAAAACCCATAGATTTTTTAATCTTAATAAGATATCTAAGTCCAAAAATTTTCATGAAAAATCAATAATAAATGACTGATCAAAGACTGAAACATTAGCCTCAAACCACATCCCTACAAGGGCTTTTAGGGATGAAAAGATCCACTAATAGATATAAGTAAAATGCCTCAGTTTCCAACAGAAATAACCTTCATTGATATTTCTTAGACGACCTGACTAAACCAAAGGCCCTATCAATTCTCCCTACTAGTTATGAAAAATTAAAAAATATTGTATCAATGGCTTGTTCTAAACTCAAGGCATGAAACTAAGGGAAAAAACAAATATCTAGTATGGTTTTGGACCTAGGTCTCCAAATCAAAATTTGTAGAAGATTATTGACAATTTAAAAACTCCAAGGAATTGATAAAGCCCTAATAAAAATGAAATACGATAATCTAAAAAAATGACTTACTGGGAGTTCCCCAAGATGGTCTCCAATTATATTCAAGGGAAACTTTCTCTATCAATAATAGGTTACTTAAAACCATAAAATACTTTCCCAATACTTTCCTAGACAATGTGTGTGAATGAATAGTTTGAGGTAAGCAAACAAGAATTTCCCAAACTTTTCTATTTCGAGAATAAATTATAGAACATGCCTCCCAATACTAAATTCTAACTCTATTTGAATATATCTGACAATTTTTTCTCCTAGATCTCCTAAAGAACATGCACATAGAGACGGAAAATAAACCAATCTTCCTAAAAAAAAATTCAGTGCAAAATATAATACATCAATGACTTAACATATCAAAGAACATAAGATTTTTTACTATTGTAGTCCTTGAATTGAATGTAAGTACGTTGATGAGTTCTCCAAGCCTTTACCCTTGATCTACTTCCTAACATCTATGGTCACTGGTGCACATGTAAAAGTTTACCTTGCTCACAACTTTGGAAGAATTTTGGCAATAGTTCATTTATTCTCCCTCTAATTAGTGAATATATATATATATATATATATATATATATTCCTCGTAATTAGAATTTATTGAACCTTGAAACTTTTATGACTATATCATATGAGATGATCATGTTAGACAAGATCAATCATTATTTTCATCAACAATTATTATTCTAACCAAAGTTGTTAAATTTGATCATATTGAGGCTTATCTAGTTGAACTTTGCACTATTTTGAAAATCTAGTGCGGAGAGGGAATTTATGGGCTTCAAGTTCAGTCCCCACAATTATGAAAGATCATTTCTAGACCTTGTAGTTTGGTTCCCACATCTAGGTAGGAGAATTGATCCCTCAAATAACTAATTTCTATAGGGTAAAATGTTTGGGATGTTGGTTATCGTATATCCCTCTCAGGGCTTTCTGGTGCCCGAGGCAGACAATAATATTAGCTGTATAGTTCAAAAAGATTGCATATACATGTTCATATTAACTTAAAACCACTTGATAGGATAAGATAGAATATTACCTCTTTAATCATCTTGGAGTCCCTTAGAGAACACTAGGAAGTGAAGCAGAGGTTCTCCTTCACTAGCTCCAAATCTTGACCCTGCAATCAATTAAAGCACCCGTGTAATTTCTAACATAACATACATTTCCTATCAATTAAGCCAATATATAATAAACATTTAAACTATGCACATATAAGCCATTCATATCATGCTATATAAGTGATTAAGTAATAATGACAATATCAACGCATAGAATGGACAAAATAGATATAGTTCTATTGATTTATAAAAAGGAGGATTACAACCGTCGATTGCACCAAGCCCTCCTCAGCCTTCCAATCTCTCTATCTCTTAAAGTGGTGATGTCTTAATCAAAAATTTCTCAATGAACCTCTTTGACCTTTGACCTTCACACTACAACAATGATATCTACTTCACAAGTATTCAAAAAATTTGACAATCGTTCGACCTTGAACCAAGAGCCTTCAACTCTATTTTATAAGAGATGAAGAAAGCAATCATTTCCCTTCTCTTTCCACCAGTTCTGAATAGAAAAAACCAAGATTTTTCTCCAATATCCATGCTTTTTCCTTCTTTGAGAGTTCAATTGTTTATGGCAAGGCCCAATAAGAGATTAGTGCTTTGCAGTTTCTTTTTTTTACCCACTCTCTTGTGAGAAAAAGTTGGAGATTCAAATCATTTTCTGCAGGATTTTCCCATTTCAAACTTAAAACGCGGGTAAAACTTCCCTCTAGTGTAAACAGAGCATTTCCCTAGCCACTAACACAGCCTATTCACTGATCAACTGCGTTATAACACTCTTATGTTGTTATAGAGAGGCGTTACCTCGGCAGAAATAGGTTTAATTTAGGCCTTTGTATTCCTTCCATATTTGTCTTCTCCTCTGAGCTGATGAGGAGGTATTTTGACCTGTAACAGATGCCCCCTAAAGTGTGAGGTCAGAGACGAAGACAATGGCTGAAATACTTTACAATGTGTGTAGTAGAGATAAAGAGATTGAAAGACTTGAGGAAAACCTGAAACAACAACATATGTCAGAAAATATAGTATCTACCTTGACTCGGGCATTCCCATGCTCAGTAGCTTAAACAACATGATTTCTCTAGAATAGAGATCTGAAGAATCTTTCCACTGATAAGCACAATGTGGGAGTGTCTGTCATAACAGGAACAGGCTGAAGAAGCTGTCTCCATAAACAATATCGCAACTTGGGGAAGGGAACACAAATTTAATGATGTAGCATTTTCCCCAAGGTCTTGACCGCCGATTCACTTAAACTCCATATTCCTCAACATGTGAATGAAGGATCTGTCATCAAACATGTGAGAAATCATCTGATTACCAGTCGATAATGAAAATTGTTAACAGACACGAAGGTGGCCACCGATAATGATGATGGTCCCTAAGATGCACATTACAATCTAGCGAGTGTGAATAAAATGAGTTGAAGTCAAACACTCGTAGAATTATTCGACCAGGAGCCAATGATGAAGAATCTTGATCAAACATAAGACTACCTTCCACTGATGTTTGCAAGTATCCGGGTATTGATGGGTTTCTGGATCAACTTCCTAGATAAGATGCTGAATTCGATAAGAAGAGATCTGTTGAAAGGTAGGCACTGAGGCATCCTACATCATTCAACATGAAACAAAAACCAAATGATTTTGTTTATGATTGAGATAATGAAGAGTAAATGGGGATGTTGGACGACAAATAATTTCTGGCATAATGAGCGATTTGGTTGATAACAGGAGCAGTATATAGCGAGATCTTCTTGAACAATATAAGGTACTGTAACAGGGTACTAGGCAGCTGAGGCTTAATGAACACCAAAGAGTGTGTTAGGATTTTACTGGTGTAGGGACACTAGGAGATGAAGGCTAATACTCATAGATGGTAGGGTTCGGCTAACTGCAAAAGAGTTTTCTGGGAAGTGCCATGTTCAAGAATTTTGCTGCCAAATCAGCCTTTCTGAAATGTAACAGAGGTAGTATCCATTTTGTCCAAATTTTTCCCCGTCTGATTAAGTTTAACGACTCTAGATGAGTAAACTCGGTGAATTTTTCATATTTAGAGATTCTGAAAAATATCATAAAAGACAACTTTATGCCCCATATGATTAGGTTTAACGAGTCCAGATGAGTAAACTCGGTGAAATTTTCATGTTTAGAGAGTCTAAAAAATATCATCAAAGACAACTCTATGCCCCGTCTGATTAGGTTTAATGAGTCTAAACGAGTAAACTCAGTGAATTTTTCATGTTTAGAGAGTCTGAAAAATATTGTAAAAGACGACTCCATTGGGGTACCTTTGTCATGTCTTGATAACCGGGCACGGCAAAGGGAGAATAGTAAGCCCAAAACAGTTCATTTTCTGTGAGTTAGTCCATCGAAGCCGAAAAAGTGAGAAATCTATGTTCGATGGACGTCTACCTCATTTTTCTATGAGTACGAGGAGACGGAGTAAACTCAGTACACTTTGTGAAATTTTAACGAGTCCAACAAAGAAAAAATCGGTGCCCTCCATGAAATTTTAACGAGTCACGCAGAGAAAACTCGGTTACCTCCGTGAAATTTTAACGAGTCACGCGGAGAAAACTCAGTTACTTTTTCAGTTTAAAGAGCTTTGAAAAAGAGGAAAATAATGGCTCCTTACTCGCTGTCGTGGTAGTTTAATGAGCCCGAAAAAGTCAACTTGGGGTTTTTTCAGTTTTATGAGCGAGAAAAAGGTTCCTAAAAAGAAAGCTAAGTGCTTCTTCATAATTTCAATGAGTCTGAAGAAGAGAAATCTAGGTTTTTCGGATTAACAAGCAAGAAAAAGACCATAACAAGAATTCTCGATATCAACTTCATATAAGTTTAACGAGTCTGAAGAAGGAAACTCGAGGTTTTTCGGATTAACGAGCAAGAAAAATAGCATAAAAATAATGCTCGAAATTTCTTGATCTCTTTCTCTTCAATAGAAGGATCTATGTCGGGAATTTTCTTGTAAGACCAAGCAAACACATCAAGAAATTCCTTGAAAAGGGATAAAAAATGTGAAATTTCCTCAGGATTGCAATCTGCTCCAATCTGAATATTTTCCACGATACCCATTTTGACCGAGATATCAATAAGCATTGTATTAGAAATATTACCCATGTTCTGTTCTGAATCGATAGTTTGAATAGCCATGTAAGGAACCATCTTAGCTGGGTCAAAGGATGGGATTTCAGTATTTATCACATTTGAGTCTATCATCGAAGCGCAATGGTGAAAATCTCCGCAAGGTCGTTCTTCTAGAGATATGATCTCTCGAATAGCGTCTTTTGTAGGCAAGACTTCATTGAGGAGATCCTTAGAGAGAACTGTGATGGGTGGGAGGTTCGTACCTTTGGTCGAAACCATAGCAGTGGAGGGTTCAGATGTAATTTGGATGGCTTGGTAGGCCAACTCAGCTGGTGAGAGCGGCATCTGATCTCTGTAGGAATTAATTTCTGAAGGTGTCGGGAGGATCCATCGGTCGATAGAGCCATCGAAAGTGGTGGATATCATTGCAACCGTATTTGGGATCTCTTGTAGTGGGAGAGGAAAACAACCTAGTAGGGAAGATGCCTTCAGAAGACTGGTACCAATACTGATGTAAGAGTCAGGACAACCTCCTATTATGGGTACAATGCTACTTGGTAACATGGAATAATCAGGGGTGCAGAAGGATAACTGATCCACTCAGACTATTTTCCCATCCAATGGAAATAGGACGAGTCGGAAGACCGAAGAAACAATGGCATTCATGGCATAAGACCAACTGTGACCGAGCAATAGATTATAGTCGAGATGGCAATCTATGACTTCAACGTCCACAGTTACTGTTTTCCCACTCAGAGTGATGGGAAAGCTAGCAAGGTATCCTTTTGGGAGGAAGGTGTGGCCATAAAAAGCTGTGAGGGAATTCGATGGCAGTGTTAAGGTAGGAGAACCTAAATTGAGCCAACAAGCTTATGACATAATGCAGGTTGAATCACCTTCGTCTATGACAGTGTGATGGATTGGTCTCCCTTTCGACACAACCTGCACCTGGAATGTGAGTTGGTGTGAGAGGAAAGATTTAGATTTTTCCATATCAAAAATAGCTAGCATGGAATCCTAGGGGTCTATTCCACCAATGGTCGAAATCAAAGCTTTCCTTTGTGCTAGACAGGTTTGTAATACTTCGAGAGTAGACATAGCTAATGGTGCCTGCACCAAATCTTCTACAATGTTGTAGTTTTTGGCTGCACATGCAGAGTTGTTATGAGTCGTGTGTCGAAGTGTCTCTTTGGGGGGATGAATCACGGGGTTAGTAGTAGGCCATTCGATATGAAAATCATTGGGCGGTGGTGGATTTGAACTCGTACCAGGTTCTTGAGAATCTATGGTAGGATTTCCATAAAGCATGGCTCATGTTTGAAGTTCAACACTCTCAATGCCATAAATGGCAGATGGTCCTTTACCGGAAGGATGTGAACCACCATTGCCCCGTTGATGGGGTTGTGGCGGATTTTCAACCATGTGTTGATTTTGCTGCTATTGATTAAGGAAAGGATTATGAAGAACGACAAGTGTTTGCCCAGAATCCTTGTTTGCAATAAAATTGGTGCATTCCTACAACCGAGGAAATTTATATGTCAAGTGGTCCTCTGCACAGATCTTGCAAGGAAGTTTCATGGGTTTATCCTTCCCTTTCTCATTTTTGGAAGCGTTTTTATGATTAGGGTTATTCTGATTGTTCGACTGCTCTTCCAAAGAAGATGTCTTTTTCTTGTTCTTCTTATTTTTCCCACTAGGTTTTTGTGAATTTTCCATAGAATTTACCTCAGTAGTAGGAAGATTAGTCGTTTGGTGAGGGGCGGTGGTAGCTGAAGATGGCTGGGAGGCTTTCCCCCGAGACTGTTTTGTGGCTACACCAGAGATCGTTCCAACAAGACCATCAACATGAGCTCCGGTTTTCTGAGTAGCCGGAGGATTTGGGTTACCAGGGGAATTGGGGAGCAAATCATATAGCGTGCCAGATTGTGGATAGATTAAATCCAAATGTTGAGCACGACGAATGCATTGATCTTCTGTAACCACACTGTAAAGTCCAATGTATTTAGAGATGTGGGGTAAGAGAGACTTACAAAACCAATTAGCTAAGAGATGATCTAGGATTGGCGCTTTGACTAGCCTCCTCCTATGTCTCCATTCATGAATGTGATCGAAGACGTGGGTGGCAGTGTCTTGTCGCAGCGAGGTTAACAGTTCCATTCCAGTTTCAAATATGATTAGTAGTTGGAATTTCTTTAGAAAATCCGTCGCTAAAGCACCAAAAGTGTTGATGGTGGCACGTGGAAATTCAATATACCACTTGGCAACATTTCCTGTAAGGGTGTGGGGAAATAGTTGAAGCTGGACACTGTCATCCACCATGGAATTGGATATAGACCATAGATGAAAGTTAGTGATGTGTGCATCTGGGTCATCCCCTTGTTTCCCATCAAACTTCGGGATGTCAGAAGGAATCTTGTGTGGTAATAGAGGCCAGAGTGGGTTGTGATTTATGGGATCATTAGTCATTTTATGGATATCGGGGATGTCCAGAGTTGCCAAAAATGGCAATTGTGGAATTTCCTCTGAATCTAACCAAGGAAGTATGGGCTGACTACTTAGACCATAGGGTCCACCCATCAATGTGCTACTATGAATATAAGTAGGACTTTGATAAAAATTTCCTATAGGTGGAGGGGTAGGGACATATGGTTGCTGTCCATAGGGCATATTGTATTGCGAGGCGAATGGTTGGTTTCCCCTAGTATAAAAGTTCCCTCCCATTCCATATGGAGGTTGGGGTGGGTTATTCCATATGGATGCAATAGAGTTTCCTGGAGGCATGCTACTACTTGCCTAGTTCAGCAACGACATATACCCTACACCTATATTTGAACCACTTAAGGGAATAGTATTGACAATAGGTTGTCCCGTTTTTCCTAAGGATTTCAAGGGAAGTGAAATGTTCCCTGCTACCTGCGTTCTGGTGACACTGCCCCCTGGTATAGTGGCCAAGGGGTTTGAACTTAGCAAAGGGTTCCAACCGAAAGGGTTTCTAAAAGGAACCGAAGTAGTCACACTCTTGGGAGGAGCAACTGTGGGTCCCAATGTGGTCACCGTAGGAGTAGATCCCGAAGGATTCGGCAAGCTACTGATAGTTGTGATTACCATAGGGTTTGGATTAGGTATATGTTGACTACTAGGGTTACCAAGTGATGGCATAGAACTGACAACCGGCAGGGAGGATGGTGGCGAAGCTGGGATGGTTTCCATTGGCATCGACCCTGTGGGTGCCGGTGGTGAAATGGATGTTTGTGTGATCAAAGACATATCTTGGCGTGGTGGAATCTGAACTATCACAGGCCCCAACAGATCAGTGAGTGGAGGATTGTAATGAGGTACAACCCCTTCCATGAAAGGGTCCTCCGGAAATTCCGTATGATATGAGGTTATGTGAAAATCAGGATTTCTCAAAGGAGACTGCTCTTCCACAAAAGGCATGGGTTTCCCAAGGTTCAGTTCTTCCTCAATAGTTAGAGGAGGTAGACCTTGCTATCGTCAAGAAATACAGTGTGGGTCAGATGACTCCATGGTGACCTGTTTAGTTTTAACCAATTTTAATAAATTGTGATGTATTCTAAAGTCTCAATGACAGTAACCACACACCTAAAAAAGAAAAAAGGACTCTCTAAAATCAATCAGCAAGAAGCCAAAATAGGGTGCCCTGTTTGAGTACTACCATTTGCTAGTGATGAAATCTAGTATCACAATAGTATACAAAGAGGGTTGGTCGAAAGTACAGTTACAGTCACTCTAGAGCTTCGCCCGGACCTCAGACGATAGGTGTAAGCACTCTCATGAAGACGAGTACCCTCCTAAAGATCGAAGACAGAGTGGGTCCGTCTATTCAAGTACCAAAATAGCCCGTCCCAGTCACCTTTTTTAACTCCCTAAAAATTATGGCCACTAAAGGTACCACAAATCACAGACATCATCAGGGGGGTCCATGGTCAAGGACAACATGCTATATGGGCAGAATACCTAGATCCCCGATCTAGTTTCGACATCCTCGAAGGGAACCCCAATATATAACACACCCACCAGATGCATTTGAAGGCGGGCTACCTTCTTGTGCACCCAAGTGTTGTCTCGCACTGAGATTTGGTAAAGGAATGATCCTGATAATATGAGTGCAGCAGGATTTCACTCGTTAATGACTCTAGTTTCAAGTTTTGAGATCTTCGGTGATTTTCTCACTTTCCTAACCCAAGATCCTAGCCTGAACTACTCTTTGTGTGAGCTAAAAAAAGAGTAATGTGATTGATTTTATTATCACTTGATTCTTAGTGTACTTGATTATTAGTCTTGCGGAGGGGGAGTGGATGTATGAAATGCAATGAGACTCTGACTCAAGAAACCATGCAAAATATGCTCTAAATATTGAATTCGATGAAGAGTATTTCTACAATGAGAGGTTTCTTTTCAACATCCATGCACTAACATTCAAATAGCACAGTTCAAATTTAAAGATTCAGACTTCTATCTACCTCTTCTTAACAATCTATGAACTGAAATTTTCAGAATTAACTCAGTTAGATGCAGAAAAACTATATATAAAAAAAAAAATTCTTCTCTAAAAAGTAAATGCTTTTGACACTAACTTTTCAAACAAGAGAAAAAAAACAAAAATGCTAGCTTAGTAAACAAGCACAGGGATTCAGCCAAGGAGAGATACTGATGGCAAAAAAACTCTGCAACCAAAACACAATCACAGCCGTGAACAACAAATTTTGGCTGAGTAACGCACTATCTCTGAGTAAAGACAACGTTAATCCAGAGACTAACGCACTGTATTTAAGTATAGGAATCGTTATAATGCACTAGAAAACCCATAGAGGTAGCGTTAGCCAGGGTAAATTTCTTCAGATGGTAAAAAAGAAACAGGATTGAACTCTGCGAGCTTTTGAAATGTCTACTGGGCATAAATACTGGTTGGAAGGGTTTGTGAATAGAGGAAAGAAGAAAGGAGGAAAAAAATAGTCTGGAAACTATGGGGAAACTCCCCAGCGGAGTCACCAATTCTACTGTAGGGTAAAATTCTTGGGTTCTTCGTTATCTTATATCCCTCTCAGGGATTTCCGGTGCCCGAGGCAGACAGTAAGATTAGTTGTATAGTTCACAAAGATTGCATATACATGTTCATACTAACTTAAAACCACTTGATAGGATAAGATAGAAGATTACCTCTTTAATGATATTAGAGTCCCTTGGAGAGCACTAGGCAGCGAAGCAAAGGTTTTCCTTCACTAGCTCCAAATCTTGGCCCTACAATCAATTAAAGCACCCGTGTAATTTCTAACATGACATACATTTCCTATCAATTAAGCCAATATATAATAAAAATCTAAACTATGCACATCTAAGCGATTCATCTCATGCTATATAAGTGATTAAGTAATAATTACAATATCAACACATAGAATGGACAAAACAGATACAGTTATATTGATTTATAAAAATGAGGATTACAACCGTCAGTTGCACCAAGCCCTCCTTAGCCTTCCAATCTCTCTATCTCTCAAAGTGGTGATGTCTTGATCAACAATTTCTCAATGAACTTCTTTGACCATTGACCTTCACACTACAACAATGATCTCTACTTCACAAGTATTCAAAAAATTTGACAATCCTTCGACCTTGAACCAAGAGCCTTCAACTCCATTCTATAGGAGATGGAGAGAGCAATCATTTCCCTTCTCTTTCCACCAGTTCTGAATAGAAAAAACCAAGATGTTTCTCTAATCTCCATGCTCTTTCCTTCTTTGAGAGTTCAGTTTTTTATGGCAAGGCCAAATAAGAGATCAGTGCTTTGCAATTTGCTTTTTGTACTGACTCTCTTGTGAGAAAAAGCTGGAGATTCAAATCATTCTCCGCGGGTTTTTCTTGTTTCAAACTTAAAACAGGGGTAACACTGCCCTCTAGTGTAAACAGAGAGTTTCCCTAGCCACTAACGCGGCCTATTCACTGATCAACTGCGTTATAATGCTCTTGCGTTGTTATAGAGAGGCGTTACCTTGGTAGAAATAGGTTTAATTTAGGTCTTTGTATTCCTTCCATATTTGTCTTCTCCTCTGAGTTGATGAGGAGGTATTTTGACATGTAACACTAATTTATCTAATGTTTCACCAATCACAATTTGATCCTCTAACTTGAAAAATGTTTTTCTATTACTCATGACCCTATGGGATGGTTTGGTGAGATATAACACTTCATAGCCATATGAGTGATGAAAATTTCATAGAGAAGTTTCTTCTTATCTGAAAGCTAAAGTTCCACTATTTTAAAATTACTTTGAATTCCATAAAAAAATTCTACTATCCAATTATTATTCTCTTAATGCTATAGTTCTAGTTAAAAAATGGTAATGAACATTGATTCTTAGATAGTTTCTTGAATACACTTTGTAAAAGTTGTGGTTGTCATACATGAAATTAGACTAAATTATAATTTGGATTCAATTATCATAAGCTTCATTTTATCAATTTTAACAATCATGGCCATACTAGAGAAAAAATAATTAATAATTTTTACTTTCCTACCAATATTATAGGATCTCCTCAATAGAATAATAATATCATTAAATTAAGAAATAAGGATGATGATTAAACATCTATATTTTGGATGACACAAATTTCTTCTTCCAAACTATGTTTTAATTTGTTAATTTATATACCATAGATGGTGGAGGACAGGGGATAACCTTGCTTAAATTGTATATTAAAATCAATATTTTCCATTTAGAACCTTATATTTAAAATATTAACAATGAAATTCTCATACAATCCAATGAAAAAAACTCACAATTTAAAATTCACTTATCACTCCCAATCTATTCAAAAGGATAGCCTTAGTAACTATCCCAAAATATTTTATGAAGTCCACAAAAAAAACATGTGAGATTGGCCTTATTATTGTGACACTTTTCCTAATGATTTTAAGTGTAACAAAATGGTCCATAATGGAATGACAACCCTTTCTATTTTTTTCAATAGATTTCTAGCCTACATTGATCTTAAAATAATTTCATATAACTCGGCTAAAAGGCAGGTAATCATAATAATTTTATAATTGGAAGGATTATTTTTATCCTACTTTAAAACATATCCACAAGGCGGATTTGAAGCTAGCGTTTACAAAATCGTTTTGGCTACAAAATTAAAAGCACATCGACATGAGGGATGAAGATAATGCCTCCATTTTTAAGGTTTCTATTTTTTAGTCTTTGATGTTGTTATATTTCCCTTTTGAGAGCCAATTAACACAAAACATCATGCCTTATACCAAAAAACCATATTCCTATATTTAAAGGGGTTGAATGTTTTGGAAGATATTGAAGGATTTCTAACTTTTTTGAAGGTACGAATTGTAGTGCTCCAAGCAAATCATATTGTTTTCTTTAGTTTTACAAGTCAAAATTTCCTCCATAATTATTTATTTCATAGGTTAGATAGGTGTTAAAAAATATCTTGCTTTCTATGTACAGTGGTATTTTTTCATTTTAATTAGAGATTTATACCTATTTTCATTACCATATTAATGCATGAATATGGGTTACACTTTGGGCCAATGTGGCGATGAAATTTTGAAATTTTAGTCTTTTATTGAATTAAAGCTATCAAAAATCATATAAGAATTTTTAATTTTAATTCAGAGTAAAAACACAATTTGTGGATAATTATGTTGTCCTGATGATATTTTTTGCAAACAAAATTAGTGTCATATAATCTCTCAGTTTACCATTAAATGAAATGCTTGTCATTGCAAACTTTCAGACATCTTGAGCAGTATGTGAGTGTTCCCGTAGCATAACTTAGTCGAAAATGTTTATAAATATATATATATATATATATATATATATATATATATATATATACATGATCTACATGGAGAGAAGGAAGTTTTTAATATTAACAAATTACCTTTCTATGTCTATTTTTTATTATTTTTTGAAGTTAGTGAAGTAATATTTCAATTGAATTCTTTAGACACTTGTGTTCATGTAATATTTTTTTAACTATATAAATAAATTGGAAAAATAATAGTACACTTTTGAAGAGGATTTGTAAATGAATATATTTTTAATTTAAAAAAAAAAAAAATCTATATAGTTTATGTTATTGATTTTATATTCATCCCCTTTGAAACTGTCCAAAACAAATTCAAGAATTATGTTCAAAAGAAATTAGATGAAAAATATCATATCTACTAGAAATGTCAAAATTGTATGCCATTGGATAGATAATTCCATTACGAATCCAACATTATCAACTTTACCACTTAAAGATATATTTTTCCTGAATTTCTCTAGGGTAGAAATGGTGTTCCAGAAAAATCTACAAAATAGGAACTCAAACTTTGTTCTTTAGGCCATCAATAGCTCGATCAAATACTTAAAAGGATTGATTGAGCGCTTAGGGTAAATTTTTAAATAGCTTGAAGAAGGGTTTAAAAGACTCTCAAAAAAGCTCTTAACATGGTTAAATATTGTATCGAGTGAGTGCTTTGAAATATACAATCCCCATTGTGTTTTCGACAGTAATTAAAAAAGAGAGCTTGATTGAGCTCCTGCGTAACAATGTGTTACATAGGAGCTTGTCAAGGGTCTATTTATAAGCCCTAAAATAGCTTTATCTAGCACTAAAATATTGCTAGATCGAGTTTCTTTTTTATCCCTCCCATTTTCCAAAAAGTGTAACCACTACAAGGAAAAGACCCTCTAGTAGATTTTTTTGAGAAACCACATAGAAAAATACCCCATACATCCATTTCTAGAGGAGGTTGGCGTGCGAAGGGTTTTGTGGATGGTTTCCTCTTGGTGCACTCTAACCACGAAAGCACCGGTTCCGACCAAAACATTGGCACACCGGACACCGTGCACTCTGTACACACCTGCCCAGTGCATCTTATTATTCTATAGCACCGGTGCGTATTATTATTCTATAGCACCGATGAATCAGAGATATTCCGTGCTAGTGCATTATAAAACACATCACCAAAATCGAGACGACTATGTGCGGTAAAAAGAAACCGCACCGGTCCATCATAATACATCGCACCAAAGCACAAAACGACTGGTGCATTTGTAAGAAACAGACCTGGTGTGACTATAAACAATGCACACTGATAAAGGGTTATATTAAAAAAAAAATTACAGCAAATAACCCGAATTTTTCAGTTTTCTAGTGCTTCTAAGCTCTTAATTACTAGTACGTGCCCTACCATAGAACGCATCGGTGCGCATGAGACATTGGCACACCGAATAGATTGCGCAACGTACACACACATCTGAGGCCTCCTATTTCTATAATGCACTGGTGCTTCACCCCTATTTTGCGCTAGTGCATCATAAAACACCGTGCCAAAATAGAAACACGTCGGTGCCTTCTTATCAGAGACCACTAGTGCGCCTATAAAAAAGCGCACCGGTAAAGGGTTATATTAGAAAATTATGACAAAATAACCTGGATTTTTCAGTTTTCAAGTGTTTCTGAGCTCTCAATTACCGATGCGCGACATCCCATAGAACACATAGGTGTGCACGAGACATTGGCACACTGGACAACTTGCGCAACATAGACACACATCTGGGGCATCCTATTACTGTAACGCACTGGTGCTTCACCACTCTTCCGCATCGGCGCATCATAAAACACCGTGCCAAAACATAAACGCACTAGTGTGTTCTTACCCAATAGCACCAGTGCGTCGATAAACACCATGCATCAGAATAACGTTACATAAAAAAAAAATTAAGGCCAAAAAACCAATGCTTTACGACTATTTCGCACTGGTGCTTTATGGATTTTCCACCCCGGTGCCTCATCAAAATTTCGCACCGAAACTGAAACATCCTGATGCGATGTTAGGGAACCACCCCGGTGTATTATAAACAACGCGCCAAATTTGATATAGCCTGGTGTGGTTGTAGGTAAGTGTACAAGTGTGCCTATAAAACTCCGCACACCGGAACATGGTTAAATAAAAAAAAAATATTACGGCCCAAAAACTTCATTTTTCACTTTCCTTAGTGCTCCAGAGCTCTCAAGCACCTATGCCATTTCCCTTTGTCTAATCCGCCCTAACATCGTTGCTCTTTTTGCACTCATTGCACACACTGCTGCTCTACATTGGCCACCAATCTCCAGCTTTCATTTTGGAAAATGGTGGGTAAAATTTCTTTTACAAAGTTTACAGCCAATATGCCTCCTCGACGGTGAAATGTACAGATATTTTTCTAGTTTTTCCATAATTAAGCCTTTTAGCATATTAGAAATTGAAATAACCTTAAAAATAGCCGTTAATATATATATATGTATATGTATATGTATATATATATATATATATATATATATATATATATATATATATATATATATATATATATATATATATATATATATATATATATATATATATAGATATATATTGTTGCGCGGTGCGTGAGATCTGCTCAGATCGCATCGGATAGCGATGCTGCATGTAAAATTTATAGGCTGCATTGGCACCGGTGCTAATGATATCCGCACCGTTCCTGGGGTAGTACCAAAAGGCACCCTGAATAATTTTAAAATTCAAAAAGTAAATAGAAGGTAGTGCGCTCATTTATCCAGTTTCACCGTTGACCACGAAAATCACAGTGTAGTGCATTGATCAAATTATCTGCCCCAGAGTATGTCAGTGTACCACATTCTAGATTCTGAGAGGGTCAACGGTGGGGCCAGGTAAAACACCACAACATCAGCTATGTAATTGTCATGAATTAACTAAGCTAACACGACTATATGAATCAGGGCATATATTTTAGTCAGCGCACTGCTATTGTGAAATTTGAAAAAGTTAACGGTGCTTGAAAAATAGACAGCTACACCAAGGCCAGTGCATTGTATTTAATTATGGGCACCAGGACTGGTGCTCTACGTTCTTTATACACACCACGACTAGTGCGTGACTATTTTTATGGTGCACTGACTTTTATGTTTGTTTTTTGTTTCAAAAAAAATAAATATGTATATTCCTAGATACATGTCTGTTGTAATACTTTTATTATTATTTAATATGGCAATGATTCAGAGCGAAGAGGAGGAACAACAACAAAAACAGGCTGAAAAGTATGACATGATTCACCAATGGGAGGCCTGAGAGAGGGAGAGAGATGCATACCCTCACCCTATTACTATAGATACCCAGGAGATCCTTAGGTAGGTAGGCCTCCTCAAGTTCTATGAGGAGGCTACTTCCCTAAAGGCGCAGAATGTGTTTCTGAGATATCTTATCCGTAGTTGGAATTCCCACCGATAGGATTTCCAGGTTGGTCTTGACTAGTGGTACACACCCACTGAGGAGGATATTTATTTTATTACAGGACTATCGAGGAGAGGGGTGGATTTTCCCTCATTCCCAGATGTACTGTCAGTTGGTTGTACAGTAGGGAGTTAGTTAGTTTACTCCTAGAGATACATTGGAGCACATGTACTGTCTCCTTTAGATTTTCAGGTACCTAGAGGTCAATTACGTATAGTTGATTTTGGTAGACAAGACGTGCAGTGCCTCTCCCTTATCATTTCGACCATTTCACACAACACCAATGACGGGCAACACATTAGATTCTTTATTTTTTATGTTGATTCTTTAGTACAGCAGCCACGACTTGTCAGGTGGTCTGCCATTTTTTTGCGGCAGTTTTGTACGGCCTTAGATAGATGTCATGCTCATGCACAAGGGAGGGTCGACTTCCCTTTTGCTTCAGACCTGTTTTGTTTATTTTTTGAGAAGTTTCCAGAGATGAGACCTAGTTTTTTTCGACAGCCTCAAAGGCCGATGTTTGAGGTATAGATGCGCATGTGGGGGCAGATGATGCCCAAGATGGGAGACACTTTTTTTCTAGCAAGAATATCACAGGATTCACTGGACTTACTATCCAGTTTTGATGGGCTACATCCCTTAATTTTGGTCCCATGTCCTTATGATGGCTTAGATTTCCGAGGGTGTCCCAACATCCTCTTCACAGTTGATGAGGCACCATATCATAGAGGTAATATTATTGTTTTATTTATATTTATTCTAACATGTTCTTAATTAAATTTTTTTTATTAAATTTTGTAATGAAATTATCTAATTATTGTTGTCTACTTGTATATATTTTGCAGAAATTGGCTTTTTTTATTGCGAGGAGATGCCAGGTCCACCACATGATCCAGGTGTGGATCCTGATGATGATGATCAAGATATGGCTGATGTCGAGCATGATCATGATGAGGATGATGCTGGTGCAGCAGAGAGACATGCTCCTGCTCATCATGGTGCACCGGTGCCACCTTTTGCTAGGCGTGATCGACCTAAGACTAGATATAGGATGGAGTTTTCCAACCAACTCTGTGCATTGATTGTTGATGCGGGCATTAGGCCCACTCATTACAGAGACATACAGGCCAACGATAGGCTATTACAGATTTGGAGAGGCATGCTACGTGACATGTACGGCCTGATGCGGCATGTCGTAGGAGCTACCACAGCAATTACGTGACTCAGGAGGACTGCCCATAGCTATAGCCGTATTCGAGCCATGGCACATGATGGACATGATTTCGCGAGCAATGACTCATATGCATCTCATGATCATTCACCTCGTGGTGCACCTGATGAGTATGACGCTCCACTGGCAGCATCTGACAATCATCATGGATATGAGTATGGACCATCGGCCACATCCAGTCAGTAGCTTGTAGCTACATCCATCAGTACTAGTCATGATGATCATGAGCAGGATGGACCATTGACTATTGAGGTTGCACTATTCATTGAGCAGACCTCCACTACTACTGCTTATATTAATGTTGTACTACCACCAATGGATGCATCCATTAGTACTAGTGATCATGATCATCAACAAGCTCTACCATCGATTGTCGAGGCTGCACCCAGCTTTACTGAGGAGGCATCCACTTGTAGTACTGATATTGATGTTGTTATACTACCACCAACACCTCATCCATGATATTTATATTACAATTGTATAGTTTTAACATTACTCAGTTATATATAAATATATATATGGTCCATGTATTTTATGTTCATGTTGCATTTGCACTTAATTTTCATGTTGGTGATCATCATGATGTGGCGCATATTGTTAGGTCATGTTATATATGTTCATTTAATGTTTAGCTTTCAGATAAATGTGTATATCTGATAGCGTGAGTTATTTGACATATTGAGATGTATATTTGTTGTTTTTGTTGTGATGATCTTAATATGTAATGTTAATTTGATGTTTGAATGTGTTTATTAGTAGAATATGATGTTTGTACGATGGTTATCATGATCGTGATGATGTTTATTAATTAATTTAATATTAAATGACCATTATATTTATTAAATATTATGTTGTAATTGTAATTTTAATTGTATGTAAAATTGTAAAAGTGTATCTATATTTGTACTTATTGTAATTTAAACTGTAATTGTATGTAAAATATTTATTAATGTGAAATTTTAATTGTAATTGTAATATTTAATTTATTTTGAAATGATTGTAATTGTATATATGAAAAATTGTAAAATTGTAATTGTAAATGTAATTGTATGTAAAACTCTAAAATTGTAATTGTAATTGTAATTGTAATTTTAATTGAATTGTACGTAAAATATTCATAAAATTGTAATTGTAATTGTAAATGTAATTCTATGAAAAATTGTAAATGTAATTGTATGTAAAATTCTAAAATTGTAATTGTGTTTGTAATTGTAATTTTAATTGAATTGTATGTAAAATATTTGTAAAATTGTAATTGTAATTGTAAATATAATTCTATGTAAAATTGTAAATGTAATTGTATGTAAAATTCTAAAATTGTAATTGTATTTGTAATTGTAATTTTAATTGAATTGTATGTAAAATATTTGTAAAATTGTAATTGCAGTTCTAATTCTAATTGTAATTATTGTACTTTTAATTGTATTTGTATGTAAAATATTTGTAAAAGTTTAATTCTATTAATGTGAAAATTTTAATTGTATTAATGTGAAATGATTTTATTAAAATATTGAAATTTGTAAATTTGCAAATAATTGTAAAATAACAAATCTAGAATAATACGAATTTTTGTAACATAATAAAATTTAGAAAACAAATTCATGTACTTTATAATTATCATTATTTTACTATGATCTTACATACAAAAAAAAAAAAAACTTTTACAATCCGGTGCGCTTATGATCCTAACACGCACTGGTGCGTCACAACTCTTCTGCACCGGTAACGAATAAACACAAATAAAAAAAGCATAAATCTATTTTCTTTAAGTGAAAAGAAAAAGCAATTTGAAAAATAGGCGGCAAAATATTTTCGAAAATATAATTTCATAAAATAATTCCCTAAATACTAAACACTTTATTATTTCACTATTTTTGCTAAAATTTTCAGCCAAATATTTGTAGGAGAAAACCTGGAGCAAGAGAGCAGGAGGACACTGTGGAGCAGCGAAATACGTTCGAACAGAAGTATACAAACAATCAGAAACCAAACCGCTTGTGATAAAAACCCTGTATCATAGAATTTGAAACCATCTCGTGATTAAATTTGATTATTTTTTTTACTTTTTTCTGCAGTTTATCCATTTTTACCGTAAACCCTTCATTTTTTTGTTTTTTTCCTTTCTTATCTCTGTTTCTGTGATTTCAGAATTAGTGTTTTTCATTTTAGATTGGCGTCCAACCCACGAGACGAATTTCATAGTCAGATCCCAATCCATTTGGCCATTGCGTGAATTTTTGAAAAATTTGATTTTCTTTATCGGTGTGCCCTGCGTAGTATACTGCACTGGTGCTATGTATTATACATTGCACCTCGAAAGTACTATTGTAAAAAATTGAAATAATTTGTTTTAAATCTGTGCGCCAAATCTGAAATAGGACACCGGTGCTCCATTTAACTAGGAAAGCACCGTACGGTATATTACATTGATTTTGCGGTACGTTTATAATACCCCACGCACCATTAGGTATATTACACTACTTTTTTCAGTGCGTTTATAATACCCAACACACCATATGGTGTATTATAATTTTTTGTAGTGCATTTTTAATATCCCCACGCACCGACGGTGGTGCGAACCTCGTGAAAGACGCACTGGTACCTTGAGATTTATTTTCTACCTGAAAATTTGAGAATTTATCTATAAATATATTAATGAATTATATGGTACAGGTTTTATATTGATAATGAGATTTCTGACAAGAGATCAAGTAACAAAAATATTGTTAACACATCAAGAAAAAAAAAAAGACAAGTTCTTTGTAAATTCTTTATAAAAAATATTATTTTTGAACTATATGTAACTTTAAATAACATGTATTATTTATTTTGTATCATGCATAGCCACAAAATTATGAAGCTTGATATGATTATTTTTTATCTTGGAACAGAAGAGCGTAAATTTTTAATGGAGAAATTGCAAAAAGGATGAATCAGGTGAAAGAAAAAAATACTATCGATCCAATATGACTTTCTTTTTTTAATTATCATTAATAATATGCTTAAAATTATTAGATAACATGTGTCAAATAGTATACTAATTCACATCTATTTAATGTTTTACAGGGACCAACAAATCAGAAAAGGAATGTTGTTCTAAGAAAAGAAAAAAAATAGAACATGCAAATGAAAATCAATTGCTCCTTAGCTCATCTGGACTCGTGCTGGAAGTTAACGAAAGGGGAAAAACTTTTACAAAATTTTGAGGGATCTAGTGGAACAAATGTATAGACGTTCTTTCCAACAACAACAACGTGCTTCAAATGTAATATGTAATCATTGAATTTTTCTATCATTAGCTACAATAAATAAACAATTTAGCATTAAATATTAATTTTCAAGAATTTTCTTGCATAAAAGAAAAGAAAATGGAACCCATTCAAAAAATAAAATAGTAGACAAGGAAGAAAATCGTTGATCTCTAAATTTGTGAGTAATTTTTACTTCCTTATAACAACTTAACTAGATTTCATTTTTCTATTTTTTAACTTTTTTTTACAAAAATCATCATTGTCGAATGTCTTCAAACAGGTGTGAACATACAAAGAAGAACCATCAGATGAATTGATTGAAATTTGGTTAAATATGGGTTGTGAGTATATGTTGGCATATCAGAATTCAATTGTGAAATTTGTAAGCATCTATCGATCTTGTTTTACTTAGCTTCGTCTATAATTAATAAAAAAAAATCATCTTTTATATTAAATATATGATTTTTTATGGGGTATAAAACTTGCAGGAAACAAAGTATGTAACTGCGCCAACAGATGAAATTTTGAAAGATGGCATGGTATATGGTTTTGAAAGAATGTGTATAATTTACGAGTCAATTGTTGCTATGGTAAGTCATTTTTATTTTCGATTTACATTGATGTATATTATTTAATACTGCAATTTTTGTTATTCTCAACAATGTATATACACTCATTTCATTTTTTTTTATGTTTGTATATGGAAGGTCAAGAAGAAGAAAACAATGAACACCATGAACAAAACATTCCTGAAAATAACCCAAGTCATGGAAGTAGCTCTAGCAGTGACAATAGTTCAAGCGAAGAATGATGATCACTATGTTTGGATATCAAAGCAAGGCGTTTTATTTTTTGAAATATATATGTTTGTGAAATTAGACATTTTGTTTAATGTAATGGACATAGTGTCTTAATTGAAAGACAAAGGGATACCAATAACTGTCCCATTTTGTATGATAAAGATTGTATTATATATATATATATATATATATATATATATATATATATATATATATTATGTTTTAATTTATTCTATTGCATTCTCCAATGTCATTCTCCATTGTCGTTCTCAAATGCACTAATAAAAATTTAATTCATATGAATATTGTTTAAGATATATATGTGTCGACTTTTCATGAATAATGAATTTTAAAGAACCACAATAATTATGATATGATATAACAAATTAATCCAAACATCACATTCAAATGCATTAATAAAAATGTAATTAATATGAATATTTTCATAAGATGTGTTGAATTTTGATGAATAATGAATTTAAAACAATCAGAGTAACTGGACTATCACAGGTCAATGTTTCTAAAAAATACAACATGAAAACCGGTGTGTGTTAGTAACTGTAAACCGGTGTGTTTAT
The DNA here is from genome assembly GCA_034641835.2 of Pinus albicaulis. NCBI lineage: Eukaryota > Viridiplantae > Streptophyta > Pinopsida > Pinales > Pinaceae > Pinus > Pinus albicaulis. The sequence continues at coordinate 841,080,947 of CM076574.1, forward strand.
GTGTCTATACGCATCGGTGTCGTTATATGATCTATGGGCACCGAGCAAATACCGATACCAGTTATCAATATCTGTCTGTTTTTGTGATACTGCGCACCAGGGCGTTTACATATCTATAAGCGCTGGTGCATTTTTACAACCTATGGGCACCACATGAATACTGATACCAATTATAAATCTCAGTGCCTTTTTGCGATATGGTGCACCTTTGGGTTGATATGACCTATGGGCACAGCATAAATCCCAAGAACAATTAGAATGGCCCCATGCACTCTATGACCAACACTATGCCCAGTGCGGTTTTACACCTAAACGTCCCGGTGCATTGGACTAACACAGCCCTGTGGCGCTATCGGCAAGTACGCACTAGTGCGTTAAAGGCATAGTGGCACACCAATGAAAAAACATCCGTAATAACCTCTAGCTTCCCATTTTTTTTAGTTCTGTTGAATTTCTGTTAAAAGCTCCGCCAAAACCTCCGTAGCCATAAACGGATGTTGTAGAAAATGTTTTTTTGACAATTTTGGCCAAGTTTATAACACTAGAAACCTCCTTTATAACCTTCGCTAGAGGGCCTTTTCCTTGTATTGAACCCATCTTCATGCATTCACCTATAAGGACTCATTATAGTCATCCACTGTACACTCTTTATTATTCCAAGAGTTTTCTATTTTATTTTCCTTTTTATGTAAAACCTTAATACACAAATTTTTTATGAAGTTGAGAGGGTTTTCATAAAATTATGATAGAGTTATTTGATATTGTCCTTATTTGAGAGGAGGTCGTAATCTAAATCCTTTAAATAAATATAAATTTTATCTTTGTTGAAGATAAAGTAATTTTCGTTATCAAAGTTCACTTCCTTGAATATTTGTGCATGGAAAGGTACATATTTGGGGTTAAAGGTATATGATCAAAGTCAAGATCATTATCATTCAAGACGCCAAAATTTACTATTTGGTTGTGTATGAGGATATCATATATCACATAATCTATAGGATTTTTTCTAAGCCTACGAACAAAACTCATCAAGTTGTATTTTGACCACTTCACTACACCATCACAAGTTTTAGATATTTATAACTATAGAAGTTGATTAGCTTGGTAAAAAAAAATTGGCAACAAATTCTTTAGGTTTCCTTTAGAATACACCTACTATAACAAGGTTGTCATCTTGGCATAAAGGATTAGGGTTGGATTCATTTCTTAAAATAATAACATGATTAGTTGTTGTTTTAACATTAATTTTTTCTAACAAGAAGATACTACCACCATTTCTGAGATTTTTATTCCTTATTTTTAAAGCTTGAAAGAGTAATTTTATTAGATGATTCTATGTCTAGTTTGAAGTAGACATCAAGCATCCTAGAGCTAATTTGTAAAACGAATCCAATTTTTTTCTCCTTTAAAATACGAATATATGATTTTCTAGAAGAGAATATATCTCATAAACAAAAATATGGGTTATGCAAGTGAATACCTTACAAAAAATTTCCCAATAAAATAAGAAATTTACAAAACATTACAAAACTAGGGAATTTTTTTAATAGACATCGTTCGCCATTAGAGAATTTTAGTAGACCAAATTTAGCCATTAATATTTAAATCACCTAGCTTAGGACATGGAAATATTCTTTGGATAGGATATATTTTGAAATTTTCATAATTATTTTACTGAATTTTTCAACATATTTCTCCATTTGGATGGACTATTTTACTAGATGGTGTATTATTAAAAGAGAATATCCCATAATCATAAGTGTGTTCACCTATAGTTCTTTAGTTAATAAAAATACCTCATAGAATACATATATTTCTTCTTGATTATTTTTCATACAAGGATCCCATGAGTACTTGAAGACATTTTCATCCTTAATCCCATAGAGTACCCCTCCCCCTCCTATCATGCCTAGGTTTCATTTGCATTTCCCATCAAAATAAAGGATATATAATTTTTTTTATCACTTCCATGCTCTTAATTATATGAATATCAGTATTAGCCTCCACTAGTACAAAATAGATAATTATTTTCTAAAATCCCAAACAAATTCTTTATACAAAACATTAACACTAGAAAATTGTACACTGTAAGAGACATTAGAAACTATCTAGAAAAAAGTTAGAAACTATCCAGAAAAAGGTAGAAATCAATAATTTCCAACAGAGAATATCATGGAAGGATAACAAATTAAATTTCCTAAGGTTATGTGAAAAATATTTGACCTCTCATTAGCAACAAAAGAATTTTGTGTGGACTGCGCACATTTTCCTTTGAAAGTCGTGCAGTCCTCGGAAGGGTTAACTGTAATTTTCTAAGACAACTTCCAACAATTGGCGAGTTGCTAACAGTAATTTTCTGAGACAACTTCCATCACTTAGCAAGTTGATTCTCTATCATGGCTAGTCAAGGGCAATTGACTTGAGGTCGCCTTGAAGATATGCAACCCTCAAAGCAATAACCTTGTCTAGCTATTGGGTCACTATTACTCTTGGGCCAAGGGAGGGAAAATGAGTTCAAAAATTTGTATATAAACAAGCCATGGGAAGTGAAAAGGAAGAGGCATTTCTACTATGGCCAACTTGCTACCAGAGAAATAACACATTTCATTGTTGAAGAAATGGAAGTGAGAGCACTAGCATGTTGGCCATATTTCTTCTAAACAATCCAACATCTTAGTGAGAGAAGAGGAGTCCACCATTTAAGAGTCTTCACAGTTCTTTTGAGAGAGAGTAGAAGCTTGCAAAGAGACCGAGGAAAGGGACATCATTGTTGAGGATATTTGACCACCATAGATCAAAGGGTTCTCTTCAAGTGTTTTATGTTTCTATTGTATTATTCTACCACCAACAATTAATAAAAGAAGGCTTTCTCCATTGATATATTGAGATGTTTGCTCCATTGAGTATTTTTTATTTATTTTTCTTCATTGTTTAGGCCTTTTTTTCTTCATTCATTAATTCCAATGTTATTCATGTTTTTTCTTGTTTAAATATGCTCAATAACAACACCAATTATCCCTTTCATCATTTGCAGATAATAACTAACTATTAAAGTGGTGTTATTTGGTACTCCATTTCCACAAAAACACTAATACCAAATTGGCAACTCAACTAGTTTCTTTTCTTCGTTATAACAATTGTTTTATAGGACCTCCTCTCTACATTACCAAATAAAAGGTTCTCACGACCTCTCGGGGAAATTTTTCAAGATAGTTTCGACATATTTTGAGCTTCAGAAAGAAAATTTTTACTCTTTGTTCTCAACCACATGTTTTTTGATCTTGAACACACATTGCTCTAGGTCAGTATTTGAAAAATATGTTTGGTGTTTGAAAAATAAAGAAAAGTATTACAATCTAAAACATGATGGGTAATAAAAATTTGACGGACAATATCATATCTCTAGGGTTTCCACGGATATAGATACCCCTAAAACCTTTCAAGTATATGGAATTCAATCAACTCATGAATTGTCTAGTTTAATAGGCAACTAGCCTAACGCAAAATAATGCGATAATGTTTACTGAAAAGGATATGGCCGCAACACTTTGTAGTGCAACCAAAACCACAAAATTTTAGGGAAATAATAGCTTCTACAACCCAATTTCTCTCCTCCATATCATATTTCATCAATTGTCATTCAGTGAAGTTCTACAGGTACCTAGAAGCAGCTAACGATGAAGACCTGAATGATTGCACAAATCTTCACATATCGTCTACTCGTCTCCACATTCCCATATTTCTATTGGAATGTGTAATTCTTACTTGTCTTCATTTCTGATTCTTTCTGTGTATTGAGTCTGTTCCTATTCCATAGGTTAGCTAAAACCTAAGTTCCTAGTTTGGTGTGAGGTTGAGATATACTCTCAACCAAATTATTATGCGTCCAAGATAGTTTCACTATCTTGGGATTATACCTCATGTATATATGTAACTTTATTTGATTAATGGAATATAGGGTGTATCTGAGATTTCATCTTAGTATCAGAGCCCATATAGGCCTAGGCCTTGGCCCCTCCTGGACCGATGAAAATAAATGAGTGTCATTGTATTAATATTTTTGTTGTTCGAAAATATTCTTTGTGTGTAGTTGACGGGATTGCAAGGGAGGAACGGCATGCTGTAAGGCCTCACTAACAGTTGAGTGGAATATTTTCTGCGTGTTCTCCCTGGTTGTTGTGAAGAGCGTACTGGAACAAGTGCGGCTACAACAATCCCACCGTTCCTATGGACTGAGCGCAACTGAAGGCCTCTGTGTGGTGTGGTTGCTGGGATGCAGTGAGTGTGAAGACACGGAGGCCGTGCTGGGCTGCCATGGAGGCCAAGTTGCTAAAGCTGAGAGGAGCCTAAGAGACTAGTATTGGGCTGCCTATTGCATATGCTGCCTACGAGAAATTTGGCACAACGTGCAGATCTAAAGCAGCGTGGACTTAGATTTTGTGTGGACTAAGCGAGCGTGAAGAGGCTCAACATTGTCTGTGGATTGCGCCATCCAGCCCATGAGCTAGCCATATGTTATAGTTCAACGTGGACCCTGTGTGGAGAAGATAACATTGTCAATGGATCCTTTGGTGAGATTTTGTTGTTTGTTGTGTGGTATGTTTGCAATTTACTAGTCTTCTATCTGCAGTCGAATGCCTTAAAGTCTTTTGAGTCTAGACCACTAGTTTTCTAAATGTCATCGTATCCGCTAGAGGTGTTGGTGTTGTGGAACGCTAAGTAGTGGCAGTGTTCTTTGGTGAAATCCTTCAAGTTCCTTTGATAAGGCCGTGGAAGGCAACATTGGAGATTTTTTGCATTTGTTGCATCGTGGTAACGTTGTTGAGTTCAACCACTGTAGATTCATGGCTTGACACTGTGTTAATGCCCAAACAAAAGAGATTAGTGCCTACTCCTGTTTGTGGAAGAGACGATGGGATGGGATAATCCTCACGCCACCAACGACATCAGATCTCTGCCCTATCAGTATAGACTGCAAAAAAATAGGGTCATTAGCAACGACATGCCAGCAGTTGCAATTACACTCGAATGTTGGTTGAAAGGTAGATTTTGAGGACTTCGCAGATCAAACAAATTGCACCAGGTCGAGGTACTTGGAAATTATTTTTTGTCGATGAATATATCGCTAATGATCAAGCATTGGAACAAAAAAATAAAATCATTTTGCCACTGAAATATCGGGCACAAGTGTGGGATTCTTGAGTCTTGGAGGCATTGTAATGCTTGTAAGGGAAAATTGCAGATCGAACTCCCGTCAATGAGTTTGGTGTCCAAAGTCAAGCCTAAGTAAACCAAAAAACAACATTAATGGAAATTCAACGTGTTTTGGTATGCCAGTTGCACCACACATTGTTCATCTGTTAGAGAAAGAGACGATAAGTCTCAAGTTCAATCTCAACTCTTGGTATGGGAGGCAGATCCAGTCGAAGACGTGTTTGACATCATCATAAGGAGAAACTAGACATAGAAAATTCAATGGAGCCAGAGTAACTTCTGTAGGGAATTCAATCTCAACAGGTCAACGATTCAATACCTCTAATGACTTCTAATTCATGTGGTGTACAGTGTCATCCCAGGCTGGAAATTGTTGGTGGCAATGGAAGCTACCGCTCAGAAAAACCACCGCTTTTATCATGTATTTTCCAGTGCCATTGTTAGTTGCAGATATGAGGTGAAGGACCTGCATATGTTTGTTTGAAATAATTATATTTTTTCTTGAAAGACGTGGAAAATACATTAGATATTTTGTTTGCTAGTGTGGGCGTTTTTGGTTCTATCTCTAGACACCATGTTGATTCTTTACAGATTTGTGCATCCAGTTTGGCAGTTAAGGTCCAAGTGATCAACATTTGGTCAATGTTTTATCAGTGTAGGCGCTCGAACTTGGTTCACATCTTGATACATGGTTGGTCATTTTTTTCCATATTTCAAAATATGAAAAGATTAAGTTGAAAGTAAGAGTCTAGTTGGATATCCATGGAATAGTTTCTAATAATTTTGCAACTATGATTGAGGAAGAAGAATTCGAATTCCTTGTTTCTAATGGTGAAAGAAGTGAGAATTTTAGCATCGACAAGAGGTTCAATTCAACTGTTTTCAAATGTAGGACATTTTTAGCAACCTGTTGAAAATAGTAAAGCACCTGCTAAGCCTTTGAGTAGGAAGAAACAAGTAAAAAGGTAGCAGCAGTAGAGATTGAGTGCGTAGCACTGTGTAATGAAGAGGAATGGAGAAATCCATAAAGATGAATTAAATTTTGATGGGCTGTAGCCACAAACTATAGGAGAAGTTAATATGGTGATGGGCATAGCCATTTATTATAGTGGAATGAATATTTCCCGTAGATCTGAACTACGGAGGAGCAGAGTTAATTAAAAACAGTCATTTCGGGCATTTAAAGGCCTCAACAACCAGAATGGAGAAAATTGTTCAAACAGGCGTAATTATTTTTAATTTCTGAATTGGCGGGACAAGTGGTCCCCACCACTTATATGCCAATCGGAATCGCAAAGTTTTTTGAAGTGTCTTGTTGATGAGGAGTTCTGCGATGCGATGCGATCCAATCACAATCGCAAATCACAATATATGTGAATCATAAACCAAGTGTCTTGTTAATATGGACAGTTCTGCAAGCGGAACGGTTGTACACAATACAACCAAAAATTTATGTTATAAATTGCCCCCACCACAGCGGAGGCCTATGGGTCCTCTTGACCACGTGGCAACATTTTATTGGAATCGCAAGTGTTACAATCACAAGGTTCAATCAGCGGAGTTTTGTTATGTGCCCCGATCACATTACCAAAGGGCAGACCCGACGGCATTATGTGACGGAGCTTATATATTGCATCGCGTCCGGATTCCAATCGCAATCAGAAGATCGGAGGTTTGTTGTTTGGTCGCGCGTCTATTTAAAGCGCGGACCCACTGCCATTTATATGGCAGATTTAATATCGGGCCATCGCATCCGTTTAATAATCGCAATCGCATTGTTCCGTCGGATGTTGCGATGTGATCCAATCGCAATCGCAACATCGCACGGTGCTTAATCGCAAAGTTTTTTTGTCACCGCCAATCCGCCGATTTCCGATTGCGATGTGGTCCCTACCTGAATAGCCCGCATTATATTTGTTTTATGTAGACTTTGGTTAAAAAGTTTCATATTTTTTTTTTCTATGCAATGTTTTTTTTTATACGACATATAAAAGCCAAAAAGGCCTGCAAACCTAGGTAATGGTAATCATTTTTGTTTTGGTTCGCACAACAGCTCGGAAGAAAATGAAATACACAGCAGTGTGGATTTTATGAGATAGAGTGTTGTTTGACTGAACAAACAGTAGTTTTTGTGCACTGCGTTTGAAGCAGTCACCATTTTTATTTTATCCCTCTCTGCTGAGGAAGATTTGTAACATTTTTTGAAAGAAATAGAAGTTTGTTTTACAGTCTAAAACTCTGTCTCCTGTCCAGTTTTAAATTTCTCTGTGTTTAGAGGAGAGGAGCTTACTCTCTCCATTTGGAATTCTCAATATTCCAACATGGTATCAGAGCACAGTTAGGCTCTTTGAATGTTTCAAAGAAGCTGAAGAAGAAGAAGACTTGTTGAAGCATTTCCTCCTGCAGAGTAAAAGCTCAACAGAGGTCAAAAGTTCAGGTATTTCTCAAAGATAATAGAGCTGTTGTTTTTTTTTAAAAGAGTTTGTTATTTCAGCAAAGAAAGACATTTTGTTTAAGTTTAGAGTTCGGTGTAAGAGCAATGTTTGGACCAAGCACTGGTATGAACATTGGAAATGTTCAACTTCCACAATTTAATGGAAAGAACTATGATTATTGGGCCATTACCATGAGAGCCCTGTTTGTCTCACAAGACTTATGGGAGTTTGTAGAAGATGGTTTTGTTGAACCAGCTGATGAACAGGCTTTTAATGCCTTAACTCAAGCAGAGAAGGATTTATTGAAGAACAATAGAAAGAAGGATGCTAAAGCCTTCTTCTATTTGTATCAGGCAGTAAATGAGAGTGTTTTTCCAAGGATAACAGTAGCCCAAAGATCCAAGGAGGCATGGGAAACTTTGAAAGTAGCCTATCAAGGTATGGAGAAGGTTAAGACAACAAAGCTGCAGTTGCTGAGGAGATATTTTGAAACTCTTTGCATGAAAGAGTCAGATAATGTAGACAAATTCTTTACACATGTGATTGGGATTGTAAATCATATAAGATCCCATGGAGAAACTCTTGAAGAAAGAAGGATTATGGAGAAACTTTTGAGGAGATTACACTCAAATTTTGATGTTATTGTTACCACTATAGAAGAGACCAAAGATCTCTCAAGGTTCACTGTAGATGAACTTCATGCCTCACTCGTAACTCATGAACAAATATTGAGCAAAGATGAACACTCATCTCTTGAGCACGCCTTCAAGACTCAGATGCCTTCAGGAAGAGGAAGAGGTCAAGGAAAAGGAAGAGGAAGAGGCAGAAGCCAGAACAGAGGTGGAAGGAACATCTCTTCACATTCACATGGAAGGAGCAACAGTCAGAATGAGAGCCATGGCCAATGCAACAGCCAGCAAGGTGGACATCAATACCAACATGTCCATGGACAAAGGTATGACAAATCCAATGTCCAATGTCATTATTACAAGAAATATGGGCACTATGCCAATGAATGTAGAAAGAATCAAAATGACATGAAAAATAATCAAAATGCTAATGTAGCCAAAGAAGAAAAGAACCCAAGTAATGTACTGTTAAATTGTAATGTGGCACAAGATAGAGAAGATGATGTTTGGTTCTTAGACTCAGGATGTAGTAATCACATGAATAGGAATAGAGCAATGTTTGAAAATATAGATGAAGAAGTAAAATCAGAAGTGACCACAGGGACTGATACTAAGATCTCTGTAAAATGAAAAGGCAGAGTAAGTATTCGAGCAAGAAATGGGGAGCAAAAATTTGTTCCTGATGTGTATTATGTTCCAGGTTTGAAGTGTAATATTTTGAGCATTGGGTAGCTCATAAATAAAGGTTACAATGCAATTTTCAAAGATGATGTGTGCACAATAAAAGATATACCTCCAAGAAAGAAAATTATTTCTGAAATTCAAATGACCAGCAATAGAATGTTTCTGCTCAAGCTCAACACTGACTTGAAGGGAAAAGGAAAGAGTATAGCAGCTGTAACACAAGAAGCCTTTCAGAAGGAAGAGAAAGATGAAAATTGTTTATGGCACCTGAGATTTGGACATCTCAATTTCGGATGATTAAACTTGCTGCACAGAAAAGGAATGGTAAGAGGTTTACCATTGATTGAGAAGCCTGACAGCCTATGTGAAGGCTACATCTTGGGAAATCAACACAGAGAAAATTTTCCATGAGGGAAAATAATAAGGGCGAAAGCACCCTTAGAAATCATCCACTCATATTTATGTGGGCCGATGGAGACATCATCAGTTTCGGGAAGAAATTACATGCTGACCTTCATAGATGATTTCACAAGGAAAGTGTGGGTTTATTTCCTAAAATATAAGAGTGAATTTTTTCAGAAATTTTTCCACTTTAAAGCTGTTGTAGAAAAACAGAGTGGGCAGTATATTAAAGCTCTCAGAACTGATAGAGGAGAAGAATATATCTCAAAGGAATTTTTGCGTTTCTGTAGAGAGAATGGCATACACAAGAAATTTACCACAAGGTACACACTGCAACATAATGGAGTCGCTGAACGGAAAAATCGAACCATAATGGAAATGGTGAGAAGCATGCTAAAGGAAAAACATTTGCCAAATGAGTATTGGGCAGAAGTAGCGAACTGTGCTATGTATATTTTAAATATATGTCCCACAAAAGCTGTGATGACCAAAGTTCCAGAAGAAGCGTGGAGTGGCAAAAAACAGGGAGTCACCCACATGAGAGTTTTTAGATGTGTGGCATATGCACACATTCCTGACAAGTTGAGAAAGATGTTGGATAGTAAGGTGGAGAAGTGCATTTTCCTTGGATATTGTGAGGATTCCAAAGGATACAGATTGTATAACCCATCCACAAAGAAGTTTGTGATAAGCAGAGATGTGCAATTTATTGAAGAAGAAGCATGGGATGGAAGTATTGAGAAAACAGTCAATGTTAAAAACTATTTGTCTCATGATGAAGATGAAGGAGATGTGGTTGAAATTAACAACCCATCCACTACACAACCTCCAGCAATGCAAGGACAGTAAGGGACACCTCAAGCGGCAGTGAGAACACCCTTGAGAAGGAGAGGGAGTGCATCACCGAGCACACCACACGGAGCAGAATTCAGTGCTTCTTCAAGCACAACTACACCAAGTGAAAGTGGAACAAGGTTCAGAAGCATTAGAGAAATCTATGAGAAAGGAGCGGCAAATGAAGGTATGAATTTCTTATTTGCGTTGTATTGTCAAGTTGATGATCCTATTCATTTTGAAGATGCTATTAAAAATAGAAAATGGATAGAAGCTATGGATGATGAAATTAATGCCATAGAGAAGAAAAAAACATGGGAGTTGGTTGATCTCCCATAAGGTAAAGAAGTAATTGGAGTTAAATGGGTCTATAAGACCAAAATAAATGCTGAAGGAAAGATAGAGAGACACAAGGCCAGACTTGTTGTCAAGGGATAGAAGCAGAAGCAAGGGATAAACTATGAAGAAAATTTTGCACCAGTTGCAAGAATGGAGACAATAAGAGCAGTGATTTCCATAGCAGCACAAAAAAAATGGAAAGTATACCAGATGGATGTAAAATCTGCATTTTTAAATGGAGTTTTAATGGAAGAGGTATATGTGGAACAACCTCTAGGATATGAAAAGAAAGGCCAAGAGCATAAGGTCTGCAAATTGAAGAAAGCTCTTTATGGGCTGAAGCAAGCACCAAGAGCATGGTACAGTAGAATAGATTCCTATCTATTGGAAAATGGATTTGAAAAGTGTGAGGGAGAACCCACCCTCTACATCAAAGAAAAGCATGGTAAGATGCTCATTGTTGTTTTATATGTTGATGATCTAATTTTTACAGGTAATGATGATTACCTTATTGAGAATTTTCAAACAGTCATGAAAGATGAATTTGAAATGACTGACATGGGTTTGTTGAGATACTTCTTGGGAATAGAAGTAGAACAAAATGAAAAAGGAATTTTAATTTCTCAAGCAAAGTATGTGAATCAAGTTTTAGAAAGATTTGATATGTAGGAGTGCAACGCTGCAATTACTCCCACATTAATGGGATTGAAGTTGAGTAAATATGACAATAGCAAGGATTTTGATCCAAGTTTGTATAAAAGCATAGTTGGCAGCCTCGTGTATTTGACTGCAACTAGGCCGGATATTATGCATGCTGTTAGTTTAATTTCCAGATTTATGGAGAAGCCAGAAGAAGCACATTGGCAAGCAGCAAAAAGAATTTTGAGGTATGTTAAAGGAACTAAAAGGTATGGTATTTTATATACTGCTTCAGAAAATTTAGAATTAGTTGGATACACTGACAGTGATTGGGCTGGAAGTGTAGATGATCGGAAGAGCACTTCCGGTTATGTTTTTCATATGGGTTCAGGAGCCATTTCATGGGCTTCTAAAAAACAGCCTATTGTAGCATTATCTACAGCAGAAGCAGAGTATGTGGCAGCTACAACAGCAACGTGTCAAGCAATTTGGATGAGACAAATGTTGAGAATTTTAAGCCAAGAACAGGTAAAAGGGACAATAATTTATTGTGACAATAGCTCAGCTATTGCATTGCCTAAGAATTCTGTGTTTCATAAAAGAACAAAACACATAGATACAAAATTTCATTATATCAGAGAATTGGTAAACAATGGAGAAATTGTTTTACAGCATTGTAAAACAGAGGAGCAATATGCAGACATTTTAACAAAGCCATTGGGGCAAAAGACCTTTAAATTTTTAAGAAAATGTTTGGGTATAATGGATAACCTAGTAGCTGACTTTAAGGGGGAGTGTTGAAAATAGTAAAGTCACCTGCTAAGCCTTTGAGCAGGAAGAAACAAGTACAAAGGTAGTAGCCGTAGAGATTGAGTGCACAGCACCGTGTAATGAAGAGGAATGGAGAAATCTGTAAAGATGAATTAAATTTTTATGGGCCGCAGCCACAGACTGCAGGAGAAGTTAATATGGTGATGGGCGTAGCCGTTTATTACAGTGGAATGAATATTTCCCATAGATCTGAACTACGGAGGAGCAGAGTTAATTAAAAACAATAATTTTGGGTGTTTAAAGCCCTCAACAACTACAATGGAGAAAATTGTTCAAACAGGTGGAATTATTTTTAATTTCTGAATTGGCAGGACAAGTGGTCCCCACCACTTATATGCCAATCAGAATCACAAATATTTTTGAAGTGTCTTGTTGATGAGGATTTCTGCGATGCGATGCGATCCAATCACAATCGCAAATCGCAATATATGTGAATCATAAACCAAGTGTCTTGTTAATATGGAGAGTTCCGCACGCGGAACGGTTGTACACAATACAACCAAAACTTTATGTTATAAATCGCCCCCACCACAGCAGAGGCCCGTGGGTCCACTTGACCACGTGGCGATGTTTTATTTGAATCGCAAGTGTTCCAATCGCAAGGTTCAATCGGCGGAGTTTTGTTATGTGCCTCGATCACATTACCAAAGGGTGGACCCGACATCATTATGTGACGGAGCTTATATATTGCATCGTGTCCGGATTCCAATCGCAATCGGAAGATCGGAGGTTTGTTGTTTGGTCGCTCATCTATTTAAAGCGCGGACCCGACGCCATTTATATGGCAGATTTAATATCAGGCCATCGCATCCGTTTAATAATCGCAATTGCATTGTTTCGTCGGATGTTGCGATGTGATCCAATCACAATCGCAGCATCGCACGGTGCTCAATCACAAATTTTGTATGTCACCGCCAATTGGCCGATTGCCGATTGCGATGTGGTCCCTACCTGAATAGCCCGCATTATATTTGTTTTATGTAGACTTTTGTTAAAAAGTTTCATATTTTTTTTTTTTATGCAATGTTTTTTTTTATGCGGCATATAAAATCCAAAAAGGCCTGCGAGCCTAGGTAATGGTAATCATTTTTGTTTTGGTTCGCACAGCAGCATGGAAGAAAATGAAATACATAGCAGTGTGGATTTTATGAGACAGAGTGTTGTTTGACTGAATAGATATTAGTTTCTGTGCATTGTGATTGAAGCAGTCACCATTTTTAGTTATCCCTCTGTGCTGAGGAAGATTTGTAATAGTTTTTGAAAGAAATAGAAGTTTGTTTTACAGTATAAAACTTTCTCTCCTATCCAGTTTTAAATTTATCTGTGTTTAGAGGAGAGGAGCTTACTCTCTCCATTTGGAATTATCAATATTCCAACACAACCTGCTTCTAGCTTATTTCAAATGGACCATGATTCTTGCAATGTCAAAGAAAGCAGGTTGTTAAAGTGAAAAATTAGATTGCGAAATCTATGTCAAGATTTAATGCATCTTTGAGAGAGGACTGGTTAAAGCCTTCCCTTGATTGATGTGGATCTTGCTACAACATTTTTCATTGTTGTGGATCAACAGAGCATGTGATGTCCTGTTGGTGGTTTTTTTAATCAAATCGAAGGTAGAGTGGTGTTGTGCCTCTTGGTGGAAATTGTGGTGTTTCCATCGTACACTGTGTGTATAAGGAAGAGAATTGGTGAGATGGGACTCGATCGTGGAGGAGTTTTTGTCACTGGGTAGGAATAAGGGTGATTAAGTTGAATGTATATTTTTTTTTGCCAATAGATCTGTTGGTGAGTGCCGATAGAGGAACAATTTCGGTCTGATGTGAGTTTGTCGAGACCGATTTGTAATTGTACCAGATTGAAAGTAGTGATATGCACAACAGATGTTTTCTTGTGATTGGGCATTGATATTTGGTGTGTTTTGTTTTCGTATGGTGAGAAGGTGGATGAGGTCACTGAGAAGAGCTGAGTCTTCAAATGTTGGTTTCAATATGCTGTTAGCACAAGTGTTAGAGTGTTGGATTCACAAACATACTTCCATGAAAGGAGTCAATGGTGCTTGAACCTGGTGGTGAATTTGATGGCAATCCCGCCATTTCGAAGAAGGGAGCATTTACTCTGTGGTGTTAGTGAGCACAGATTTAGACCTAGGTTGAATGATTGTGCAGTTAAGATTCTGCAGTTGTGGTTGGTGCCCTTTCTTTAATGCACAGAAATCACAGTAATATTTATATTTTGGAATGTGCTTTTATTGTTATTGTTTTGAATGGAATATGTCTTGAAAGTTTGTATACATATTGAGATTCACGAGCTCCATATGAAGTCATTTTGTTATAATTCATGACTCTAACTAATGACAAGTATAGCATGGAGATTCAACACCAGTATATCCAAAATTCAAAAGTACAAAATCTATGACAGAAATATTTAAGCGAGAAAGCTCTAGCATATGAATAGTAAGGTGAGTGTCAAAGGATGATGGACAATCAAGCTTGTGAAAGTTTGTTTTGTGTGAGTTTCTTGGAATAGATTCAATAGCATGTTAGTGGTCATTGTATGTACTTGGTAACTCCAAGTGTTGGATTTGTGTTATAATTCATGTAAGTCATGTGTATCCCCATAAAGTTCGTGGAAATCTCAAAACCACTTTGTAATTACAAGTTCGTGTTCATCCAAAAACTATTTTTGTAGTGTCAGTTTGTGGTCAGCCATAAACCACATGCAACAGTGAAGTGGATTGGAATCAGGTTTGTGCCACTGTTTTCCCACTGACAAAGAGATCCAGTGAAAGGTCGTCGATGAAGAAATCTGGTGCAAGGTCACCGATGAAGAAATCCAGTGAAAGGTCATCAATGAAGGGATCCGGTAAAAGTTTTGCTAAGAGATATAAGATAGATCTACTATTGGTGAGAGTTCACTGATGAAGGAAGAGCATTCTGTAGAATCCAAACTCTCTTGGTTCAGACTCTCTTTCGTAGAGATTACGAGTGGGTTTATACTAATCCATTCAAACATTTTTTTTAACATGGTTACCTGTCATCCGATAAAACCCAGGTTGGAGGGGGATGTGTAGATACAAATACATGTATGCAGTGATAATGATTGACAGAACCATGTATGCGAAGGACATCCTACAAGACTAGTGGTTGCAGCGGTTGGTACCCATGCATTCCAGTGGATGGTTGCTCCTTTATATGGACGTCGACATATCTTTTTCTTATGTTTGACCACAATTAGACTTTACAGACTAGCATGCTAAAGTAAAAAATGAAGATGTCAAAAAACTCAAAGTACAAAGCCATAGTAGTGGCGTGTTCTAGTATATGAATAATGTAGTCAAATTTATTTTATTTTTGTAGAATAGATTCATAACCATGGTAGAGTATGAGTCACAATTTGTAATTAAAGAAAATCTACACGTCATTTATTGTTTGTACATGTTGTAAGACCTAGAGAGGCATGCATACCCCTTTTTCATATGTTCCCTCTGTCAGAGAGTTTTAACACCCTGGAAGAGTATGTCATGCAGGATGGATACACTTGGGTGGGTCATATTGGTTTTAGACTCCATGAGGTGAAATTTTATATCTAGGGGGTGTTCATTGAGAGGTTGGATGAACCATGTATGTGAAGGAATTCCTAGTAGAGTAGCGGTTGAGAACCCATGCATTTCAATAGATGGTTTTTCCTTTATATGGACATCGACAATAGCATAAACAATATACAAAGTGTAATTACCAAACAAAAATAGTGTAATTACCAAATAGGACTAGATGTAGATTTTGTAGATGGATATTCAGACATGTAGTCATTAAGGGGGTGTGTTGGAATGTGTAATTCCTACTTGTCTTCAGTTGTGATTCTTTCTATGTATAGAGTATGTTCCTATTCCATAGGTTAGATAAAACCTAAGTTCCTAGTTTTGTGTGAGGTTGAGATATTCTTTCAACCAACTTATTGTACGTCCAAGATAGCTTCCCTATCTTCAGACTATACCTCATGTATATATGTTACTTTATTTGATTAAATGAATATAGGGTGTATCTAAGATTTCATCTATTTCAATTATAAATTTATGCAATGTTTCCATCGATGAGTACAAAAAAAAATTATCCCAAAAAAATTCCATGACAATCTCCTACTTGGCTCATTGCATGCAGAATTTCCCACTTGTAAGCCAATTTCGATTATAAATTTATGCAATGTTTCCATCGCTGAATACAAAGAAATTTTATCCCAAAAAAATTCCATGATAATCGCCTACTTCTTAGCTCATTGCACGTGGAATTTCCCACTTGTCTTCTTCCACATTGTAAGCCTTTGTTGTTGCCAACATATAATTTTCGTTGTGTCTCCCGCCCATAATGTAAATAATCCTCGTAGTAGAAGACACACAGCATCCAAAGTCAATCATTGGTGTGGGCATGTCAGTTCTTCGGGGCCATTTGACAAAGACAAAATCGAAAATATAAACTCTACTCGTGGTTTCTAATTTTGTCAGATGTATTCTAAACCAACTTCCCATTAACACACACTCACTTAAAAATAAATGGAACTAAAGAAGGTAAGCTCGGAATGGGAGGCAACATTTCCCATGTGTGTCTGAGTGGGTCGAACACTATTACTCTATAGGAACTCTAGTTATATTTCATGTCTGGTATTGGGAGTTAGAAATAATGAAGGACAGATCAAGAGGTCACTCATTGCAGAGGTTAGTTGGTCCTTATAAAACCCTCAACTTCTCACTAGGTCTTTCCATCTTTTTCAAACATCGTTGAGGTTGGAGTGTGATTTATATGGAAATCTGAGCAAGCACTTTCTAATGAGGTCATTGGGAAGATTATCAATAGTTCCTTCCCATCTCAGCAGTACCAATATATTTGACATATGTTGGTTCTTGGGTTTTACCTGAAATGTTCACAAGAAACAAAATGAGTGGTGACCAACAATTCTTTACAATATTTCCAAAAGAAATTACTAAGAAAAAAATAACAAAGTATTTGTGTAACCATGGTGTTATTCTCGTTTAATGATTTTCAGGTTGTCATGGAGAAATTATGTGTCGCTCAATAATTTGCAAGACTAAATCATTGTGGAGGACTCTGACGGATAGTGGCATATGGTCAAACATCATGGTGGACAAATATATAGGTGTTAGATCGTTGGAGATCTATATACAGGGCTCTATTATCTCTCATAAGGGGGCATCTATGATATGGAGGAGCATATCAAAATGTCGTGATATTATCACAAATAGAGTGATGTGGAAGTTCAGTGATGGGAGGCGGATCCCCATCCCATGCAACAACATATTGGGTGTAACGGCTGAATCTTAAATTAATCTGGACTTCTACCATAGATTGTCTCATAGAGGCTACTTATACTTATCTGACCTCATTACACATTGGGAAGTAGGTGCTCCTGTATGGAAGAATTATGATGCACTTGGTATGCAGATTGATGACAGGGAGAATTGGCAGAGTCTTATCAGCTCTTTTCAGGCTGTTGGTTTCTTCTCTGATCCAAAGGGTGATCGGATTGTATGGGGAGGGACATATAAGGGCACAAACATCTGTGTCAAGGATCTGTGTCTACTCATAAAAGCTGGAGGCCACACTGCTTCTGACTTTCCTGGCTTCTCAAAAGTGTGGAAATGGAAGATCCCTCACAAGATTACACTGTTCAATTGGCTACTCAGAAAAGGAAATATTCTCACGTGGGATAATCTACAAAAAAGAGGGGAGCATGGTCCGGGATGATGCACTATGTGCAAAGAGGAACTGGAAACAGTCACACACATTTTCTTTGAATGCAAGGCAGCATTAGGACTTTGCGAATTTTTTTCACACAAGGCATGTATCCCATCTTGGAGACCGCTGTCACAAAATCATGCATATGATTTTTGGGCTTCAAAGGGTGATGGGAATAAGGCTCTTCCCTATTATGTATGTTGGGAGATTTGGTGCACTAGGAACAACATGTTGTTCAATGAGGGGCTGTGGGATGCCTATAGGATATACACGCGAATTTTGGAGTGGCTCCACATTATACCTGCTCCGTATAAGGTATGTAAGGATCTATCCATCAGAATTAGACTACATAATATCCATATTCTGGCTCTATTTTTCGATGGAGCACAACACGATGGAGTCTGCAGATGCAGTGCTTGGCTTAAAATGGAGGGCGGGGAGCACTACCATATCATCTGGAATGGGAGCCCAGGTACAAAGAACAAATTTGAGATCATGGCTCAATGGAGCAGACTCATAGTGGCCCATCACTTCATGATTCCTAGCATTGACATATATGGGGATTCCCAGATTGTTATTGAAGGCATTTCAGGCAGGGCATCTCTCAGATGTACACATCTCTGTGGGTGGTTTGGTCACATACACCATATTCTATCTAAGTTTCAGAGAGCTTCCCTCCATCATGTATACAGAGATTTAAACAGGCGGGCGGATGGAATATCAAAATTGGGGCTGGAACAGGTTTTTGGTTTCATAACAATAATCCATTACTGTGATAACAGGGAAAGGGTATCTTCCACATTCTCATTATAGGATTATATATTTTGGATTTCTGTATATTACTTTTCTCTGGTTTTGGTTTCAGGTTCTTTTTTGGCCATATACACTGTGTATCAAAGGTACCTGTTCAAATTGTTCCTCAAAGCAGTAGCTGGATGCTGGCATTTGGAAGATGCGTTCTTGAGCCTTTATTTTGATTCGGGGCCTCTGCTGTATACTTTTTACACTGGAACAAGTGGTAGTGTGCATTTTGATCTCTGCGATCGGTCTATTAAATATCGGGAACAAGTGAGCCTATCCACTCTTTCAATCATGGGTTCATACTGATTTTCCCTCTGTGCACGATGTATACAGGTATTGGTGCTCATTACCTGCCCCAGGTAATGGTGCTTTATACTTGTTTTTGATAGGTTACATATTGCCTCCAATGGATTTTCTGGTTGATCATGATACTGGTTATTACGATATGGTATGACGGGCAGTATTTTCATTGGATGGATCACTAGCTCCCGTGATTAGTGATTTTGGGTTTTGAAATTTTGGATACTCTGAGAGATATTTTGGATGTCAATGTATGTTGGATCACTATTTTATGTTTTTCTTATCTAATTGGGGCTACTTCTGTCTTTATTAGACGCCTGGGCAATCTTGGATGCAACATTGTAAAAAAGATTTATTTTTTGGGACCAACTTTGGGCTTTTATCAAAGTCCCTATATGTCTTTCGGGATTATTAACTTTTGTCTGATATGGGTCACCTTGTCTCTCCTGGATCGGGATTTGGGCTTCTATCTCTGGATGTGATGTAATATCTTATGGACTGTTTTTTCTCAATATATATAAACAAAACAACGTTTTTTCTCTTGTGAAAAAAAAAATAATTTGCAGTGCTATGGAGAAATTAGGAATAACTTGAAAACAAGGAGGGTTAATATATATGTACAAAACTAGAATTATCGTAAAATATCTAAAGCCAAAAATTAATTTCACTTAAATGAAGAAGAGACCGTTGAAGATTTGAATGTTAAAACATTAAATATTTGAAAAATTGCATCAAATTAACAACAAATGTTTTACTCTAAAATGGCTTTCCCCTAAATTGAAGACTCATTAAAATATAAATATTTGAAGTGGCATTGGCCATTCAATGAAATTTTTAGACATCATGAAAATGTAAACAATGAGAGATGCTTTGACCTAACTATTTTAAATCGTAAAATAAAATTTGATCATATATATTTTAAAATATATATATCTTATTATTTTATACCATATACTGGAATGTAATGTATGCTTAAGTTTTTATTAAAATTAAAAATAACTATTATTATTAATATATTTTGATTCAATAAATTATATAAAAAAAATTATTTTTATTCTAGATTTATCAAGTTCTAAAAGGAATCAAATCTCTTGTTTGCATCTTAAGAGATTTGATCATTCTCGACACTTCATAGATCCGAATTTAGGATAGATCTATGACAGTATAATATATATGACGTTATAATATATATGTATTTCATGTTGAAATATTTCATCTGTAATTTACTTTCTCCATAATAAATACTAAAACATGCCTGTCATATTTTTCATTGTATGCTTACATTTCATTATTTTTATTATTACTATTTTCTAAAATATTACATATCAAATCTGTATTTAGAATTGAAATAATTACAAATGTCCCTAGTATGTTCAATTAAAAATGAGTTATTAACAAAATAAAATTTATCTCAATCTTTCCCTTTTCTCTATATGTTTCATGTTAAAATCATGTTAAAATCTTTTACTCAACCTCTATATTGAAATATTTTATTTATAACCTACTTTAAACTATTTTTTTGTTATTGATATTTTAAAAATATTAAATATCAACTCCATATTAGAAATACAATAAATTACACATCTCCCGTAACATTCTTAGCCACACACATTAAACTTACATAAAAAAAATCTTACTATGAGAGATTTACTCCTCATCTATCAAGACATTACCTTACTTGCGGAATTATTTTGTGTTAAATAAAACTATTGACTTGGGTGGATTATTAACTTTAACCAATGCCTACACAACATTTACTAAAGGTATAAATATATCCTACCTGCTACTTACAACTTAACTAGATATCTCGATATGACTCGGCCTACCAACAAGAATCTTCCCGAAGGCCACAACCTGTAGTTGTTATTTACTGGGCAATAAGAAGTGGTAGGCTTCTCAACATTGATCATAGGGTTTCAGATCAAATGTATAGTAGTTTCTAAGTAGATTCAACTAATCTTCTAATTTACTAAAAAAAATGATGAATCAATTCTACAAATTGCAGAGACCAATTATGATCGCATAATCACATAAACAAGCAAGAGAAATAATTATCAATGGAACAAAAAAAGATGCATGTCACGAAACCCTAAGTTAAAAAACCTCACTATTTTTATATTTCATTATGCCAAGAAGATGAAACAATACAATCTTATTTCCCTACTTGAGAAACCTATGCACTCGGTTGACTATGTCACACTGATCTAAACAAGTTTGGTCCAATATTTAACTACTTCCTTGCATCTACCTGACGAGCCACATTCCTAGGCTAATTAAGCCACTATTAATTAGGAAATTCCCATCAATATATTGTGAAATACATCTCAGGACTTTTGATGACCTCATGCATGACCTGTACAATTTTCTAATTATACAAATGATAGTTCTCTCCCCTTTACCTCCAATCTCAACTCAAACTTCCTTATAACTCACATGAAACAACTCATTAGGGGAATTTTGAGGTCTAAAATGGGCCTCCTAAGGAAATTATAACATAATAGTGGAAAAAATCAAATAAGATTTGATGACATCATCAAATTTTATAGGGAAAAATAAAAAAAAAAACTACTTTTTCAACTCATATTTTCAACTTATCTCCCAAAGTTTTTACTCAAATTTTGTTTTACATCTGTTGACGTAGTCTTTAATCATTCATGAGTACCTGCTGCATACTGATAAGGCCTACTAATTAAAATGAGAAATACATAAAACGTGATTGCACCGTTTTTTTGTGTATCTATTTTTCCTAGCAGGGTTCATTGAAAGTATGCAACATGGGTACTCCTTGGATGAGGAATTAAATTTTGCATCCAACGAGTACTCCCACTCGAAATTTGATTAAAAATTGTGGGAGATAAGTTGAAAATACGAGTTGAAAAAGTAGTTTTATTATTTTGTTATTTTTTAATATTTTTACCCTTTTATTTAAAAAATGGTAAATCATCCCCCATGGTTGACATCATCATCTTGAATCCTATTGGTTGTTATAAAGTTTATTTTTGTTGTACATTTTTCTTAGGAGGCCCATTTTAGACCTAAAAATTCCCCTAATGATTATAGTGATTTATCAGTCATCTGATTAATCATTGCGTGTGAGTTAAATTAGATTTAATCCACTGGACCTATCACTAGATCCTCTCTTCATTAGAACTAGTTAAACTGATTTTAGCTCAAATAATTGAGTTAACTAATTGAAACTCAAAATAGACTACAACCTCACCCCTTGAAACATAGAGTGGACTCTACATGCCTCGCGTTTGACCCTCAACTTGAATTGAACAAACTAAGTAATCCTTCTTGACTCAGTTAACACTTGCAATATATCATGTAATGTTGAATTAAAATTTTCTTCTAATTTAGTTATGGAAAAATTAAATTAGAAGCCCCTTTCGGGTGCCATTCTTGTTGCTAATTTTAACACTTCCTCTCAACAACAAAGGGGTTGTTTTCTACCCCGATCTTGTCTTTTTGGAACTCAAATTTGCTTCTTGACAGTTCCTTCGCCAAGATTTATGCATCTCGCTCCTTTGTGGGAATGTACTCTAATAACATAATTTGCCTACACACAATCTCTGAGGTGCTGATACCAGATATAAATTTTCTTGGACCTGCCATGAAAAATGGGAATAATTGAACTTTGATGCAACCCTGGTTATCAAAATAAATCACCATTGGATCCACATGTCGACTAAACAAACCAAAAATTATCTTCCTCATATAGTTGGCCTCACAAGCTACCTGACTAATCGCCATGTACTCTACTTCTACTAAACTAAGTGCAAGTAATCTTTGTTTCTTGTTGTTGCAGGAAAGTGTTGGTGATCCGATATTGAATATTTTCCCTCATGTGCTCTTCCTGTTGGATGGACTCCCTACTGAATCTGCATCTATTAAGCCTTGAAGCCTCACTCCCTTTGCTCATTTCTAACATAGGAAATACTATGTAGTGCCTCGGAGGTATGTCAACATATTATTTCCTACCTCCCAAAATATCTTGGTAGGCTTAATCATAACTTTAATACGTTGGTTAACCACATATCATATGTCAGGTCATGTGTTCACCAAATAGATGAGTGCACCCACAAGCTACCTATATAGTGTACCATATACTACTTTTTCTGAAGTAACATCCTCCTTCATCCAATTTCTTACTAGAGGAGCCTCCATGGGTTTTTTTCCCGCCTTCTGGAACTTCTTGAGGATCTCGTCCTAAGATAAAAATATCTCCCAATCTCTTTTCCATATTCACAATCCTAGGAAATAATGCAAGACCCCCATGTCCTTCAACTCAAATTCTCTTCCAAGATCCTCTTTGCAAGACCTGATGAGTTTCTCATCACCTGTCAGTATCAATTCATCGACATAAAGTGAAATAATCAAAATATTACCTTATACAACAATATGATAAGGGTTCTCATTTTCTTCAATATTCGTGAAGCCCAAACTGGTGAAATAGTTTTTGATCCTAGTGTATGAAGCATGAGGTGCTTGCTTCAACCCATATAGTGCTCTCTTGATTTTGCACACATGTGAATTCCTGTTGAAGGTCTCAAAACCTTTCAGTTTCTCAATGTACACCTCTTCCTTAATCACCCCATTGAGGAAGGATTTATTTGCATCCACCTAACGTATATGCCATCCCATATGCACTGATAGTTCAAGGGTGGATCTGATTGATGAGTACTTTACGACAGGGGAAAAAAGGCTCATCATAATCAATCCCATCCACCTAAGAGAACCCTCTAGAAACAAACCTAGCCTTGTGCTTCTCCACACTCCCATATGTTTCCTGCTTCACCTTGTAGATCCACCTAGATCTTGCAACTAACTTCCCCTCTGGTCTTAGGATAACTTCCCATAAATTTCATCTCATAATGGAGTCATACTCCTCAACCATGGCATCAACCCAAACTAGTTTCTACACTTCTTCCTCAAAATATGATGGATCTCTCTCTATATCGTCACTCATAAGAGCCATGTATTTAGTGTACCACTTTGGGGTCCTTCTGTGCATGTGTTGTGATGTTGGCACTCCCACATTATCTTTAGAATCAAGCAACAACATGTCACCCTCTTTGGTCCAATTACTTCGATATCGATATGTCTCTGCGTGAGTGGGTGCTTCCATTCTTTTCACCTCTTCTTGTCACTGCTCCACATCTTGAGGTTCTTCTTTTGGAGCCAAGATCTCTTCAACTACATGCAACTAAATATCCCTCTAAAGGGAAATCCACATGGCCTTCTATTCATCGAATTTCACATATATTTTGACCAATGTCATCTTATGTGCCCAAAATTACACCTGATAGTTGTGAGGTGTATCAGTGTGCCCCACAAATATCCCCAACTCATTTGTTGGCTCTATATTCTTACTAGAATCTTTGGTCACATGGAAATAAAATGATGCATAAACAATTTTAAAATGTGACACATCTAGTCTCTTACCCAAAAAAACTTCCTCTGGTGTATTCATGCCAAGTATCCTATGAGGAATTTTGTTCTGCAAAAATACTTTTGTATTGCATTATTTCTCCCACACATGCAACGGTAGGCCCTGATCATGCAACATAGATAATGATGCTCCCACAATAGTTATTCTCTTCATCTATGCAGCCCCATTATGCCGTGGGTGATGAGTTTCTATCAATCCCCTTCGAATTCCTTTTGAAGCACAAAAATTCTTGAATTATTTAGAGAAATATTCTCCACCATTTTTTCTCCTCAAAGCCTTCACCTTCTTCCCTGTAACTTTCTCAACGAGTGCCTTTAACTAAAAAAACTTGGAGAACGTCTTATCTTTCTTCTGTGTGAAGAAAATCCAACACTTTCGTGAATAATTGTCTACAAAAATAACATAATACCTATTTTTTTTCTTTCGAAGTTGTCTAGAACAGTTCACACGCTTTGAGTGAACTCTCTCAAGTATTGGATTTTCTCAGCTTTCCTTATTGTGAAAGGTGTCTTTGGGATACTTCCCCAATGTACACCCTTTGCATGTATCTCGCTGCGTCAGTGCACTCTTTTGAACTCCTGTAGAAATATGTTGTATGATCTTGAAAGCACCATTGTGTAGATGGAACAATCTCCTCTATCATAATTTATCAGTCGCTCGACTCGCCACGTTCTCTATTTTTGTGCTTGAGGAAACACAATCTTCTACATGAAATTTGTAGAAGTTCTTTACTCAAACCCGAATATTTGTCACTTATCCCATGGCTTTGTGATGAAGGAATTCCTTTCCTTCATTTAATATCACATCATAGCCACGGTCTTCCAACATAGCAACAAAAACAAAAATCTTCTTTAATCCAGGAACATACATGACATATTTTAATGTTAGAGAACTACCTGAATCTCATTGAAAGGTAATTGTACATATGTTTGTAGCACTATACATCATGGCATCTCCCATATCGATGTGCATCCAGAGATTCTTGTCCTCAAAATTACTGAAGAATTACTTGTTTTCGATCATATTGAACGAAGTTACACTATCTAAGTACCACACACAACCCATCATCTATGACACCATGCATGAAATGATGGTGAAATACAACTTGAACTATGAAGCAAGTGATTCACCTACCGCTCCTTTTGAGGACTTATTCTTGGTATTATTGTTTGAAAACTTTGTAGCATAGTTTCCAAGCTAATGACAGTGAAAATGTTTTACCTTTGACAAGTCCTGCTTCATGCTTGGTTGACCAAAATTTTATTTTGAATGGGATGCCTTGCATTTCCCTTTCATTGCCTTTCTAGCCAAGGAATATTTATTCTCATCATTAGTATTTTATGAGGATCCATATTTGATGCTCCACCAAATCTCTTCAGGTACCAAGCCAGACCAAAATCACTCCCACTCTGGTAGATTCTCCCTCCGATTCACTAAGTCATGGTAGCTATGCCAACTCTTCGAAAGGCCTAGAAGTGCTAGGATCACCATATCTTTTTGGGAAACTGTCACACCAACACTTCTAAGTTCATCTCGACATTGAGTCAAATTCGTCAAGTATTTTGTGATCGTGTTTCCCTTCTCCATATTGATATTTCTAATCTTGTCCTTCGGTGCCAAATTCATATGGTTTTTTTTATTCTAAAACATATCTATTAAGTACTTCCACATAGTATATGGAGTTTCCTTTCCATTTATATTCGAGAAAATATGATCTGTAACTCCTTCTAATAAAATCCTTCACGCCTTTCCTACATTATTCTTCCATGTATCAAGAAGTTCAACATCTACTGATGTGAGATAGGGAATATCATTGTCTATGAATTAATTCAAACCACTGTCCACTATAACTTCCTCCATCCTATCCTTCCATTCTATGTATTTTGAATTTTCCTCAAGGGAATTTTCGAGTATCAATCCAGTGAAATACATCTTGATCTGCTAGTATTTCTCAAGAACAAATATACAAATTCGATTTACCTCTTAAAAAAATATCTAGTTCTCCTCTTCTATACTGGTTCCTTCTCTTATATAATGTAAAAATATCTTAATATATTGAATTAATCTTGTAATGTTCTAAAACAAAATATTAAATCAATTCTACAAATTACATAAATGAATTACGATCACACAATCAAATAAAAAAGTAAGAGAAATAATTACCAATTTCACAACAGAAGATTTATATGGGGAAATACTTAGCTATAAAACCCTGCTATCTGTATATTGTATTAAATCAAGAACATGAAACAGTAGAATGATATTTCCCTTCTTGAGAAACCTTTGCACTTTATTGACTGTCTCACACTAATATAAGAAATTTTAGTCCAACTTTTAACAAATTTCTTACCTCTTCCTTACCAGCATTTCTCATACATTCCTTGGCTAATTGATTCCCTATTGATTAGGAAATTACCATCAATAAATTTTGCAATACGTCCAAGGTGTCCTCTTGAACTCATCAATGACTTGTACAATTTATTAAGTATATAACTTATATTGCTCTTCCTTTTAACTCCAATCTCAACTGGGCCTTCCTTAGAACTGACATGAAACAACTATTTATAGTGAATTATCACATATCTGAATAATAAATGCATGTGTACTAAATCATAGTTAACTCACTAGACCTATCACTAGCTCATCTCCGAATTACAACTAGTTAAACTGATTTTAACTCAAATAATTGAGTTAACTAATTACAACTCAAAATAAACTTCAATTGGACCCCCTAAAACTTACAATGGACTCCACATGCCTCTTTTTTAACCCTAAACTCGAATTTACTAAGATAAATAATCCTTCCTAAATTAGTTAACATTAACAAGTTTCTATGTGATGTGGACTTACAATTTACTTCTAATTTAAATAAGGGAGAATTAAATTAGAAGCCCCCTTGGGGTTCAATTATTGTTTCTAATTTAAACACGATTGTCAATTTTCATTAAAGGTGGGCCAGGGTAACTATTACCTACCTTATCCTCTACTCAACCCAGTCATTTTCACCAAACGTTCCCTAGATTCAAGCTCTGCAACCAAAATGATACAGAGAGTTTTAGGTTATGCATGCAACAACAAGAAACATTTAGGTGAGGTAAGGTCTAAGGCCACTGTTATTGGACTACAATACTAATTTGAGTTAAGATTTTTATTATTATTCATAACAACATTTTATGCTTCTAATTCCAACATGTAATTCACACTAGTATGATGCAGTATTGTCATTTTACTCTCAACAGATTTGGGTGTAGCGGAAAGGGGTGTGATCGAGTGTTACACAATGAAATTAGGGTGTACACACCCTCTGTCCACTGATAATGAACTCAGGAATTAATATTTTTTTATCTATTCAATTACTTATGGAACTATCATTTCTTCTCATAAAATTTTGGATTTCTATGCGTATAGGTAATACAAGTTTTTCAGAAGACTTCCGAAACAAAAGAATATGGAAACTATAAAACATTTAGAGGAATTTAGGGGTGAGGATTTAAACACCAACCTTTCCAAGAAAAATCTAAGAAACATAACATTCCACAATCTTCCTCTTCTTAAACCCTAGATTTCTGATGAAGCTTCATGAAGAAATTTTTTTGAGCCCTCTTCTACTTACATGCAAGTGAACCATGCCATATAGCTTACTGCAAAATTGAACACACACACAATCTGAATCTATATCCTACCCAACATTTCTAGGTTCTAGAGTTCCA
This sequence comes from Pinus albicaulis, assembly GCA_034641835.2. NCBI lineage: Eukaryota > Viridiplantae > Streptophyta > Pinopsida > Pinales > Pinaceae > Pinus > Pinus albicaulis. The sequence goes on from CM076574.1 coordinate 841,108,964, forward strand.
TTTTATGGTTTATCTATGTAGATTGTAGTTATAAATACAAATGTAATATTTTTTCCTGTCACCCAGTTTGGGAGGAACCCTTGTCTAGTATATTTATAGTTTTAATACTAATTAATATTTACCTTTTTTTTTTACTTTATTTCAAGTTACGATGTTTAGTTGTATTACATGTATATTATGTTCTGACCTCGACCATTGAAAGAGATAATTGTTTAGATTATTTTGAATCATTCTGTTTTCAAAAAAAAATTGAACAAATATTTCCCTTCTATGTATACATTATTTTGTAGAGGTAACACATCAGTCCTTGATTTAACTTTCCAAGGTTAATTCCTCTCGGAAAGGGTTGTATTTCCTTTTTTTAAAGCTTATATATAACGGTATATTTCCTTTGTATATATGCATACACATATGAATCTATTACCATATTAAAGAAGACACAATAGGGGTATCTGAGGAGGACTAGACCTACTTGTTAGCTCCCTTTGGCTGCAAGTGTCTAAACCCTTTCAGTACCCATGTACCCTGCAATCAATTCTAGCTACTAATAGATAACTGTGAGGGTTAAGCCCAAAACAATTATTTCTAGACGAGTTTTCTTGGAATTATTCTAATCTTGATTTCTTATTTTTGCAAGCATTACTAGGTTTCATAGTTTCCTTTAAGGAATTTCCGCCTATTTTATCGTGTAACCATCCTTTGATATTGTTCTTCTAAAAGTGATAATTTAATATTCGCCATCGTGAACAAACTCTAATTATCTCATAAAATTTTAACGCATATTATCCCTACTAATTCCATATGGAACTCATCTTCAGTCCAGAAGTCTCGCATTTAATTTTGGATAGATAATGAGTTCTATTGTATTATTATATAAAAAGTATTTTAGATAGATAGATAGATATCTTTTATATATATGTATAACCCTGTAGGGACTACGTATAGGTAGTCAACCTTATTAGGGAAGGTAAATGCCAAGCTTACGGGTTGAGGATGGGAGTTGTTAACTTCACCTTGGGAGGTATATATCTATATATCTATATATGTATATATATATATATATATATATATATATATATACAACTTTGATAACATACATTCTCACCATTTCTCATGGTGCATAATACCCTTTAATCCATGTTATCTTAGGCGTAAATTTTATTAAATTCTTCGGTTAATTATTTTTCTTAAATTCAATCTCATTACATTTTCTATCCCAACACAACCAATAAACCCTTCCATAATTACTGTCAATAAACATAAAATTTTCTTCCATGAAATTCATTGCAATGCAAATTAAACAATTCAAATCACTTTCCTTTCAATGAAGTTTAAAATAGAAAAACACATAACATGTTCAAGCATAAAGTACTTATTTGAAGAGCATCTTAACCAAGAATTCTATAAGGCTAAGACTGTTCCACCAAACCTTGAGAAGGGAAATTACGTCCACCTCTTCCCCTGAGCTTCCTCTCCCGATCAATAGACAATAATAGAAAATTTAGAGTCAGATAATAGGCATAAGGACACCACAGTCCAACCTAATAATTTTTTATTAGTTTTCTATACCGAATTTTTCCACGGGCCCTAGGCCAAGTCAGGATTCCCTCCTTAGAAGTGTTCTACCCAAATTCATAGACACGTTTTTTTCCTTCAGTAAGGAGAAAAAGTAGAACCAATTGTTCCCACTAATATCCTCCTTTATCTCTAGGGAGGAGAGGGGTAATTTTTTGTAACTGTATGGAGGTCGAAATCTATTTCTGACCAACCCTCTTCAATTCCAATATTTTCATAACAAAATTAATATTGATATATTTTTAAAAATATTTAGATAAAGGTTCCAATAGGCTTCCTACAATCCCCAAGTACTAAAGTCTTGAGTATTGAACGTAGCGAAAATTACAGTAAATAAAATGTCATACTATGGTTTTACATCTCCCGCCTACTTGGGTGAAACACCATCCTCACTGTTTACACTTTCCCTTGGAACAGGTTAGGGTACACTTGTCACATAAGACATTCATCTTCCTAGGTGGCCTCCTCTGGGCTAAAGTGCCTCCATATCACTTTATCCTACATGATATATTTCCTCCGTAACATTTTTCTCTTTCATAAAGAATACGCATAAGCTCTACCAGGAATTATCTTTCTGGTTCGACTTTTCATACCACCATAATTTTGTAATTCCCTCTATTTAGTCTACAAACTAAATACATATACATTTATAGGATTTGGTACCATACTTACTTGTGTATATTTCCATTTCATAATGTGTTTAGAATCATACTCATAATTCTTTCACAGTGATACATGAAATACATTATGAACTTTTATATGACTAGGAAGTGCAAGTTGATAGGCTACAAACCCTACTCTTTCGAGAACCTGGAAAGGTCCAAAATAGTGGGGTGTCAGATTTGCACAACTACCCTATCTTAATGCATTTTTCTTTAATTTCATCCACAGCTAAATATGGTCCCATATCTGGAATTATTTGTAGGTTCTTTTCTTATCTACATACACTTTCTGCCTACATTCAGAAGTTGTTAAGTTCTGCCAAACCTTTTTTTCCTCTTTCTCCATTCACTCTAACATATAACGTTATAATGATATATTATCCACCGGATTACTCTAATTACAATGTTTTTTACAATTTTTTCCATACAATACTTCATAGGGCCTCATTTTTAATGATTCATGGTAATTATTATTTTAAGAAAACTCAACCAGGTTATGATATTCTTCCCATTTGGTTGGTTTTTGCATAATGTACATTCGTAACATGTCTTCTAGCACTTGATTTACCCATTCATTTTGTCCATCCATATGGGGGTGATATGCGGTACTAAAATGAATCTACGTACCCATCCCAGTAAAATGATATTTCCAAAAATGTCGAAGTGAATTTTACATCTCTATCTAAAATAACTACTTTCGACATGCCACGAAATGGAAAAGTAATATATATATATAGAAAGATGCAATTTAAAATCTTAAAGTAGTTTTAACAAGAATAAATGAGATATTACTCAACCACCACATCACTATAATGGTATAATGGAATCATGTTGTTTCCTGGTTTTTGGAAATTCTATTATAAAAACCAATGTAATCATCTCCATTTCCGATCGAGAATAAGGAGAGGATGGAGTAATCCATGAGGGTGTCTATCTTGAGCCTTTACTTGATCAAACTCTAAACATTTCTATAAATATCCTTAAATATCCCTCCTCATACCAGGCCAAAAATAATCCTTCTTCACTGTAGAAAATATTTTTCATTACCAAGGATGGGGAGCATATGGACTACTGTGAAATTCATCTGGTAGAAATTGTTTAATAACTATATAGTTTGGAACATAAATTATTCCTCCAAATATTAATTTTTTTTTATCATTTATACCATACTCTGAATGTTTTCCATAATTCTTCACTTTTTGAGCTTGTTTCCATAAGAATTCATATTTTGTATCATGGAGAGAATCCTCTTTAAGTTGTTCTCATATGCCAAATTCGATGCGATTATACATGATTTCATATACACATTGCACTTTCCTAACTACGGAATCAGCCACACTATTCTCTTTTTGTTTAAGGTGTCTTATATCGAAGCTATATTCACTTAGGAATGTAGTCCACCTAGATTTCCATTCATTTAACTTAGGATTCTTGAAGAAAATGGTTAAACTACTATGCTATATCTTCAACAATAATTTCTTTCGTAGTAGATAATGGAGCCACAAATTCAAAACCTGAACCACGGTAGTTAGCTCTAAATCATAAGCATATTATGTCTTCTCATGATACTTTAATTTACTTGATCAAAACTTTACGCTATCACTTTACTATCTTGCATCAAGACTCCTCCCACTCCTTGAAAAACATTAATTCACACAATAAATTCATTTTATGGATCAACAACCTTTAACATTGGGGCTAAAGTCAATGAATGTTTTAATTACTCAAAATAATGTTGGCACTCAACAGTCCATTTGAAATTTCTCCCCTTTTTATGTAGATAAGTTATGGGGTAATTGGTTCTGGAAAATAACTTGTTAAAATGATGGTAATATCCAGCTAATCCCATGAAAGACCAAATATCAGCAATGTTTCTAGGGACACACCAATCCATGATAATTTTAATATTATCTGGATCAAAAACTATGCCTTATGTTGAAATCACATGCCCAAAGTATTGAATCTTCTCCTTAAGGAGATCACATTTACTAAATTTTTCATAGATCTAATTTTCTCTTAAGGTTTGCGTGACTATTTATAGATGTTACTTATGATCCTCCACATTTTTCGAATAAATCAGAATATCATTGATACAAATCAGAATGAACTTGTTTAGGTAAGGATGAGAAATTCCATTCATAATATCATAAATGTTGCGAGGGGAATTATTAATCCCAAATGGTAAAACAAAAAATTCATAATGGTCGTAACATGTTTTTATTTATTTTTACAAATATCCTCTTCCTTAATCCTTATTTGGTGATACTCAAATGGTAGGTCAATCTTACAAAAAATTGTGGTACCCTTAACTTGATTAGATAAGTCGTAAATTATTGGCATAGGGTACTTATTTTTTATAGTTATATTATTCAACTGCATATAATCAATACACAACCGCAACATGCCATCATTTTTCTTTACAAATAACACTGGTTCCCCACAAGGTGATAGACTTGGATAGATGTAGCTTTTATCAAATAGCCCTTGAAATTGTATCTTAAGTAAATTCAACTCAATTATACTCATACGGTGAGGATCTTTCAACATTGGGGATTCTTTGGGAACAAGTTCTATGGTGAAATCAATACTACTTTTTGGTGGTAGTCTCAAAATTTCCTCTGGAAATACATTCAAAAATTCCTGAATGTACATTTTAACCCCATACAAAAATTACCTTCAAACAAATTCTTAAAACAAGAAATTTACAATGGTGAGAACACAAAACAAATATACATAGATTTTTCCCTAGATCTCAAAACTGATACTAACAGATTGAATTTTCATTATGTTCCTTTCAATGTTATGATAGATGTATACGCATGGCAAATCATTCATAAACCCAAATCCATTAACATTGGATTAAAGCATAACCATAGTTACCTTGATCAGATCAACAAGATACCATGGGAATAAAACCGTCATGCCCAAAACCATGAGCAAAACCCATGCACAAAACCATGGGTAGTTCCACCCATGATCTTTGGATGTACCCCCCATCTGGCCAACTATTATTGGGTCCAAATAAAATTTTCCTAGGGAACTTCATAATACCCTGTGTAGTGCGGATATCTCTCCCTTGAAAACCCCCTAACAAGGGGGGTTGCATCCTATAACACCCCTACTAGGTATAACCCAAAGTGCAGGGGAGCCAATATCACCCCTTCTAACCCCTCGTGCGTGGGACTAGTTGTGGAAAGAACATAAAACACACCCAACATTATCCCACTTGTTTTCTTTCCACACAAGGAGTCACGGAAGATCTTAGTCATTATTTTAGGCTCGCAATGTCCATTGTTTATCTACACCAATAAAAATTTTCAGCACTCACATATTTTTTCAATGCATTTATAACATTCTTCAATGTATCCACCTTTACCAACAACACCTTCTTTTCCTCAACCATATCCCTCATGAAGCTATATTGAACATAAATGTGTTTTGTCTTTGAATGATAAGCAGAGTTATTTCCCAAGAAAATTTTACTTTGGATGTCATAGTATATCCTTTTAGTGCATTATATCAACCCCATAATTGATCACAATCTTTGAAACCAAAATGCTTCCTTTCTTGTGTGAGTGGATTCCATGTATTTAACCTATGTAGTTGAAATATCCACTACAAACTATATTTTCCTCATCCAACCGACTACTTCTCCAAATAGGATAAACACCTACCCACTTGTGGTTCTTATTTGATTGATATCTCCATCTCATTTTCCATCAACAAAGCCATGGATGTCCAAAACTCTATCCAATCAAAGTCTTCCTTTGAAACACAAAACATAATCACTATCACCATGAAAATACTTGAAAACTCACTTCACTATTGTCCAATGCTCCTTCTCTGGTTTTGAAATAAAATTTCTCAATACTCCCACTACATGTGTGCTTCCTTCTTTAATAAATACCATTGCATACATCAGGCTATATACTTCACTTCATATGGAACATGGGATATGTTGTCTTCCATTTCTTTTGTCTTGAGATATTATTTAGGAGATAAATGTACACCTAAAGGAATAGGAACCTTCATTGGTTTACTATCCTACACAATAAACATGTACATTATTGTCTTAACATACCTCCTATGGTTTATCCAGAGTCTCTTCTTCTCCTGATCTTGTTTAAGTTCTAGGCCCAAAATACAGTTTGTAACACCAAGATCCTTCATGTCAAATTTGGAGAACAATGGGGTATTAAAATCCTCTATAATTTCTTCATCATATCCATTCAACAACATATCATCCACATACAATGCCAAATAAAAAACATGATCACCAATTAATTTGAAATACACACAGTGATTCACTTTTCTTCTAGTGAAGACAAGTCCCCACATATATGCCGAGATACAAAATAAAGCCTGAGGGTGGAGACAATAAAATTACTTAAGGTATTGGAGAAGAAATTAGGATGCATCCAAGTTCAGTTTGGTTTTATGATCTTGACAGTGGTTTAGGTGATATCACGGTATGGTGACGGTAAAGGTCATTTAACCTCTCGATTCCCACATTCATGCTTGCAATATGGAAAAGTAGTGATTGGATGAAAGAAATACTCGGTTCAACGAATATATGGTTGGGTGGTACATGGAAGTCTCGAGCCTCACCATATTTTACCTACGTTAATAAAATCTAAGTGTCTCTTACTTTGATGAGGAAATGTACTTGTTATTATGTGGCTTCAATGGTCATTCTTTTATTGTTATTTATCTGATTATATGTTGGTTATAAGCATAGTTTTACTATAGATATTAGGCATGAATATTTTCATGTTTTTCCTTGTAACTAAATGAATAAGGAATGCAAGATGTAATTGGTGTTATGATAGCTAACGTGAGAATACAGTGACCCTTCTTGCTTAAAATATGATAAGTTCTCAATACCTTATGATCAGACTTGCATTCATGACCTATAGGTTGCATATTTACCAAGATTTTGACGAAATGTTAGTCTCTGTTGGGGATGGCCAGGTCAACTCATCATTTCAATTTTTAGTTTACAAGCATTATATCTATGTCATTTATCTTCTTTGGAAGTTTCACTAAGTTTTTGGAAAAGCATAAATCCAAGCCCTTGGCACCTAATTTATGGCCACTCACATAGAAGGATGCAGAAAATTCAATAGTCATTTAATAGTCACATGGAAGAAGGCCTATGGGAGCGATTAGGGACACATAGGCACATGGAGGCCTTGAAAAGGGAGTGACTAGGGCTCTATGTTAAGGGAAAAGTGATTTTTATGAGGGGTTGGACACATGGAGGGGTTGGACTACTCCTGGAGGTCTTCTAAAACCTTAAGGAAGTCAGTGAGATCTTATATTTTTTACTCCATTTCCTTAAGGTTGCATAGGAGGTTGAGTCTTATAATAGTAGCCCCCTGAGCTCATGATACCTAGGAAAGATGATGAAAGTGGGTATATATGAGAGGATTCATGTTACAAGATATATCCAATATGTTCCATATTTAATAGAATTAATGGGTTGAAAGTGATTCAATAATAAATCTCCTAGATCTAGCCAGTATCAAATGGATTTTTCCATATGAAGTTATCTTGAGGTATAGTTTGACCCTGAATCACAGGTAACATGACTGAAAGTCATAGTTAAGACCTTAATAGAAAATTATAAAAAATACCATTGTAAAAATAAACTTGTAATGATTTTCTATAATGCCAACAATTGGAGGTATACGAGTTGTGGTATTCCAACTTGTATCATATTCAAATTGGAAAGAATATTTAATACAATGTTGAGGGCTAAGAATGTAACCTTTATGTTCTCAAGATGTCGTCCGACCGAAATTTCCATGCCTACAACAAGAAAGTTCAAATATAGGTTGGAATGAGGTTGATAAAACAACTCCAACACATATATACTTGTGGGACAAGAGGAAAAAAAACAAACAAAAAACATAAATCAATCACTTTAGCACTGGGCTTATTGTTTCCATCCTTCACGGAAGTCTGCATCATAATAGGAAACTCATTAGCATCGCCAAATCCTATGTTGAATAAATAAATAAATAAATAAATAAGTATATAATAATACTGTCATGGATCTATTATATATGAATTTGTGTAATATTCCCAATTATCTTTAAGCTAGTTGGAATATTAATTTATTTTTTTTGCTCCTTATTTAGAAGAATAAGAGGGTAGGGAGATCCATAAATATCCTTAGTAGGATTAAAATCACTCCTAATGTGAATAGGGGTCATCTAAGTAGCTGGATTAAACATCCTTATGTGTGAAAAGGGGTTGGAGCATGTAGAATGGGTCAACTTTGACCAAATCAAACAACACTCGTATGGAAGGAGTGGCATTCATTGAAGGACAATGCAGTTTTGGAGGAAGATCCCATGCATGGAAATAGTGGCTTTAATGAGTGGGGCCCAAGGTGAGGAAGCTCACAAATCATATAAGGAAGGAGATGGCATCCATAGAAGGCATGATTGATTATTATTTTCTTTATGGTCTGAATGACTTGTTTCTCTCTTCAGCTGTTTAGCGAAGACTGAAGTGTTATTTAGCACAAGGGTGTTCCCGAGTGGGAATCCTACCTTAATCCTCGGGGGACTTCAAGTTCCCACTCAGGATAATTATTTGGGCTACATTTCCACATTTCGACATTAGGCCAAGCTCCATATCTCTTCTACAGTGTAGTTTATAATGAGGGTTTTGTTCTGTTGCATGTTGTAGCAATAGAGGTTTTATTTGGGTGATTTCTGAGAGAAATTTCAGTGGAGGAATGTTTCCATCCATTGGGAGGCCAGAATAGAAGCCCCTTGAGCATTATTTCTACATTTGACACCAGGCCAAGGTGTTTTATCCCCTACAACATAGTTTGAATCTTGATCTACATTATTTTAGGGAGGAGTTGGAGGGGTGGTTGCAGTGCATGATTTGGGGAGTGATTAATTCAATGGAGGGGTTAAATATTCATTTGGAGGATCTATTGGAGAAGAGATACTTATTTTTATATCAGATTCATGCATATCTTCTCATGTATTTTTTTGCAGCAAACCCTCAGCCCTAGGGCTACAATTCACATTATATTTTTGGTGTATTTTCCGGAAACCCTCTTGGGTTGTCTTGGAAAGTTGATATATAGCCTTGATATTCTTTTATAGTATCTTTGGAGGCATATATCAGTATTTTCATATTATTGTATGATATCAAGCTATACTTATGCCCATTATTACTATGTTGTAGCAGCTCTCTAACATTTTGTAAAGTAGCAACATCTCACTTTTGGGAGGGTTTATTCATTGGAGGCTTGTTTTCTCCTATTGTATGACGTGTGCCCCAATGTATTATTTTTTGTTGTGAATTTAATGAATAAAATGGCTCCATATTGTTCTTACATATTTTACATTTATTTGCACTACTAATTCCATTATTGTGTTCAAATATTAATGTTTTCCTGTTTAGGAATATTACAGTGGTATCAGTGCATAATCTTGCCTCATCCTATGCATCTAAGCTAGTATGTCATCAGAAGAATGAGATCCTCTCACAGACAGAGAGAATAGGTATCTCAAAAGAAGTAACCTGAGATATGATTATACAGATGATAGAGAAGAAAAAGGAAAAAATCCCTTATTAGGAGGAGAAGAGGAGAAGGAGTATCCCAAGCTTCTTCTTCAAACCATGCAATACATTGCAAGATAAATCAAGGAGATGAGGATGGATAGACACAAAGAGTCCCCTAAAGGGTTTGTACGTGGAGAAGGCTCCATAATTTCTCATCACTGGAGTGATCAATCAGTGAAGCAATAGGTTTCCCAATGCTCTACAATGCCTACATTCTTAGTAGAAGGAAATGGAGGGTTTCAGGAACAAGAAACTCTTGAAGATTATTTTCCTGAGTATGAGTCTCAATCTGAGAGATTCAAAGACCATTTTAGCTTTCAAGAGTTCTATCAGATCAAGGAGGGTAGGATACTCTAACATCACAACAGAGGTGTAGGATTCATATAGAATCATGATCTTCACTGAACTATAGCTAGATTATTCTTACCCACTTTTGATGCGTCGTCAAAATGCACTGCCAAATCATGGGTAGAGAAGCTAGAAATATACTTCTAGTTGAACCAAGTATTGGAGATGGAATCCATCAAAATAGCAGCACTACACCTTGAGGGTGAAGCACATGATTGGTGGTTTCATGGTCTTTCTACATTGGGTCATGCCAATGTGACTGCATATCTAGAGTTCACAAGGAGGTTGGTGGAGATGTCTAATTGAAGAGACCCAGAGGCACCTTTCATTGGGCTACCTAAGCTCAAACAATCAGGTAATCCAGGAACTTATATTTCTGAATTTCTAAAATTTTCTGTTATGGTTCCTTATTTATCTGCAGCTAGGAGGGTCCATATATTTATTGATGGGATAGTAGAACCTCTACATGTGTTGGTTAAATCTACCAAAACCACTGCCCTACAATATGCCATTGAAAGGGCTAGAAATCTATAAGATTCCTTGCCAAGAGAAAAGAAAAAATTTCAAAAAAAGCCCACTTTTCCATCAAAGGGAAAATATGAGAAGGCTGATCTTTCAAAGGAAATCCAAAAAAAATTACCTCTTAGTGATGATGTCTGAAGGGACTTGAAGTGAAGGAAGCTTTGCTTCACATTCCAAGAATCATGGGCACCCAGATGTAGATGTGCAGTGTATTTTATGATGATGAGGAGGAATAAGAAAAGGAATCAGAAGGAGGTCATAATGTTGGGATAGCAGGAGAGGATCCACCACCACCAAGAGGTGGGAATGCGAAATTTGCTCCAATTGGAGGGGCATTTGCATCATTGAGAGGATTACCCAAGTAATTGATTGTGAGGCTTCGAGGTTCCATTCAGGATCAAAGGGTTTAATTTTTGATTGACAGTGGGGCCATCTACAACTTTATTAACGCCCAAATAGTATAGAGGAGGGTAATACCCACTGATGATTCTGAGGGATTTCCAGTTTTGGTCCTAGGAGCTAGAACTATGTAGTGCATGAATTATGTTCCATATTTATCTGTCACCATGGGCATATATAATTTTACTGATCACTTCTTTGTGGTTGACATACCTGACACCAATGTGATATTGGGTTTGTAGTGATTGATTACTTTAGGGAAGGTCACCATAGACTCGGAGACTTTGCAGATGGAGTGGATAGACAAAGGGAGTGGTAAACATCGAGTGATTAGGGGCATGCACACATATGCCTCACAAAAAGTTTATACATAGAAAACAGAGCTAGATTTACATAGTGGAAGCAAGGACCTAATAGTCCTATCAACTATGCATATGACTTTAGCCCATGATACATTATTGTTAAATGGAATTCAACCTAGGATGCGTCATGATCAGGAGTTGGTGAAAAATGTCTCACAACATGTTGGACCACTCATAGATCCTAGAGGACTGGGGACATTGGGAGGATATGACATAATGTAGAGAGTATTGGGTAGGCTCAAGGAGGAGGGAGACATTCTCACAAATATCATCATTACCCACTCTCACCCCACATCTTGCACTAAGATTGAATGCTTCAGGGATGGAGGATGGCACCATCATGGTGCAAGGAGACCACTCCTTTACTTTGGAGGCTTAGGAGATACTCCCACCTGGGGATAAATATTCCACACATGGTAGAGAATGGTGGACACTCATGCATACATTGGCCAAAATCAAGAAGTTTTGGATGGGTGAACGATTCCCAAGGAAGGCTAACCTCCAAAAGCTTCAATCTTTACTTGAGCATGAGAAGCTACAGGAGGAGCAACAGAGGAAGGACAACAGCATCCCGATATGTTTCTTTTGTATGGGAGATGTCAAATAAGGGGGTAGCCACATGACATACGATTTATATGGTAGATTATCAGCACTATCACTATGGAGTATAGATCCTTATCGGAAATCCTAGTTGTTGGTGGATTACTCCAAGGATCTTTTTACATGTACGATACATTATGTCCAACTATTATATGAGATATATTTAGTAAGATATGGGGTCATATACTATCAGAGTAGGATATTCTTATCTAGAGCATCTAAGCTCCAGGAGAAGTTACTACATGCATCACATGAATATTTTCTCTTTAGTCACACTTATTCCATGAAAGCATATCATACTATCATGGAGGGATTCAATTGGGAAGGCTTCGAAGAGTAGATACATCAGCATATTAGGAGATGCATGGATCATTTGGAGATGAAGGAGAGACATAAATTTTTGATAGATTAATCATAACCACCTCTTTCCTCATTGGGAATGAGAGTGGACCCATCTATGAGCTTCATTATTTTGATCAAGGTATATGGCAAGGATCATGTTTTTGTGCATAATGATTTACTAGATGAGTATTTGCATTCCTTTACGATTCATGTGTAGGCCATTGCTCCAAGTGGGGGCACTCTTAATTATGGACTCCATGGCCTACTTGGGGCCAAAAACAGTGATGGGCATGGCCACTCCCTAGGAGGATTTAGGTACATTATATATCATTCATGGTGCACTCCATTGGCACCAAACATCATTCACCTTCTCCAAGCATGTGAGAAGACTATGGCAAAAAACAACTGGTGTGGAAACCACTTATTATATCATGTTTCGAGGCAGTTCGGAGACATACAGTGTTGGTTCCACATGTGGGACTATGATCCTCCTCTAGTATTTCATATGGAGTCTTATGTATCCTTGATTATGATCCCATACATTGATGATGTTATTATCATTATTGTGGGCATGGTTGGAGGAGTGATGCAAGTATTGAATGTGCCCATTGGGAGTCATATTCTCCATATTTCTTATGCTTCATGCTTTAGGGAGAACATTGGGAAAACAATGAATGCTACATTATGCCTTTTGTTTCCTTATGAGGTGAACCATTGGCATCTCATGAGTACTTGGGAGGAGCATTTCATGGATGGATTTATTGGGGGACACTTGGTTCATGAGGAGATCTTATGACATGGAGGTGTCACAATGGAAGGAGGAGAAGATTTATAGCACTCACCTTTATAGTTGCTTGAGGACAAGAAAAATTTGGGAGGGGAGGACTGTAATATTCCCAATTAGCTTTAAGCTAGTTGGAAAATTAAATATTGTTTTTTCTTCTTAGTTAGAAGAATAAGAGGGTAGGGAAACCCATAAATCTCCTTATTAGGAATAAAATCACTCATAATGTGAAGAGGGGTCATCTAAGTAGCTGGATTAAATACCCTTATGTGTGAAAAGGGTTTGGATCATTTAGACTGTGTCAACTTTGACCAAATCAAACAACACTGGTATGGAAGGAGTGGCAATCATTGAGGGACAAAGCAGTTTTGGATGGAGATCCCATGCATGGAAGTAGTGGATTTAATGAGTGGGGACCAAGGTGAGGAAGCTCACCAAGCATATAAGTAAGGGGATGGCACCCATAGAAGGCATGATTGATTATTATTTGGTTTATAGTCTGTATGCCTTGTTGTTCTCTTCAACTGTTTAGTGGAGACTGCAGTGTTGTTTAGCACAAGGGTGTTCCCGAGCGGGAATCCTAAATTCATCCTTGAGGGACATCAAGTGCCCACTTAGGAGAAGTATTTGGGCTATATTTCCATGTTACGGGATCAGGCCAAACTCCATATTTCTTCTACAGTTCAGTTTCTATTGAGGGTCGTGCTGTGTCGCGGGGTGTAGTAGTGGAGGTTAGATTTTGGTGATTTATGAGCTATTTTTTAGTGGAGGAAGGTTTCCTTCCATTGGGAGGCCAATAAAGAATCCCCTTGTACATTATTTATACATTTGGCACCAGGCCAACGTTTTTTTATCCCCTACAATGTCGTTTCAGTCTTGATCTACGTTATTTTAGGGAGGAGTTGCAGGGGTGGTTGTAGTGCATGATTTAGAGAGTGATTACTTTATTGGAGGGGTCAGTCTTTCATCGAGAGGATCTATTGGAGAAGAGATACTTATTTATATATCAACTTCAACCATATCCTCTGATGTATTTTGTTGCAGCAAACCCTCAGCCCTAGGGCTACAGCTCACATTGTATTTTGGGTGTATTTTCCAGAAACTCTCTTGGGTTGCCTTGGAAAGTTGATATAGAGCCTTGATATTCTTGTATAGTATCTTTGGAGGCATAAATCAGTATTCTCATATAATTGTATGATCTCTGTCTGTATTTATGCACATTATGACTGTGTTGTAGCATCTCTCTGGCATTTTGTAGAGTAGCAGCATATCACTTTTGAGAGGGTTTATTCATTGGAGGCTTGTTTGCTCCTATTGTATGACTTGTGCCCCAGTGTATTATGTTTATTTGTTGCTGATTTTCTGAATAAAATGGCTCCATATTGGTCTTAACTATTTTTACATTTATTTACACGGATATTTCTATTATTGTGTTCAAATATTGATGCTTTCCTTTTTAGGAATATTACAATTTGAATGTTTTCACAATCACACTTAGAAAACTTGAAAAATATCTAAATCTGGGAGGAAGGAGAGTAGTGAGAGTGATTTCATCAAATTTATGACCAAAAAATCCTACAAGAAGTAGGAGAGGATAGAAGACAAAGCAATTAAAATTAAGAAGTAAAGTTTCACCGCACAGCCTATAAATACAATGTCTGTGACTGGTTCGCACTCCCATCAGGGGAGGTTTCCTTATCTAATATGAAGGGAGGGTTTGACAGAAAAAAAATAAAAAATAATATTACTAATAGTGGAATTGAGGATGGTAATAAAATACAAGTGCCAAGAATAAGGTGTTCCTAAATCACACTTGGATCCTGATATGTTCCTTCCACCTTTTCACGAAGGGTTAACCATTAACAAGATTGAAAAATAATTACATATAACCAACCTAGTCACATTACTTGGTGGAAAATAACTAACTCAAAAATAAGACTCCGGGAACAAAGATAGAGTTTTTACCTCCGAAATTTATAATGGAAGAATGGGTTAAGGTTGAAAACCCTTAGCGAAAGTGCACTTGAGTATCTCTATGAAATGGGAAATGTAGACGAAATCATAAATAGGTAATCCCATTAATATAAATAACATGGGACTTATGAGAAAACAAATAGGAAGAATAGAAAACTATATATGATGGGGGTTCGGCCTTGAAACCCTTATTCTTGAAAACTGCTATAAAAAATCAACAATCATTATGAAATGGTGATTTTTTAACTCCATATTCCTCGAGGAAGAATAAGTATAAATACCTAAGAATTTGAGTTGGGAAACCGAGTAAAAAGAGATTCAATAAGAAACCAAAGTAATAAATAACTTTGATTAGGAACACTATTTCAGCGTGGTAAAAGAAAATTACTTCTAACAATCTACACACGGCAAGATGAGAGAGTTATAAGACAAAGGTCATTACTCCATATCTGCAATGACACTATTGGAGCGGCACAACATATGTGGAAGAGAAGAAAACACAATAGTGAGAATCAAATAAAGGGTAAGGTTATACAATATACAACCCTTACCATTTTCTATATTTGGATAAAATTTATTAAGGAGAGGTTCTCGATTTGAAGAGAAAATATATTATTTTATGTAATTGTTTTATTTTCATTTTTTGAAAGTAAGTGATTATCTATAATAATGAGGATTGTGAGATTTGGTGTGATTTTCTCATAATAGCATAATTTAAGAATAGAATTGTTATTGAGATCCTCAAGGGATTGTAAGAAGTAGTTAAGATATTTTAGGAGAGATCTTAGGAGAATATTGTAAGATTTCCGGAGGAAATCATGGATTTAAAGAAATCCACAATCCATGTATTGTTCCTATAAAGGTAAACTAGTGTATAGGCAAAATAGAGTAGTGTGAAATGGGAAGAGACCCAAAAGGGCGTCCAGGACGCCATAATACTATGTTCAAGTGTAATTTAGGAATTGAAAGTATTAGTAAAGTTTGATTATGTGTTGAATATGGAATTGGTGTTTATATTTATGGTTATGATATGAGAAAAAATCACTTAGGTAAATGAACTATTGATGCACAGGATTCTAAATACTATTTCTATAAAAAAATACATTAGAGGTTCTATTATAGTGGTGAAGTGATTCTTATGTAATGTCATTTGAAATGGGTTGATGTTTTATTTTCTATGATAAAAGTATGATGGAGTATGAAATGGTAGATTCAATTTGTAAAATGATTGTTGCATGTATGCATTGAGATCGTGGGAATATGGATGAAATATTAGATTGTATGTGCTTCTAGTAGAAATGGAAATTAACAGATTTAGAGACTGTCAAATCCACGGGTGTGCACTTGAATTATAAAATTGTTGATCGCATGAGCTTGGAAAGTTCTAAGATGAAAATTTTGCAACCGTCAAATGAAGGTGAATTTGGTTGTGTAACGACCATTTATATGAGATTAGTGTGATAAGCGAGAGGCGAAGGCCAATGTAGAATTCTTTGATATTGTGTATTAGAACGATAGGGTATGGATTTGTTTCTTGAATATAGTTATATAAATTTATGATGACTATGAATATCATATGCCTCCATGTGTTATTGATAAATAAGTTCTGGTTGATTGTATTGGATTGAAATCTCGAGAACTTCTTTATTTAAGAGAATTTATAATGGTTGAAAATTCGGTGTTTTGTGTTAGTCATCAGTAATTTTCACCTATTTTAGATGACTAAATGCTTTGTCTCAGATTTCTAGAAATCAAAATTCAAGAATCATTGTGTCTTCTAGAAATCTCCTCAAAGAGAAAATATCCACTATCCCTCCTTCTCTGTTCAAGCATGACCAATCTATTTATCCATATAATACCTGATCCTAGACTAGTGTCCCTCACTCTCTCTATATTTGTAACCCTTGCCTATAACCCTCTGTCTCATTTTGCCTAAGCCTTCTATTTCTCACCCCTTTTCTTTCCAACTCAACCAAACATGTTCCCCTATTCACCATGTGCCTCAAGAAATGGTTTTTTCAAAGGTCTTGTCTAAAAAATCATTTGAAGCAAAGAAAAATTGTCTAGTTGTCTAGGATGGTGGTGCATAAGTAGAGTGTCGAAACCCTGTATCTTAATTCAAAATCCTAATTCAAACTTTTAGTCAGAAACCCATTCTAAAACCTTGCAAATAAGTCAAATAGGTTTTCTTAGGCTAGTGCACTATCATGGTTCTCATTCCATTACTTCCATAGGAATTCAAAGGCAAATTAAAGAGAAAATGGAGTTGAGGTTTATCATTATCTAAAGATGTACTTAAGAAACGTCCAAAGGCACTCCCTTGATCTAACAACAAATATGTAAAGGAATAAACTGTCATATCCAAGCGTTTCTATAGGAATGCCTTGGATACTAGTCTAAAGCAGAACAGAGGCGAAGAAAGACACCTAAGAGAGTTCATGAAGTCATTTGAAATTGATAAAAAGGTACAATAAGCTAGAGGCTACAGGGAAGATCAAGAGCTCATAATAAGTGATAAAAGTATTGTTCATCAAAAGGTGTGTGTAAATTTCAAAAGGATAGTGGCATATAAGCAACATGGTGCATTTCATCAAAGAGATCATTGGAAAGGATTTTGGCCTCAACCATGAAGCTGGTAAAGGGGCAGCTGCCCTTTGCCACATTCCTACAACAAGACCAAAAAAATTATCAGATGAGCCATAAAGTAAAGGTAAATACTAAGACCAACATCAAGAAAGACAATCACACTCATGAAGAAAGCTGTAGGTGTGTTTTGGTTGAAAATGCAAATATATGACTATTGTGACCAAACAGTGAAAAATTATTTGGGCTACAAAGGCTAAATATTTCCTCCAACCCTCCAAATAAGCATTGAAAACTTTATTAGGCATTAGAAGTGAATTCAAATATATATTTCCTTTTAAAAGTAAAACTCTGAAGACAACCTTGTTTGTCTTACTGGATATCCCTAAAAGCTCAAAATTTGGATAATGAGCAAATAGGCATGATAAGTGGAAATGAGCACCTCCTTCATCAACAGTAGAGGGTTTAAAAAGGAATTCCTAAATTTTCTTCTAAGATTGGGTAAAAAGGACACAAACTCTACTAAATCAAAATATGAGATCTAAAGTCCAAAAAGCATCAAATAATGAGGTTTTGAGGCATTATGCGCCATTTCACTAACAGAAATAGAGCATCAGCTCAAAACTCTGTTTTTTCACAAATGAACAGTCACAGGTTTGTTTCAAAGGATATAGAAGGAATAAGGATTTTAAATCAATCAATAAGTGTTCATGAAAATCAAAGGATCATCATTGATCAAATCAACTGTCCAAAACCAAAAGGAGACAGTGATAAAAGAGGCTTTAGAAAAAATTTAAAGACAACGCCAAAAGGATGTTGGAAAAAGGAAAAAAATTGAAAAAGGAACCTTTGAGAAGTGGGTTTTAAGTTTAAATTCTTTCAAAAGGGGTATAAAACACTACAAAAACCATTTTTCGTGCTCATTTTTTCATTTGCAAAATACACAGTGAAGGTTGCAGTTTTCTTCCAAATTCCTCGGGAAAAAAAATCAAGGTGTTGCACTCCTGTAGATGGATGTTGCATGCCTGTAGCCATCGCCTGTGTAAATTACTTTTGAATGCTACACATCTGTAGGGTTGAATTGCACTCCTGTAGTTTTTCTTGGTGTGTAGGAGGGCCCGAACGCGTGCAGGATCACCCGGAGGTGCTGCGCTCCTGCAGGTGTTTTCACCTAGCCACCCACCAAGTGTTGTGCCCCTACCACCACTCCTTCAACCGAATCCACGTTCAGGGTGACCCGGCACCTATGTGTTGTGCGTTCACCACTGCCTCTACTGCCCGATGTTGCGTGCAGCCCCACCAGGGCCAACGATGTTATTCTTATACCACCGGCATGCAGCGCTGAACAAAATTGTGTGCAGGCTTGCCCAAGGAATTGTGCTCCTAGCATAAAAATGTACCATTGCCCAAAAAGCATGCAGAGGTGCCCAAACTGCTCGAAGAGCTCAGAAATGAAATCTTTTTACTATGGAAGAGAATCTTAAGAGGTATTTTCCCTAAATTATCACCTCTTCATAAATTTTATAACTGATAAGGGCGTCAAGTAGATCCAAATTGGTTTCAAAGGAAGCTTGAAGAAAAATTGAAAAGGAACCTTAACTTACTTTTTGCTAAGTCTCCTAACCTGGTTTAAAAGCTCAGCACCTCCTAAAAACATTTTTCCCATTTATTTCACAAGCAAAAATCCTTTCTGTTTAAAGAGTTGGAGGAAATGGTGAAGAAAAAACAATGTCTCGAGAAGGGAGGGTTGACCTAAATGAAGAGACAAGTCCAAGAAAATAGCAAAATAAAGGAGGAATTTGGTTTGAACCCATAAGAACTGTAGAATTGACAACCTTCCCTTCTATTCTTTCCTGTTTCCAAGAGTTAGGGTGCTATGAGTTCTATAACAAAGTGTAAGAGACCAAAAGTCACCCTGAGTTAACCAAGTTGTTTTCCTTAAAAATTCACAGGCATAAAGTACATCTAGTAGGGGGAAAATTTGATTTAACCATCAGGGCCGTCTCTGAGACCATTAGAATACCCGACTTAGGAGAAAGGTGGTTTAAATAGAAGCATCTTGACTTAAGCCATTATCATCAATTCTTAAAACCTAGTTGTTAAGCTGACTGTAAAACCATTTTCCTTTTTTCTCATCTGTTGGATAGATATGCCCTCCTCATGAAGATTATCATGAAATACTAACCTGTGCAAGTAGGTTCTCCAGAGCCTATTCCTATCATATTAGACTCTTCATGCATTTCACCAGAACTAAGCTACCGCACATGCCCTACTACCTTCGCAAAAGCATTGAGAAAATGTCCTGCATCATGCGAAAAAGACCTCCATCCAAAAAAAATTCAAGACTCTTTAACCATTCACTCATCAAAGTAATTGTCTCATACCAGCTAGAACAACAAGGCATTCCCTGAGAATTTTTTATTTCCCATGACAATTTCACAACTCCACAACCCATTCCTCTGCAAAGTATGCCATCATCATCTCAAAATCCTCCGCACTCGCCTCCATCACCCTCCACTAACCTTGGTGCATCTTCGTCACATAAATTATTCCTTAAAACCGACCCTCCTCCTTTTCCTTCCCCTAAGAAATCTAATCATGAAGAAAGCAATGATGGCCTTGAAGAAAACAGTGAGGGCCTTGAAGAAAGTAGTGATGATCATGAACAAAACATGAGGGAGAAAATGAAGATGAGTGAGAGGATGGTTAAGATGAGGGAGAAAATGAATATGAGGGAGAGGATGATGAAGATGAGGGAGAAAATGAACATGAGGGAGAGGATAGTGAATATGAGGGAGAAAATGAAAACAGTGAGGGAGAAAATGAAGATGAGGGAGAGGATAATGAAGATGAGGGAGAAAATGTTGAAGATGAGGGAGAGAGTGATGATCAAGATGAACAAAACAGTGAGAGAGAGGGTGATGAATATGGGGGAGAGGATGACGAAGATGAGGGAGAGAGTGATGATGATGAAGAAAGTAGTGAGGAAGAGAGAGATGGCCAAGAAGAAAGAAGGAATGGCAAGGAACAAAATAGTGAAAGTAGTAGTAGGGATGACTATGTAGATGAAGAAGAAAACATAGGTGGAAGCAGTGATATAGATGATGGTCAAGAGAGCCAAAGCAATGGGACTCATAATGAAGAAGAAGGCTCTAAATAAACAGAAATATAGGCAGCCTCTCATGAAAAGGACAGTTGGTAGGAAAACAAAGTTTTGATCACTATATCCCATGATGAGCTAACAAGTCCAGTCAGTGGATCTTGTGAAGATGGAAATGACATTGAAAACACTACAACAGGCAGTGGCAAGGAAGCAATCAAAATCCATGACGGTGAAATAAATGACAAGGGCAGCCCAGAAACAGATTTTAAAATTATTTTCAATAAACAAGGAGATGATTACAGAAGTCCAAAGAATGAAGGCAATGATGCAGAAAATGAAGTTGGCAGTGAAAACAATAATGAAAACGGTGAGGAGGAGGATATTCATGAAAGTGAAGACATGCCAAGCACAAATGCCTCTAATATTGCAGAAATAGTGCATAGTAGTTTTGATGGTATTGATAGTGAGAAAAGCATGAAATATGTTGAAAATTTTGATCCAAAGGACAACTTGCAGCAAGGTAGGTAGGATATACACACAGAGAGAATTTTTCGAGGAGACAATCCTAAGAATGTCAATTATCAAAGTTTGCAAACAAATTTTATGGCATCTTTCACCATCACTTATCAGAGAGGAAGGAGGCAAGGGGCCATGCACTCCTCCTCAAAACTAGTGAAAGACAAAATCACCAAAAAAATGAAGGACAAGGGAAAAACATAAATGAAGGAAAAAGGTAAAAAGACAATAAAGGACAAAGGCGAGAAAACAATGGAAGAAGAGGAAAGTAATCATGAGGAAGAGAGGAAATTTGAACTAATTCACATAGATAGTGATGAAGAAAATGAAACAAGGATAGTCAATTCTCTCCTACAGTACCAGAATTCAAATATTAGAGACTTGAAGGTTGAGCTAGAAAGGTCAAAAGATCTTATTCATTTCCTACAGGTGCAAAACAAGAAAATGAGTGGCCAGCTAGCCATATATGAAACAAGGGTGTTAAAATATAAGAAAGAATCTCAAAGGTCACAAGTGTAGTTGGAGGAATACATGGGCGCCTATGAAGAAGATGATGAGGAAGAAGGGCAAACTAGAAAGAGACCTAATACGATGGGTATTAGGAAAGCTTTGGAAAAATAGATAGAGGAAAAATCAGCCCAAGCCCAACAATTTCCTCTCACCGAGCTCCTTTCCTTGGAAATTGAGCATAAAAAATAATCATGGCTTGAAAGGGAAAATATACATTTAGAGGCCAAATTAGAGAAGGCCAACAAAAATTTGGGTTTACAGAGAAAGATGGCTGAGCACTACAAAAAGAGAAATCAGTTTGTAAGGAAAAGGCTCAAAACTGCCCAAAGGGAGGGCCCAGCACCAAATGATGGAAGGGAACAATCTAGGCTTGGAATTTTTTCTCAAGCTTCACTATAGCTCTCTAAGGACCCTTGAGGGACCCACTCACCTAATTTGAGAAAAATTGAACAATTTTTTGTTTTTTGTTAAATTCTAAGCCTAGGAACGCAGCACCCTAGGTGCTGCGCTTTTTCATAGGGAATATTTGGAGGGATCACCTGAAATTTGTGGATTCCCCATCATTAGAGGAGTATGCTCACCAATTTTCAGCTCAATTGGACTTGTTTTTGTCCCCCAAAAGGGTAAAAAACACCAAATGTTTCACCTTTCTGCCCTCCCTTTTGAGCAGGTGTTGTGCTCCTGGAAGCTGTGAATTTTTCCACTTTGTGGGAAACTTGCAAAGGTCATTTTGAGGAAAAAAAGGTATATTTGGAAATTAAACATCCACATCTTTCCAATGGGCCACCACGAAGCCTTTTTTGACATCGGGAGGGCCTCCAAAACGATTTTGCAAAAAGACCTTTTTTGGTGTCGTGCTCCTAGAAATTTTTCAAGATTTTGAGAGAGTATGTTGATTTCCTATGTGTAACTGAGAAAATGTGCATTAGAAAAGTTTCCTCACGTATTTCAGAGCCTAAAAGTCAATTTTTTAGCTATTTTATTCCAGAAAAAATATTTTGGAAGATAATTTGTGCCTTGGACCTTGCAAGGCCTCAAGGACAAGTTACGATATTTTTTTTTGGCCAATAGGCTTCTAGATGCTCTAGTGAGCTCTTTTCCTCCTTGTTGAAGTGAATGAATGACTTGTGTGGCTTGATGTTGGAGAAGCTTGCTTGCAGGATTCTGTAGCTTGGTGAATGGTGATGTTTTTCTAACTTGTCAGTGTTTTCTTGTCCTCATTTTGTTTCAGTGTGCTTGCTTGTTGTAGATCAGAAAAATATAGGTTGAGATATGCTCATGGAAGTACCTCAAACCTCTTGTTTTCTATAGTTTTTATGTTTTCTTATTTTAGTCATGTTAAGGAATTCTTGATTGCTCCTTAGGTCCACTAATTTTTTTTTTTTGTTTCATGAATGATTAGTATGTTAGCTTATAAATATGATTCATGGCATGCCCTGCTTATTTAAATTTTTTTGAAAACTTATTGTGAATATTTCCTATGGAATATTGATTGATTAGGTCAATGCAAATAGGTATTTTTTCAATCTTTCCCTTTTCCCATGCTCATCAACTTGTTTTAGAGTTCCCGATAATTTGATATATGTTGTTTAGGAGTTCCCTCTCCACATATTAAATTTTTTGTTTATCTTATGTGTTTTTTCAAAAAGCTTAAGGTGGATTTCTAAAGTTAGGAGTTGTAATGCTTCTATGTACCACTAGATTGTTTATTTTGTATGTTTATCAGTTGGAATATTGTTCATAGAGATTAATGGTTTTCCATACCTCATGAATTATTTCTTCAAACTATAGATGTATAAGACCTCTTAGTCTATTCACCAAACTTAATGTTCACCTCATAAATCACCTAAAGGATCCATTAACCTTGCTAAATGGGCCCTGCAATACACTCTGCTTCATGATTTAGACACCCTTGACTTCATCTGACCCCATAGCCCTATTGATTTGATATTTTATCATTCCACCTATCCTACTTAATAATATTACCCCAACCCAAAACAAACAAACAAACTGGACTTAAACAACTAGCTTAAAATTAGTCATTCGAAGCGAACAAGTTCACATCCTTTGCATAATAGAGAGAGCCCTCTCTGGGTCTAGGAAGGCTAGGTCCTAGGACTCTAAAGACTGTTTGGATGTTACCCTGTCATTTGGTTAGCCAATCTACCAAATCACGGGACGCTAACATAATGGCAATCATGGTGGGACCTTCTGAGTATATAATTGCCTGAAAACCTCTTAAGACTCTTTAGACCCTCAAGTTTGACTGACATTATCTAGTGGTTCATCCGCCACCTCATTGCCACACTAACATAATGGTGATCACGGTGGGACCTTCTGAGTATATAATTTCCTAAAAACCTCTTAATACTCTTTAGACCCTCAAGTTTGACTGATAGTATGTGGTGGTTCATCAGCCACCTCATCACCACACTAACGTAATGGAGATCACGGTGGGACCTTTTGAGTATATAATTTCCTAAAAACCTCTCAAGACTCTTTAGACCCTCAAGTTTGAATGATAGTATATAATGGTTAATCTTCCACCTCATCACCACCCTAACATAATGACGATCACAATGGGACTCTAAGTAAGAAACAAACTTAGAATTCCCTAAACATTTCAGAAGCCCTTAAAAATACTATATTGTGGATTTATCCCACCGCGCACTAAAAAAATGGTGATCATGATACAACCTCTGATGTCAGTGACAAAGTAAGTATCCCTTAGGACTTCAGTAACCTTCGTCAAATCATAAAGAATTTAACTAATAGCCTAAGAGTAGAAACTAGTTATTTCATCATCCTAGAAAATTGATGATTTAGCTATATGACACTCTTACAAATCTTTGGGCTACATATAGAAACTTAGAAAAACCCAAAAACATTTCTAGATTGGCTTTTTGTCAGTATTGGTGGTGGACCATAGACAACATACCTTCAAAACAACTAAAAATATCCACCTGGCGACTCCACTAGCCTCCAGTAGGCCTTCTAAATTTTTCTAAAGTATATATAAACTCCTATAGGACTACATCAAAATAACCTCAGAAAATATATAACCTTAGTCAGACACAGTGTGACTTTGATATCACCTAGAGAGGTCAGCCTTCCAAAAGTAGTCATAAACTTTCAGCCTCTCTAAATTTTGAATTTGAAAACTGGCTCTGCAAAGAATCAATACCAAATCTCATCCGGACCCAAACCCTCCTACTATTGTTGATGACCTGGAATGAATTTTCTGGTAGACTTATGAAACTGGAAACTTAGCTACTTATAGGACCATTCATAGAGCAAGATTTGTACCTGAACATCTTACAGCATTTCAAGACCCCCAGTTTAACTTGCACCATAATAGAAACCTTTTCAAAACCAATTCACAAAGTAAAATCGGCCATACTGATTTTGAGCCCATAAACTTGTTGCAGAGTCCTAGTGGAGAAGCTTCTCCTTCCACACCACCTGATCTATAACTTCTCCATCACTTCGGCTCTTTCCACCCCAAGTCTACTCAGAGTCATTTTACTAGTCCAAGTACTTTCACCACACCCATTCACACCACCACTATGTAAACCACTCCATCTCATAACACAATTCCTCTGCTTGTAAATCCACCATTAGCTCCCACCGTGACAACATGGTATGCACCCCTTGTGTTACCGCAACCTTTGGTACCTTTTCCAAATGATTACCAATCTATAATCCCACACTTCACAGGGATTGAATCCACTATTGCTGAGCAGCATGTAGATACAGTGAATTATGCTTTTGATTACATGGAATTAGAAGAGGAAACCATGAAAATGAGAATGTTCACCGAAAGCCAAGGAGGAGAAGCTAAGAAATGGTTCAAAATCCTAACTCCCAAGAGTATTCATGATCTCCCTTCCCTTTACCAAACTTTGATAAACAAATGTGAAATCAAGAAAAACCCTCTTCAAATCCTCTCGGAATATAGCAACCTCAAAAGAAACATGGGGGAAAGTGACCAAGACTATTGCACTAGGTTCAATAGTGTTTACAACGCACTACCATTGAACATGAAACCCTGATTAGGCCTAGCCTTAGCTAAATTACCAAAGGGTTTTGACCCTGACATGGCCTATCAACTAAGAGAAAGAGAGCCCCTTACTTTATAAGACATGCAGAAAGGACTATAAGTGTAAAAGCCAAATTAGTTGAAAAAAGGACGAGGCTAAGATCAGAGAAGAGGGTAGCATACAAATATGACACCATGCCCTCCACCTCTTCATCTGATTCCAAGATGGAAAACCTTCTTAGGACCATGGAAATAATGATGTAAAGAATAGGCATAAACGAAAGAAAACCCCCTAGGGACAACTAAACAAATCCCCAAAATAGAAACCCGAATCAAAACTTTAGAAGAGACTTGCCCCAAAACATACCAAGGGAAAATGATCAAAAAATCAGACCACCTTTCCAAGATAACTATGTTGACAAAGGGGAAAGAGATATTGAACAACCAGATGAAAATCATCTAAACTTAATAGGCTTTGATAGTGAGGGTGAGGTTTTTCTCACAGAAGAAGAAAAAAAAAAATTCTCCTCAAACGAAGATGAAACAAGCTATGAAGATTTTGAAGATCACGAATTGGGATTAGAAAATGCCATAATGTAAGTCCATAGGAAATATGATCTTAGGAGTAAGAAAAACCAAGACAACTCCAAGAAAAACAACTCAGACACTATTGTTAAGAAAACTCCTGAAAGCATTCTTAAAATAACAACAGACAATAAAAATACCATGGCTAATAAACTTGATCCCAACACAAATAAAACCAACCAATCAAGTATTGGCACAAGTTGTCCTAGCACCTCTGGTAGTAGCCCTAAGAAAAGTCTAATTACCAAAGCCCCAAATCAAAATCAGCAAATTAAAAATGTGGAGAAATTTATTTCTGATAAAACTGATGTAAACATGTATAAAACTCAATTACCTTTTAGTTTTGATGGAGAGACCACGAAAAATAAAAATAACCATCCCTCTCACTGAATTGGTAGCTCAGGATATGTACTACTCCCAAGTCTTGAAAGTATTAAACATAGGAAATGATACCAACACTCTAAATTTGACAGATGATAAACCAGAGTTTTTTTTTGGACTTGAAGTACATGGAAAATACCAGGAAGGAACCACTCCCCCATACTATGTTAGCCTAAACATACATGACAAAATCCTAGATAATGCCATGCTAGACTCTCGTGCCTCTCACAACCTCATGCCAAAAGTAGTGATGGAAAGAATGGGCCTAGAAATAACCAGGCTGATCCGGATTTATGCAGGAATGCAACAGAATAAACATATAACCATAAATACAGAGATGCATGGGAAATAACACTTCATTTCATTAATATCAAAGAACTGAAATTTGCTTACAGACAGAATGGAAATAAAACTAGCTAGGGTGCTGGTAGCTATCTCTGAGAAGAGATGTGGCGGCTACAGGCCTCTGAACTGAGTTACAATGAGGCTTGAGGGCCTATTTATTATTTAGAAACAATGGGAAATCCTAAAAATCCAAAACCCTAACCCTAGGATATGAAGCGCCAAAACTATGGGCCCCGTTTGGGTAAATTGGTGTTTCAACTTCCCAGGGGCGTAACTTTGGCATACGATCTCCGTTTGACGCGTACCATACCTCGTTAGAAAGATCTATCCGAGGACTACAAATTTAGAACGGGCAACATCGGTCCATGGACCCATGTTGCCCTCCGTTTTCCCAAAAAACGTCGTTTAGGGCCTCAAAACGGCTCCGGAAGTTTAGGACCCGAAAAAACTGCTAAAAATAGTAAACTGTGCCGAAACTGAAAAACTGAAATAGACAATGGTGGAGCCCCAAGTGGAATAGGTGGGTGACCACCAATATCCACCTGGATCATTCCTCCCCCCTTAGGAAGCAATGGTCCCCATTGCGTTAAGTTCCTCCATGAGATGAGGAAATTTCTGCTGAACTTGGTCCCTGGTGAACCACTTTCTTTGGTGCAGGAGTTGGCCAGCTTTGACAACCCGATACAGTTGGATCTTCTGTTGGCGAGTGTTCTTGATTTGCATGTCCATGATACAATCTTTGGTGGCCTGTTCCATGCAGTCTGGGTTTAACTCTGTTGGTGTGAGTTGTTCTGCAATGTCCAAGGTGTCCAGTAGAGGTGGGAAGTAAGGACGAAGGCGATCCACATTGAAGACTAGGTGCAGACCAAGGAATGGTGGAATACTGAGCTCGAAGGCATTGTTCCCTACAGCCTTGGTGATGGTGTACGGCCCGTATCGGAGCGGGCGAAGCTTGCGGTGGGGTCCAGTGAGGCGCTCCTTCTACAAATGTAGCCATACTTTGTCACCCACCTGGAAGTTGTGTGGCACCCGGTGTTGATCATGGCATTGCTTGTACTTGGCATTGGCTCGGTCCAATATATCATGAACCTGTTGGCGGATGTGTTGAATGTGCTCGATGAAGCTACTTGCTTTGTCAACTTCAGACTGGACATGAGCTGAATTGGCCTGAGCAGCTACAAATGGCATGGCTACGTCAATGGGACATAGTGGCTGGAATCCCAAGCCCACCTGAAAGGGGCTATGGCCGATTGAACTTTGGAGAGCCCGATTATAACTATGTTGTACATAAGGGAGGCTCTCGTCCCATGTGCGTGGATGCTTTGAATTGTACATGCGCAGAATGTGTACAATCATTCCGTTGACGACCTCTGTCTGGCCATCTGTTTGGGGATGGAAAGCTGTGGACTTGGTGAGCTTGGTATCCAACATCGACCAGAGGCTGGACCAAAATGTGCTGAGGAACCTGCTATCCCGATCTGATATGATAGACTGTGGGATCCCAAAGTGCACCCACACTCGCTCAAAGAAGAGTTTAGCAGTGGCTTCTGCTGTGATATTCTTCTTGCAGGCCGCCATAATGGCCATCTTCGAGAATCTGTCGACGACCACAAAAACACAGTCATTTCCCTGCTTAGTAGAAGGCAGGCCCGACATGTAATCCATGGAGATGGATTCCCAAGGTCGAATAGGGGTAGGTAGAGGAGTATATAGGCCTTGCTTCTTGATGGTCGGTTTGGCAATGGCACAAGCAGTGCAGGATCTGATGTGCTTCTCGACATCCCTTCGAAGGTTCGGCCAATAGAAATACTTCTGTAGTATTGCTACTGTTTTCTCGACCCCGAAATGCCCAGCGACTCGACTGTAGTGTGCTTCCCATATCATCTTGGCACGCTCGCTTGAAGGAACACAAAGGTGTCCCAGGTGACATAAAAGTGCATCTTGGAGGTGAAAATTTGGAACTTGCGTGCCCCCCAAGAGTGCCTTGTAAGTGTGGCCGAATTTTGGGTCACTCTCATAGAGAAGCGGCCAATCAGAAGTCTCGTGCCCACAAGAGTTGAGCACAGTGGTGAGCGCCACGATCGGTGGTCGGCCGAGGCAGTCTGCAACATGATTGGTGCTACCCTTCTTATACTTGATGTTCAAATGAAACTGTTGCAGATATGTAGACCACTTCTGATGGCGATCATTCTGCAACTTCCCTTGTGTCCGTATGAACTGCAGGGGCCTGTGGTCTGTATGGATGATTGTTTCCTTCCCCAAAATGTAATGCTTCCATTGTCGACAAGCTTGCACAATGGAGTACATTTCTTTGTCATATGTGGGGTACTTGCGAACTGTGTCAGACAATGTCTCACTTTGAAATGCCACTGGATGTCCCTGTTGAGTAAGAACTGCCCCAATAGCATAGTCAGAGGCATCTGTCTCGATCTCAAATGGCTGTTGCAAGTCTGGTAAAGTGAGCACTGGGGCATAACAGAGGCGATTTTTCAATTCTGTGAACGCCTTCTGTTGAGGTTCCGACCAAAAAATTTTTTCTCTCGCTCCTCCCTTGGTGACTTGACTCAAGGGCCAAGTGATATGAGAGAATCCCAACATGAACCTCCAATAGAAATTAGCAAGACCCAGAAAGCTGCGAAGCTCTATTATAGTGGTTGGGGCTGGCCAATCCCGAATGACTTGGATCTTGGCCGGATCCACATGCACCCCCCTTTCATCAATAATGTATCCCAGATATTGAACCTGGGTCATGCCAAAAGTGCACTTCTCCAAATTGGCACACAACTTGTGTTGCCGCAATGTTTGGAGGACTTGTCGGATGTGGTGGAGGTGCTCTTCCCAAGTCTGGCTGAAGATTAGAATGTCATCCAAGTACACCACTACAAATGAGTTGGTGAATGGCCGCAAGATGTTGTCCATCATCCTCATGAAGGTTGTGGGAGCATTCGTCAACCCGAAAGGCATGACCAGCCATTCGAAAAGGCCTTCCTTGGCTTTGAAGGCAGTCTTCCACACATCGGAGGGTTCAATTGGTACCTGGTGATACCCAGACTTCAGGTCGATCTTGCTGAAATATTTTGCACCTTTGAGTTGGTCCAGAAGGTCATCAATCCGTGGAATTGGGTACCTATTCCGGACAGTGATCTTGTTCAGCGCCCGATATTCAATACAGAGTCTCCACGTCCCATCCTTCTTCTGTACCAACACGATCGGGCTCCCACAGGGCGATGAACTTGGTCTGATGTGACCTTTCTGCAACAGCTCCTGAATCTGCCTCTTGATTTCATCATTCTCCAGAACAGAGTGCCAATAGATCGGTCCATTAGGTAGCGGCGCACCTGGGGTCAGATCAATCGGGTGCTTGACCTGATAGTGCAGAGGAACCCCTGTGGGTGAGGTGAATATGTCCCTGTACTCCTCCAAAACCTTATCCATTTGTTGTTGTTGTGCAGAGGAGCCCTGTCTGGAGGTCGTGGCCACAGTCTTCTTCTTGCCCTGGGGGCGGATCATCAGGAAAACGAATTTCCTGGTTTGGGAAATGAGCTTACTACATTTTTTTGCAGTAACCAAAGAGATAGCAGCAGGAGGTGGTACCTCTGGTATCCTGTACAACTTATTTCCCAAAGTAACAATAACAGCACGAGGCCGAGACTCATACACAGCATGACGCTTCCACAAGTATGGTTGTCCTAATAATACATCAAAAAAATCAATAGGAGCAACGTCACATAGTACCTCATCCGTGAAGGGCTTGATGCTATAGGGAAGGCGACACTGCCGGCTGACGCGGAGATCTCGTCCTTGGTGAAGCCACCAGATGGTGTATGGATGTGGGTGAGCTGTGGTCGGCAAGCCCAACCGCTTCACGGCGTCTGCTGAAATGAGGTTCTTTTGGCTCCCATTGTCGACAATGAACCGTACCGGGGAGCCCTTTACCCACATCTGGGAGTGGAAGAGACGTTCCTCCTCCTCTGGATCTTCTGGTTCCTCCTTTTGGATCTTTGCAGTGGCAACAATGGCATTGGGCTCCGCATCAATAATCTGTTTCCCTTTTTCATTCGCCTTTTCAGGTTCTGATTCGGAGTCAGAGCATGCATCTGACTCAGAAGCCCTCATCTCGGCCACTAGCGACTGCTTGGCCCGACACTCACTTGTCTTGTGAGTGGAGCTCTTATGGAACTCACACCACTTTCCCGTGTCCTTCTTTGGCTTTACGGTGTTGTTCTTTTCTTGTGGCTTTGACGGGTTGTCTTTAGCCGCCATGCTCTGTCCTTTGTTCTACGGTTTGGAAGCACCTTTTCCTTGCTTTTGATTCACAGATCCAAAGTCTCGCTTCTTCTGTTTGAATTTCTGCTCAATCTTGGCAGCATACCGGTATGCCGTACCAAGCGAGGAGATGTCAAGGAACTCCATTTCCTCCTGAATGTATCTGTGTAGACAACTGCGATACTTTAGCACCAGATGTTTCTCTAAATATTTGATACCCAACTTTGTGCGCAGGGTATGGAACAAATTCGTCAGCTCATGCACATCTTGATCCCTTTGTTGTCGCAGCGTGGTCCATTGTATGTACTTGTCCTCATAGCTCCCCACGGGATAGTACTGTTCCTTGATGGCGTCTCGGAAAGAATTCCAAGTTGGTACAACCGAGAACAGAGAGGGTTCTGTCTGGTCCTTGTTCTCACAGTAGGTTTCCCACCAGTCCTTAACATGGGGGGTAGCTTTGAGGAGTGCAAAAATAATCTTCTCCCGGTCTGAAAAGTCATGAATCGAGAAATATCCTTCTAACAGATTCAACCATCTATCTATGGCATCTGCATCTATTTGACCCTCAATATGGGAATGTAAAAATTTACTTGGACCTTAAAAGGAGTCGTGCCTCCAAAGTGGCTGCTGGATGCAGATGCGCCGCCGGTGGGTAGCCGTTGAAGAATCTGAGCAAATTTATCCATCATTACATTCCTTTGTTTTTCGAGGGCCTCCTAGAGCAATATTTTGATAGGATCTCCTGCTCCCTCATATTTCTTTGCATCCCCCATGGGCATCCGTCGAGCTTTGCGAGGCTGATCTTGCAAAGGTTCCACCAGATCGATCCCTAGCTCATTATACCCCGACCTCGTTGGGGACATGCAAAGAAGGATCGAGAAAAAGCAGACTGCTCTGATACCACTGATCCGGATTTATGCAGGAACACAAAAGAATAAACATATAACCATAAATACAAAGATTCAGCAGAAATAACGCTTCATTTCATTAATATCAAAGAATTGAAATTTTATTACAAACAGAATGGAAATAAAACTAGCTAGGGCACTGGTAGCTCTCTCTGAGAAGGGATGTGGTGGATATAGGCCTCTAAACTGAGTTAAAATGAGGCTCGAGGGCCTATTTATTATTTAGAAACAATGGGAAATCCTAAACAGCCAAAACCCTAACCCTAGGAGTTGAAGCGCCAAAACTATGGGCCCCATTTGGGTAAATTGGTGTTTCAACTTCCCAGGGGTGTAACTTTGGCATACGATCTATGTTTGATGTGTACCACACCTCGTTAGAAATATCTATCTGAGGAATACAAATTTGGAATGAGAAAAATTGGTCCACGGACCCATGTTGCTCTCCGTTTTCCCAAAAAAACGTCGTTTAGGGCCTCAAAACAGCTCCAGAAGTTCAGGACCCAAAAAACTGCTAAAAATAGTAAACTGTGCCGAAACTGAAAAACTGAAAGAGACAATGGTGGAGCCCCAAGTGGAATAGGTGGGTGACCACCGATATCTACCTGGATCACAGGCCCTACAAAGATCTGTATTCCTTTGATTCAAGCAGAGTTAAATTCTTAGGACTGATCAAGGACGTATGTGTCAATATGGCACAAATCCCTACTAAGACCTTGGTCATGGATATAGTCATGGCTGACATTCCCCCCAAATATGACATGCTTTTGTCCCGATCTTGGGGAGCTAAGCTTTTCGGAAACCTCCAACTTAACATGTCTTACGCTACCATCTCGATTTTTAACCAAACAATAAGATTATACCGAGAATCTCACATGAAGTATATGGTAAGTAGCCTAGATAGACCCAATAACACCCCTATCTACTCCATTCATTCTGATTTGGACTCTTTCATATTTTATAATTAAAATGACCTTGATGAACAAGTAAATGAAGATTGTGAAGATATAAGCACATTACAACAAACAGATCAATTCCTCTATGATGATTTTGACAGTCAAAACTATCATGATCCTGAAACACCACAAGATAATAAACTGAAGTTGATTTCCTGCAAATTGCAAATGAAATGTCGGAAACAAAAATTAGTTCAGAAAAGGGGATAGGTTGCTCAAAAGAAAAACAAATCACAACAATACCACCTCTTCCTTTGGCTCATTCGGAAAAAATGAAAAATCCTCGCAAAACACAAATATTTGGGAATCTGGAACAAGATAGTCTGATGTTTCTACCTTACCTAGATACTTCATCATCCAAGAAATTTTCCTTTCGATAACAATTACCAATTTTCACAAATATTGCTACAGATCACAAAGAAATTTTTCCTGAAGTTGATATAGAGGAGGATAGCATGAGTAAACTTAAGGAGCCTGAAATGATTGAGTTGTCTAAAATCTTATCATTACACATAAAACTAAGAAAACCAAGAGTGTGAAAAATTGTTCAGAACACTAGTATATGTCAGGAAACTAGTCCAAAACCTTGTAACACATCCATTGGTCTAAAAATCCCTCCTTCCAAAAAGAATTAGAAAGATTTTGAGCAGTTGAGTTCACTGAGAAAGAAGGAAAAAGGACATAGGTTTTGTATAGATTTTAGGTACCAAGAGTAGCCCTTCGAAAGGAACAAATATATTTTTTCTAGAATAAATCATGATTCACGAAAGCTAGGAGTTTATAACCATATGCCATTGCATGATAGTGTTTCAGGTTACCATCAGATGATACCACTTCAAAACAATCAGCTCAAAGATTTTTTCAAATTCACAGGAAGCAGCTTCAAGTTTAAACTAATGCTTCCCGATCTAAAGAACACTGGAGACACCTTCCAAAGAACTATTTTTCCATTTTTAAATTTCTTCACTATGGTTTACCTTGATGACATCATCATTTTTTTTTTAAAATGATAAATAATACCTGTTCTACCTAAAGAAGATCTGTAACAAAAATAGGTATGGGAATCAAGAGTATAAGGAGAAGCATCAAGCAGAACATGAGTTATTTAAAGATCTTTGGAA
This sequence comes from Pinus albicaulis, assembly GCA_034641835.2. Taxonomy (NCBI): domain Eukaryota; kingdom Viridiplantae; phylum Streptophyta; class Pinopsida; order Pinales; family Pinaceae; genus Pinus; species Pinus albicaulis. The sequence continues at coordinate 841,143,435 of CM076574.1, forward strand.
AAATCCTTGTGCCATGTTTGCAAGTGAAAACGACCACGATCTTTTTTCCCTAAAAATGAATGGACAAATAGTATGAGGAGATCCTTTTGAAGATAGGATGCTCAAGTATCACTGTTGTAAATATTCCTAGCTTTAATTTTTACTCATTGTACATATCATGGTTTGAAGAAAAAGTCATAAAGAGAGATAACACAAAAACATAAGAAAATTATAAAAAGAGGGAAGATTCTAAGAAAGGTACAACCCCATAACCAAAAAATAGTAATATTGAAAGTGTGCAAGTCTAAATGTCACTACTGGTGTAAAATGATGTCTTGTTCAGCTATATAGCCTAATCATAGCTGAATATGTTTTAAATTTATTACTAATAGGTTAATGAAAAGAATGTTGGTCAAAATATTCAAACTTGACTTGTCTAAGAAAATATATTAGGAGAGAAGGTACTGGTTCCACATGCTCAAAATAGAACCAAGGAGAAAAATAGGGATGAATAGAAAACTATGCATCTTAGCCCTGATATTTCTAGTCTTATTTTATACAAAAATAACACTTGTGTGCAGCTTCTTTTTATGCCACAAACTTATGATAAATCAGATTGTCTAATCCCGATTTAGTCATTTTTTCAATTTCATGTTTTTAGCTTAGTGAATAAATCCTGTCAAATAGTTTAACCTTGAAAATTGAGTAGAATAGGTAGAGAATCAAAGGAGTTCAATAGCTCAATTTGAACTCCTGAAAGAGATAAGTGTAGAAGTAGATAGTTTGATTCTGTTTTGAAAATAAAATATGAATGGGTTTGCTAGTTCAAGTGCACCCAAGGAAGAAAAAATGTTAGACAAGTAGATTGGGTAGGTAAAGGCGAACTTGCGCTAATCATGATTTCATATTTTCAAAATTACTGTTTCAGGGAAAGCATTAGCAAAAGAAAAGAGAGAATCCACCCAATGGATGAGGCACTGGATTTCATAAACCAAAGATCTGAAATTCTGGACACCTCCTGAAAAGCAGCTGCCCTCCCCAAGTGGAGCCACTATTAGTCATCAATAATTTTCACCTGTTTTAGATGAATAAATTCTTTGTCTCAGATTTATAGAAATCAAAATTCAAGAATCATTGTGTCTTCTAGAAATCTCCTAAAAGATAAAATTTCCACTATCCCTCCTTCTCTATTCAAGAATGGCCAATCTATTTATAAAGACAAAACCCCATCCTGGACTAGTGTCCCTCACTCTCTCTATGTTTGTCACCCTTTCCTATAACACTCTGTCTCATTTTGCCTATGCCTTCTATTTCTCACTCCTTGTCTCGCCAAGTCAACCAAACATTTTCCCCTATTCACCATGTGCCTCAAGCAATGGTGTGTTCAAAGGTCTTGTCTAAAAAACCCTTTGATGCAAAGTAAAATTTTCTAATTGTCTAGGATGATGGTGCATAAGTAGAGTGTCAAAACCCTATATCTTAATTCAAAACCCTAATTCAAACTTTTAGTCAGAAACCCATTCTAAAACCTTGCAAATAAGTCAAATAGGTTTTCTTAGGCTAGTGCACTATCATGGTTCTCATTCGATTACTTCCATAGGAATTCAAAGGCAAATTCAAGAGAAAATGGAGTTGAGGTTTATCATTATCTAAATATGTACTTAAGAAACCTCCAAAGGCACCCCCTTGATCTAACAACAAATCTGCAAAGGAATAGACTGTCATATCCAAGCGTTTCTATAGGAATGCCTTGGATATTATTCTAAAGAAGAACAGAGGCGAAGAAAGACACCTAAGAGAGTTCATGAAGTCATTTGAAATTGATAAAAAGGTAGAATAAGCTGGAGGCTACAGAGAATATCAAGAGCTCATAATAAGTGATAAAAGTGCTGCTCATCAAAAGGTGTGTGTAAATTTCAAAAGGATAGTGGCATATGAGAAACATGGCACATTTCAACAAAGATATCATTGGAAAGGATTTTGGCCTCAATCATGAAGTTGGTAAAAGGATAGCTTCCCTTTGCCACATTCTTGCAACAAGACCAAAAAATTTATCAGATGATCCATAAATTAAAGGTAAAGACTAAGACCAACATCAAGAAAGACAATCACACTCATGAAGAAAGCAGTAGGTGTGTTTTGGTCGAAAATGCAAATATATGACTATTGTGACCAAAAAGTGAAAAAGTATTTGGGGTGCAAAGGCTAAATATTTCCTCCAACCCTCCAAATAAGCATCATAGACTTTATTGGGCATTATAATTCAATTCAAATATATATTTCCTTTTAAAATAAAAACTCTGAAGACAACCTTGTTTGTCTTACTCGGTATCCCTAAAAGCTCAAAATTGGGATAATGAGCAAATAAGCATGATAAGTGGAAATGAGCACCTCCTTCATCAACAACAGAGGGTGTAAAAACTAATTCCTAAACTATCTTCTAAGATTGGGTAAAAAGGGTACAAACTCCACTAAATCAAAAGATGAGATCTGAAGTCCAAAAAGGGTCAAAGAATGAGGTTTTAAAGCATTATGCACCATTGCACTAACAGAAACAGAGCATCAGCTCAAAACTCTATTTTTTCACAAATAAATAGTCACAGGTTTGAATCAAAGGATATAGAGGGAAGAAGGATTTTAAATCAATCAATAAGTTTTCATGACAAGAAAAGGATCATCATTGATAAAATTAACTGTCCAAGACAAAAAGGAGACAATGGTAAAAGAGGCTTTAGAAAAAATTTAAAGATAGCACCAAAAGGATGTTGGAAAAAGGAAAAAAAATGCAAAAGGAACCTTTAACAAGTGGAATTTAAGTTTAAATTCTTTCAAAAGGGGTATAAAACACTACATCAACCCTTTTTTCTGCTCATTTTTTCATTTGCAAAAAATGCAGTGAAGATTGCAGTTTTCTATCGGAGTCCTTGAGCGAAAAAATCAAGGTGCTACAATGTTGTAGATGGATTTTGTGTGCCTGTAGCTTCTGCCAGTGTAAATTCCTTCTGAGTCCTACACGCCTGTAGGGTTGCGCTGTGCTCCTGCAGTTTTTCCCAATATCCAGAAGGAGGGCCCAAACATGTGCAGGATCACCCAGAGGTGTTGTGCTCCTGCTGTTGTTTTCACCAAGCCACCTGCTCGGTACTCCACCCCTGCCACCACTCCTTCACTCGACACCCAGGTGATGCGTGCTCACCGCTGCCTCTACCGCACGACTCTGCATATATCCCCGTCTGGGCCAACAACGTTGCGCTCCTACCACGAGCGTGCAACACTGAATGGAATTGCGTTCAGGCTTGCCTAGGGCACTGCGCTCCTGGCATAAAAATGTGGCATCGTCCAAAAAGCCTGCAGAGATGCCCAAAATGCCTGTAGAGCTTAGAAATGGCATATTTTTGCTGTGGAAGACAATTTCAAGAGGTATTTTCCCTAAATTATCACCTCTTCATAAATTTTATAACTGATAAAGACGGCAAGTAGATCCAAATTGGTGTCAAATAAAGCTTGTAGAACAATTGAAAAGGAAGCTTAACCTACTTTTTTCTAAGTCTCCTAACCTTGTTTAGAAGCTTGATATCTCCTAAAAACCTTTTTCCCCATTATTTCATAAGAAAACATTCTTTTTGTTTAAAGAGTTGGAGGGAAGGGTGAAGAAAACACCATGTCTCAAGAAGGGAGCGTTGACCTGAATGAAGAGGCAAGTCCAAGAAAATAGCAGAAGAAACGAGGAATGCCCAATAGGTTTGAGCCCATAAGCACTACAGAAATGACAACCTCCCATTCTATTCTTTCCTGTTTCCAAGAGTTAGGGTGATATGCGTTCTGTAACAAAGTGCAAGAGATCAAAAGTCACCCTCAGTTGACCAAGTTATTTTCCTTAAAACTTCACAGGCATAAAGTACATCTAGCAGGGGTAAGATTTGAGTTAACCACCAGGGCCATCTCTGAGGCCACTGGAATACCCAACATAGCAGAAAGGTGGTTTAAACAGAAGCATCTTGACTTAAGCCATTATAATCCATTCTTAAAACATAGTTGTCAAGCTGACTGTAAAACCGTTTTCCCTTTTTCTCATCTATTGGCCGAAAGATATTCCCTCCTCGTGAATATTATCATGAAATAATTCACCTGTGAAGATAGGTTCTCCAGAGTCTATTCCTATCATATTAGACTCCTCATGCATTTCACCAGAACTAAGCTACTGCACATGCCCTACTACCTTCGCAAAAGCATTGAGAAAATTTCCTCCATTGTGCGAAAAACGCCTCCATCCCAACAAATGTCAAGCCTCTTTCACCATTCACTCATCAAAGTAATTGTATCATACCAGCTAGAACAACAAGGCATTCCCTGGGAAGTTTTTATCACTGATGTAGGGGCATTCTTCAAAAACTCATAAGACCCATGAGTCTTATTTCTCATTTACTAAAAGGAGTGGGTTCCCTTAATAATTTTATTTATTTTCCTAAATTTTATTTGAGTTTGAGGAAATTTGATTGCAAATTGATTTATGGAGAGTATCTCGTGAGTTGTAAAATCTTAGGGATGAGTAAGGAATCCTAAGAATAGCGAGGATTTGATCAAGTAATCATTTCCTAATTGGATAAAATTCTCAAAATTTTATTTGCTCAGAATTGGTTGAAACCAAAATGATATGAAAGGACTCGTCAAAATGATCCTATAGCTGCGAACGACACTCAAAAACGATATTGTATGTGGAAGATATTCAAGTTTGAAGTTTCTCAATTTCAGGGAAAGGCCCAATTTGACTTAGTTTGACTTTGAATAAAAAATTATTAAAAAAGGAATATTCCACAAAATATTCCAAGAATATTCCATAGAATATTCTGCAAAATATTTTTTGTGGGCCAATCAAAGGGTGCCATGTGGCCTGTCGGTAAGCTGCCACATGGCCCCAAGACTTCAAACAATGTGTATGAAAAATTTTGTATGGCTACCACGTTCGACTGTGAGTCTATGGGCTGGCAACCAACGGACCTGACCGTGCACTCTACGTGTGGTGCTTAACCCTTATGGGTCAGAACTGCTATTTGAATTTTAAAACTGCATATGGGTGGGGCCAAAAGGGGGCCAACCCCCCCTACCATGTGACCCATCACTCGGAACCATAGGTCTACACTTTGGTTGTTTCAAAACCATTGCAGTTATATGTGGATAGGTCACATGTCAAGTGGCGACGGGTTCATAAGGTTTATTATTAGGGATTTAAAACCATTGTTCCAACTTTTATTGCAATGAGTGTAGACATGTGACTGCAGAGTCTAGAATTCGATGCCAACCCCTAACCGTAGTAGAGATTATAGTGGAGCACACCAGATTTGGCACCGGTCCATAAAATAATGGAGCTATCTACAGTTCCACCACATTTGGTGGAGGTTTTCTAGCCCTAATTAGGAAAAAATTTGTTTTGATCATAAATTTTGCATGGGAAGACCATTTGGAGTGAATTATTTTTTTATTTTTGGTAATTTGATAATTCCAGAGCCAATGGTGCAGGTTGCAGAGGCAACATAGCTCATCTTCAGGTACTTTTTCAATAGATAAGCTTGGAGATCCATTAGGGCCTAGGGAGTATTGGAGTTGTACTGGGTTATGGTTAACCTTTGGAGGTGAAACAAAAGGCTATCTTTACAGTTTTATGTGTTATGAACTCATTTCCACAGCTTTTTTTTTCCTGTTTAGGCTTTCTGACCATTGTATAATCAATTTTGAGCATAATAAGAGCAAGGACATGCCCATTTGGGGGCCTTGGACCTGGCAGATGTAGCCCAGGAGGGGTGAACTGCCTTATCATATGTTTTGTTATTTCTGTGATTTATTTTTTGTGTTTTATCAGAGTTAAAGATGTTAAACAGTAAAAGGAAATAAGCCTCCTACACACAAAAAGACTCATAAATTCACCAAAAGCCTTTTGTTCCAATTGCAAAACATATTAAACAATTTGCACACATAATTTTATGGGTAATGAATACCTTGCACCAGAAAAAAAGTAGTTTCATTTCCAGATCATTAGTGATTACTTCTATTATTTCTTTAGGCAGAGTCTGTAGAGGGCCAGGTAGCTTCTGGATCTCAACCTTTCTTTAAAGGTGACATATCCAATAAATGCCCCTACATCCAATCTCTATATTAGAAATAAGAAGTTTTGACATATCAGATCAGATTAGTATCAGAGCTTAGGTTTGATCTTAAGTTTTGAGTTTTAAGAAAAGAAATATTTTACTGTTTTGCAATTTTGATGCTTACTAAGCTTAAACTTAAAAGAGTGGAAGGGAAATTGGTTAGAGCAGAAGACATTCCTCAACCAAGGAGGGCCAGGGTGCCATTATCTCCACCTTCTATCTCTCCCTCAATAGCCTTAGAAGTAGCTACAAGCATGTCCTCAAGAGAATAAGAATCTCATGAAGAAATGGATCCCAAGGAAGAAGAAAGAATATTTCGGAAAGCTTTCCTGGACAGACTGAAATGGTAAGGATCCTCTATCAAGAAAGAAATGATAGGATTGCTAGACAAGGGTCTAAAAACCAAAAAGAAGGAGAGGATTCCTCAGGAGGAAAGAAGGGTAATGATAATTCAAAGAAAGGGAATGGAGGAAATGGTGATACACCATCTCCATCGGCATCCTCTTCCTCAACATCATCTTCTTGAACTTTGGAAAATCAATCACATAAGTCAAAAACAACTAGTAAAAATCCTTTGTTAAAGCTTGATGTCAAATTTGAATTTCCAATGTTTAATGGTGATGTTAATGCTGAGAAATTAGATAATTGGACCCGACAAATGGAGGTCTATTTAAGGATTCAAAATCTACATGATGATGACACCAAAATGCAATTAGCCTCACTAAGAATGGATGGAGCAGCATTGATTTGGTGGGAAGCGAAAACCAGGGATGAAATCAAGAAACATGGTAAGATTTCTTTATCATGGACAGAGTTTATTATTGCAATCAAGAAAAAAATTTATCCTCTTTCTCATCTTCAAAAGGCTATAATGAACTGGCAAAACATTAGACAGCTTAAGGGACAAAATGTGAAAGAACTATAAGAAAAAAGCACATTGGTAAGGGGCAAAAATGGTCACCATAAGCTCATTGGTGAGGGTCAAAAGAGCCTTCGTCACCAAAAATTGAACGTCGCCAAAGGTGGCATCACCGAAAGTATTAGTGTTGTGGTGACATTCAAGGACCATCACCAATAATGATTTATAATGATGGATAGTGATCGTCACCATTTCATATGAGCAACGATGACGAACAATAGCCTCCGTCACCAAAAGACTAAACATCACCAAAGGTGGCGTCGCCGAAGTATGTGTTGTGGTGACATTTAAGGTCCGTCACAAATATTAATTATAATGATGGATAGTGACCGTCGCCATTTAATGTGAACAAAAAAGGTTTTTTGTGATGGAATTTTCATGGCCGTCACTATTGATGCATATATATGGCAAAGTTCATTGAAAATCACCATAAACTCATTGGTGACATCAAGGTCCATCATGAATAATGACTATAATGAAAAAAAGTGGCCCTCACCATTTCATATAAAAAACAATAATTTATGGTGATGGACCTTTAATGGTCGTCACTGTTGATGCGTATATATGGTGGCGTTCGTTGACCATCACCATTTTATATTTTAGTGAGGGTCGAAAAATGTCACCATAAGCTCATTGGTAATGGTCAAGAGAGCATCCATCACCAAAAATTGATCTTCGTCATTCGCTATCAATATCAGGGCACGATGGAATCGAACCACCAACCTCCTTCTTGTAAATTAGACACTCTTCCATTGAGCTAGCACCCTTTAAATAATTATACTTTAAACTAGCAATTGGCCCTAAAGGTGCAAATATACACCAAAGGAATAAGAACCAAGAAAACTGAAAGAATTCAGTGTCCTCAACTCGTTCAAAGTTCAAATTGAAGTAGATTTTAAATGGAAAGCCTAAAACCAGCTAAGTAGTTTACAAGTTAACATTTTGGATATAACTTATGTTCAATTTATATGACAAGTTATGCCATAACCTTGAAACTATTTTCTTAGATAACGGACTTTCTTAAGTCAACAATGACAAAGAAAGATAGTCATGGCAAGAAAAATTCTCATGTTTTTTCTAATGAGGGTGCATGTAAATTGATAAAGGTTGTATGAGAGTATCAAACCATAAACATGTTCACTCAAACATGGAAATGACAAAGTCTTGTTAAGCAACAAAATTTTAGTTGAATATATGAAAAGCATCGAGCTAAATGATATAATTAAAATAAAGTAACTATAAGAAAAAATGAAATTTCCATCATATACCATCTGGTTTGGTTAGTTCTTTAGGAAGAGAAAGTGAAATTTCATGATCCAGCTCCTCATATTGATTCTGTAATGGACCATCCTGAACAAAAATGTCCACTTACAACAATCAATGTTATCGTCTTGGTAAGAATTTTGATATAATCTATAAAATCATGTACTATGTAGGAGAATGACTTGAAAGCACAACTATAAATTTGAATCACAACATAACAATATAAAAGAACATGCAACATGAAAGGAACAACTCCACGATTTGAGAAATATGAACAATCCATGAACCTGTTCTTATATATTGATATAGATAATGAAATAGAAATATAGATATATGAAATTCAAGTATCACACAACAATGTCTTGAAAAAATATCAATATTTAAAATAATGTTTTTTGCATTCGGATTTACCTTGCAGAACCTGAGGAAAATGTTTCCACAGAAAAAGCCAATAAACATAACAACATGGACCTCAGAAGCAATTGTGCAGGGGATAAAATATGAAGGTAAAGCACTAGAGAAGTATTCAAAGAAAATGATGAAAAGCGTATCGAGAAATAACTGAGAACCCTCTGAAGTAAACCACACATTTATCATCATGACTAGTACACTTGCAAAAAAAGATAAAAATAAATTATGAACTATTCCACCAAAAAACAGTGAATTTTTCCACTAAAATATAGTTTCAAATTAATCACTAGCATGACGCTAACTTTGTTAGAGCTAAAAAATAGAGGATTGAAGTTTAAAAGACAATACACGCTGATGAATTATGGATTACTGTGGCATTAGAGGCCACATGCCAAATTACATTATCATTTCCAAATGCACCCCTACTTAGTATCCATCTGACACTTTGTGACTTGAACCTTTAAAAGGCTTGCTCAACCACTTCATCATTCGAGATTTATTGTGAGTATGATGTTACAATGTGACCTGCATGTCCCAAATAACATGAACCAACAATGAAAACCATAATTATATTATTAATGCCTTACTAATTTAATCTTTGAAAAGACGAAAAACATGAATCCAGAAAATAAAATGACAAGGTTCTCATTAACCAGCTATTATATTTACAGATATGGCAGAATTTTTGATTGGTTGCTTCAGAATTTAAAGCATTTTAATTATTCTCTTAAACATATGAAAATATACTAAAATTACCAAGGTAATATTTCAACAAAAATCTTGCAGAAAAACATATTGCAATTATGAAGATATTATTGCAAAAATCTTACAGAAAATCAGATTGCAACTATGAAGATATTGTTACAAAAATATTGCAGAAAATCAGATTGCAACTATGAATATATTGTTCTAAATTTTAAAATTTATAGTAATAAAATCCATCTTCAACATGACTTAACATTTTATATCATATTAGACAAATTTGAGTTAGGGAACAAGTACAAGGTTCGAAGTTAAAATATTTGCGTCAAGGACAAGCAGATATCATATACAACTTTCTTATTTGAGGTGTATCACTATTGAACATAGTTTTGAGTCTTAAACTAGTACTTAATGAGGGACATCTGGAAATAGAATGGAACAAAATGTGAATTCATCCCTCATGAGTCATGGCAACCCACAAACAATTCTTGAGGCTTTACAACCACTGCAGCTACACCCATCACACTACCTTTTTAGGTTGAATTGTCCACACCTGAGGCTTTGCAAGTTGCAACCACTGCAACTGCACCCATCACACCACCTTTATAGGTTGAATTTTCCACATGTCTAATCCACAGAAGATGTAGTTGAATAGTCTATTATACTGAATTGCACATATTTTTCCCACAACCGACGTTAAGTCCTTACATGTGATGAGTGCACCAGACATGTATCATGGGAGCCACAAAACCTGTAAGCACAATTATCCATGAAGTCTAGAATAGGGAGGATGTAACTGGCAAGAACAAAGTTGGGAAAAATGCTCCCTTGCAATGAAATTCCAGATGTGACTCCTCATGAATAGAGAGCCATTCTTATCAAAATATTCTAAGAGAAACATGTTTTAAAGCTAAATGGATACAATTCATTAACTTCCCTTCCATCCTACCATGTCATATCACCTTGAGCACCCCCCAACACAGTGACTCCTGTGGTAGAAAAGCTGAAATAACTAAATAAGTTTTCTCAAAAATGTAAAAAAAAAATCTAGATATGGGAAGAATACACCAATTCCCAACAGGCTTGGGACTAGAAATTAGTGGCGAGGAGTTTCACACCTTTGGTCAATATTCCATTCTCACAGGCTTCACCCATGGGGGTTAGGAAGGGATTGAACTTATGGCATTGGGAGGTGATGAACCATGTGCATATATTTCAAACCCAAGCTTACCCTCATTCTCCTTAAGGCAAACACTGTTGACCAAGTTCCATTCATAGAGCCTTTACCCAGCATGTGGAGGTAGTCATTGAACTTACATCGTCAATAAGTGATTACACTTGTGTACATGTTATGGACCCAGGGCTACCCCGTGTTCTCCTAAAGGCCTGCCAAAATATGTTTGTCAAGTGTGTTGTGATCAAGTGGTAAATCAAATGTGCTATCATTATGGAGACTCAAGTGTAATATCCTCTTAAGAACATGATGTCCTGATTTAATGTTGTCAATTTGTGTTATCGTCTGATATCTCATCGATAACTAAGCCTAGGAAGTTGGTCCTAGGCAATTTCCTGCATAATTTTGATGAAATAGATACACCTTTGTCATGGCATTTAGGCCAAAGGTACGCCAACTTTGTTAAAAAAGGCTTATTTACTAACTAGAATAAAAGGGGATGAATATTTCAATGAATAAATGAATAAGAGATGGGATAATAACATACGAAGAAGGTTCAAATTTGGCACATATTGCAAATTATATTTGTTAGGCCTAAAATCATGCAATGCATGCGTAGAATGGTGTACCAAATAAAGCACTAGAATAGAATGCACATCATACCATGTTTAAACCTATCCAAGTGCAGAATCCTTCCTGTTCTACTCTAATCAAGAGAGTCCACATTTTAAAGAGCTCCCCATTGATTTTTTAGATAATGTTATTCTAATGGGAGTGGATGTGAAGAAACTACCTTGAAAATAATTCCAATGAGAAGACATGCGTGTGGCACATAAAACCATAGAATTCGGTCAAATGAGAAAATTTCATGGAAACATTTTGGCTAGGAGGATGGCAAAAGGAATAATGCAAAATATCTCTCCATTGTAAAGGCATGGATGGATTAATGGGAAATTTCCCTGTGAGCCTAATTGAATATCTACTGGAGAAATAAAGTTCAAGGATTTCTTTTGTAATATGAGGTTCATGATTGCATCCATATTGTTGTTTGTCTATTGCTGGAAATTCATTAAAAGTTTCCCACAAAAGTGTAATAACATAGAAAAATGGAGAAATTAACCATATACATGGGTGCACACCTTGATTGTTTTTTATATAATGATAGTTTTTCTCCTTAATTTCCATTCATCATCCCCCTTATGGACTGTATCATATTCTTTTAGTTTAGCATGGATCAAATTATTTGTAGCCATGTTGTTTAAGGCAATGTCCTTATGAAGAATGAGCTTCTGGAATGCAAAGCCGAGGACATATTTCTTAAGGCAATGTCCTTACTAAGGCAATGTACTCTCATCCATTGGTAATCAAGGAAATAATTTTCAGTCCTCAACATTAATCTCTTTTACAATGTCAAAGGTGAAAATCCTCCTCAAGGACATTAATCATTAAAAGACAAGTTCCAAGACCATTAAGTATCCTAATGTGCGATATGTCATCTTTGAGTTTGGCAAAGTCAAACTTGATCACCAATACCGTGCTTGCAGGTCTTTGGAATGGGAAATTTTTCAGGTTAGCCTCTATGATCATTTTTTTCATGCCATGTTTGAGGGTAAACCTAGCGATATTGCTCACCAACACCATCTCCTACCTTGATTTATTCTCCCATGGGAAAAAATATGCTTTCTGTAAGACCAACTTTGTTTTCTACCTATTATTTTCATAGTGACAAAATGTCCACTTGCATGAAAAAATGCATGACATGTACATAAATTACAAACTTGATGGATGATAAGGAAAAGGGGTTATCCTATATGCCATGAAAAATCATATTCCATACTTATAATGCACCCCAAAGTGTCAAAATTTCATGCCAGGTGGAAAATTTTCATTCCTCACGTTAAAATTTGTGTTACAGCCTGACCTGAATACACACAACCTCCTATATATGTACCTGAGAAGAAGCCATAAAATATAGTGCTATATTATTTCTCCTTGTGCATCTTCCTACACTTCCATAATTCTAATTTACACCTTCAATTGAGGGTACTAAGTCTACCAAAATGATTTCACTGTCTTATGGTAAGTGAAAGTTGTCCTTAGTAACATGCATGTTCAGGGCTTAGTAAAGATCAAAATTACGATTTTCAATTTTTTATGCAGTTCTTAGAAAATTATTGATCTTTTTACATCATTAGAGTTTCACTTCCAATCTAAGAAGCCAGTACTATGCAAAAATATCGTGAAAATGCCAAATTACACAACATGACAAATCAGGCTAGGGTGCCTTCAGAATTCTATATTCTAGAAGATACATGAGCACATATGGTGAAATATAGAGGTTGATAGATAGATTATTCCATGGTATTCAACCATACACAATAAAATTCCCAAGAACAATCTCCAATTGTTAGTTGTTAAGCATCATCCATAGCAATTTGTTTGGTCTGGTGCTTTTCTCCAACTCTAGAATCACGTGCAGGCTTAAAATAAATTTCATAGAATGTTCTCATTATAAATCCAAATGCAAATTCTTGAATTCTATGGTCTGCTGAAGAAACTAAACACAAATAAAAGAGACAACTTTACATGGAATCAAAGGTCTAAGAATTAATTATCTTATTTTTAACCATTGCATTACCTTAACAACAAAGTGAGCCCAAATCTTGTCACTGCGAGCTTCCATGACTTCCTTTAAAATCATAAGCCTGAAGCCTCAAATGATGTCATCAATTTCAAGGAAGAGTCCCCGCTCCTCATAAAGCATCTACAATATTGGTGAAAACCAGCACAAGATAATGTTAAACCATGTCTCAAAATAACAAAAATAAGTTACTGAGAGCATATAAAAAACCTGTTAATCTAGGAATTTAATTGACCTCTATAAGCAATTTAATTTACCTCTATGGCTGACTTATGTGAAACTGCACTATATATATATATATATAAACTAACATATACAATTATATGTGTGTGTGCACTGTGTATGTCAACTAATATATAAAATCGGAATAATATAGTCTTTTATTAGATGCAATATATGTATTTATATTTTTTAAAATTATACATCTAAGCTATATAATAATAAAGATAAAGTATCCCATTAATATCCACTTAACACAAGTCTAACTTCTGCTAAGGCCCTTTGTTGATGAAGTGAAGGCAACTCTGGGAGGTCAAACAACTTCCATCACACATGCACATAAGGGCTCTACACTTGTTGAGGTTTGAACCTGGGTTGTTTTCCTGTTTCCCTCCCATCCTTCACACTAAACCACATCTCGTTGCAAGTATTAGAATGATGTTAATTTGTATTAAAAAAAATTTTTATATAGTATAAATCTATCTCAGCTGGCTAATGTATGTTAAATAATATCAATAACTGAAGCATATTTTGACAAGAATCAGTTTACTACGTAACACCATCATGACAAGCACCATTCAATGTAACTTCAATAAGAGTGGGGCAATGATCCACATGCATGGGAGGTGATGGGCAGACCAAATTCCACAATTAAATTTTGTCTGATAGTGCAGATATATTTGAACATGTAATAAGACTCCAACTGCCAAACCTTACAAAATTAAAATAAATGGAAAACATGAATGGTAATATAAAAAAAAAAAAACAATTTATTCATCCCTTGTCTTGGAAGGATTTTGTGTGATGTACAGTATGCACAAAGAGCTTGGAATTGCTGCCGACAATGATTTTCTCCATATTTTTTAAGAGAGGTTTGCACAGAGTAATGGATTCCAACATCCTGGAAGTAAAAGTAAGTATAGACAGTTGAGGGTGGATGGGGTAAAAGATAAAATAGAACACCTTGCATTGCACTGGATTTTGTGCATCATCTTCTTGCACTTCATCAGAGTTGATCTCTACTCCTGTAGGAAAACTGTATCATGTGCATCAGATCTTCACAATGTTTAAATGTGCATTGATGTGCATGAGATTGAGAATCAGCTGTGGAAGGATCTCATCCATCTTAGGCTCATTAAGGAGCAACAGAAGGAAAAATATGACAATGACACAACAAAACAGAGACAGTCACAAGAACAAGCCCAAAGGAAAAATATGTCTCAGGCAGAGGATGGTATACTGAAATACATGTTGAAAATGATGGAATTTTGCAAAGAATAAGGTTTTGTATATGGCATCATTCCTGAAAAAAGGAAGCCTATAAGTGGATCCTCTGACAATATTAGAGCATGGTGGAAGGAGAAGGTCATATTTGATAGAAATGGCCTTGCTACAATCACCAAATATCAAACAGAACATGCAGCACCTGGAGCAAATGAAAGTAACATGGTTATGGCTCCTACCCCTCATACTCTTCAAGAACTTTAGGGAACCACTTTGGGTTTTCTTGTTTCTACCCTTATGTAGCACTATGATCCGCATCAGCGGAGGTATCCTTTAGAAAAGGGTATTTCTCCTCCTTGGTGGCCTACTACAAATGAGCGTTGGTGGCCACAATTAGGCTTGCCAAAAGTACAAGGGCCTCTACCTTATAAAAATCATCATGATTTGAAAAAGGCTTGGAAGGTGGGGGTTCTTACTGCTGTTATCACATGTCACCTGATATAGCCAAAATTCGCAAACTTGTTAGGCAGTCAAAGTGCTTGCGGGAGAAGATGACAGCTAAATAAAGTGCAACTTGGCTAGCAATTGTTAACCAAGAGGAAGCATTGGCTTGCCAAAAAAACCCTAATTCTTGTCCACCGACCAGTGCTGCAGTGACTACACATGTTGGGTCTCTGACATTAAGGAGCGGCAGCGAATATGATGTTGAAGGCTTTGAAGATGATTCGAACTCTATTTAGACAAATACTGATGTGCGGGATTGCAAACCAAAAGACTTGGATATCTTAAGTTCCAAGGTACAGGAATGCAAACCACAAGACTTTGACCATTTCAATGTAGGTATTCCAAATGAGGGATTTTCAACTTTTCAGGTAGGAGATAATGCAGATTTTATCAGAAAAAGAAATTTACCATAGGAATCTCCATTGGAAGATGAAAAGGACTATACATGTCCACATGAACAGTGCCCATATCATGAGCACCAACTTGAATTTTCATATCAAATCTTAAGAAATGCCCATCAGTCTACTTGTGCATATAGAATAGATTTGCAAGGCATGGGATATCAGAGACCAGAACCTCAAGAGATTAAATCCTTATTTTGTATATCTACAGGGCAACCTAACCAACTACAAGTTCAAGGAAAGGTGGGTATTTTTCCATCTGAGAAGGAAGGATAGAGGACATCCAATGGTAATGTGAATCTTAATCCTCCTGGCACTACAAGTTCAACAATTCCAACTGGTAATCAACAGCCTATTAATGAATTACTTGCTTATATGATGGGTTGCATCAGAATAAGACATCAACGCTAGGGAACCTTAAGATGATGAATTATCACAATCGGCTTGAAGTGAAAATACACCTTGCTTCATAGGGTGGGGAAATTTTCAAAATTATGCCTGATAATAACTTCTTTGGGCAAGCAGTCGTTGTTGGAAGCAATGATTACAATTTTGGTTCAAACATCCATCTGGTAATGGGAGAGCGATTAAACCTTGAACAAAGCAGGGTCTACGATCAACCTTTTATACATCATTTCTAGGAAATGAATGGAGACATGAAATTTGTCTCTGCATATAACAATATTCCAATTGACTATGCAGTCCCAGAGACAGTTTCTAAATATGATAATTCAATATGGTATTTTGGAGCATGAAAAGAGTTATTATGAATATCTCATCATGGTACTTCTGAAACTATATTCTACAAGGACTTCTAATCCTATTATAGTTCCCGAATCATAGCATTATAGGACCACTCTTACAAACAACTACCTGGAGTCATTTTTATCAGATAGAAACCTATAGAGGGAAATCGTCATCTGTATGGGAACTTTCATGTAGAGAAATGGATATTCAAGAAGATGATGATCTGTCATCTGTATGATTTGTGCATGATGATTTAGGTTTTTTCTATGTATTTGGTTTGGAACTTGTGAAAGAATCCTTAATTTATTATGTATGTTACTGTGTATTCGGTCACAAGTTTGTCTTCTATAGTCAGAGAATGTAGACACATGGAGGTGAATGAAATGGAATTTTGTTTGATCGTTTATTTATTCTATGTGCATGAATTTATTTCATTATGATATGGCACTTGATTATTTGAATTGATGTGCTAGATAAAATTTGTGGTTTGCTAAAACTACTTCTTTTGGAAAGCAGCCAAAGAGAATAAAAAACGTTTCTCTCCTTTTGGGCTGTGGAGGCTAAGGGAGATTTAATTCAGGCTCAATTGTCTAGTGCATCCCTTTAATCAACATGTTTATTGGAGGACCCTTAATACTCTTCTAAAACTTATTTGAAGGAGCTACTATAATTTATGTAGGTAAAATTTATAATTTTTAGTACCTGTGTCATATAAAAATGTATTCAAATTATAATACATGAATTGACCTTGTACATTGATAAAGTTGCGTAATGGTGATGTTAAATTTTTATAATCGACTTGTCTAGCTTATTTTTTTGTCTATTCAAAAATAGGGTCTTTACTGTAATGTCTTTTAAATTTATTGGCTTCTTTCCCTGTCTGTTCAAAAATAGGGTCTTTACTAATGAACACACATAAAATAGCACCATCACAAGATGATATTCCAATGCTTCCAAAAAATGCATACTTCTGTATCTATATCTGATATTTCTGATAGTGTTTACAACCATAAGAAATGTTTTTGATGATTTTTTAGAATATGCTAGCATATTTTGACATTTATGCAAATATATGGCTCAGATTCATACACCACATACACATTGGTGAGAGAATACATAATAAACCCTCGATCCACCAAAACGCCACTTCTATGATCCCATATTGATGGCCATCATTTGTCCCTAGGGTTACAAAAAAGAAAAATGAGAAATAATGTACTCATTTCTAGGGAAAAAAGACTACACATTTTGCTCGCTAACATCTGTGAAATTTACTGGAACCACAGTATCTAAAGATAAAGAGTTAACAGTAGCAGTGGTTAAATGAACTGGAGAAGTAAAAGCAACTGGTTTTCTTCTATGGTTCTTGCAAGAAAGAAGTATAGCAATTTGAAACTGAGTATTCACGATAATCTTAGTCCGTCTAAGATCTAATTATGCTCGCTTTTCCTCAGATTCAACATGCAAACTTTCAGCATCTTTATAAATATCCATCTTCGTGTGTTGCAGCTTTAAGATGGAGTCTGCAAATGATTTAATACTTGAAGCAACAAAATCACGACTCCTATTTCTAGTCTTTTTTAATTTTACCTTATTTGGACGAGTTTCTTTTGGTCTAAGGTTGGGTCTAGGACAATTATTAGGGATACAGCTAGCTACAAGTCTACATCCAAGGGCACTAGTATCACTTTCAGGAAGTATACTAGGAAAATTCTCATTTGTTTGCAATAATTGGTTTGAGACATCCTTCTAACGCTAGGAGAAAAGCATCCTAGTAGATAGATAAAGGGCATCGATCCAGTTAGTGGTGTAATTGCAAACATCAATGCAGCTCTAGTTATTCCAACATCAATCAAATTTCATTTGCATCCACTGAATCTACATACATATCGATCACTTGGCAGGTACAAGGTTTAATATTAAATCCATTGTACATTCCTATTTCCCTAGATTGTTTCCTATCATGGTATTCTTGGGCCAGCCCAAGATGTTTCCTTTAGCTTAAACTGGTGGTGGAATTGGAACTTCAATGGTAGGTCAAACATCAAAGCAACTCTGGTTACTCTAGCATCAATAGTATCACATCTGCCAGAGTTGCAGAGCCGTCGATAACCCCCTCTACTCGACACACACCATCAGAGTCTAGGAAGGAAGCATGTGTGATCAAATTCTCTCAGCTTCAGTGTTTCTTAAGGCCTATGAAAGGAAAGGGAAGGGAGCCATAGAAGTGGGGAGCGGAGTAAAAGGAGCAGCGGCTTGCGAAGTAGATTTGGGTTTTCTCTTCGACTGTAAGGTTCGATTCTTGGTCACTCATATCTTTCACCAATGCTTCTTTATCTCTTGAAACAATGAATAATCGGTTTAGCAGAGCAAGTCTTTAGTTTGACTCTACAGAGATTTGTCCACCATCTGCCACTCATTCACGCAACTGGAGATTTTCCACCGGCTGCCGCTCATTCACGCATGGAATCTTGCTGTGAAAGCGCATGGACGAGAGTTGTGGGTTTGCAGGTAAAGTGTTTTTCATAACTCCTCAACGAGTATCGATTATCAGGTCTGATTTAGGCCCTAGCCCATGTTGTTGGCACTAGTACGTCTCTCTAGTCTATTTTCTCCTCGACAACGAGAGATTCTTCCAGAGCTCTTGTGGAAGTGCATGGATCAGTCTTCAGCAGTGTTATTCCGATTTCAAGATACAGATCTTCGTTAATGATGTCAACACCATGACGCTTGGATCCCCGGGCACCCAACCACAGCAACAGGATCAACCGCAGGTGACTACGCCGTCACAACCTCCTATCGACATAGACCTAGGTGTCAAAGACTTCTTTCAAATCTTGTCAGAACCATCACCTTTTCCCGATTATGGATTTCTATGCGACAACAGGGCTTTTCAAGAACTATTTAGGAGATTGGAAACCCTTGAATCCTCTAACTGAGCACTAAAAATAAAGGTCGATGAACTCAAGAATAGAGTAGTTGTAATGGAAGGTGATAATGGCTCACTGAAGTAGTTGTTGATGGACAACAAGGAGCAAGCAATTCACCACCACCCCTCTAATGACACTCTACATGCTAAACTTCTCAATCTGAAAATAAAATAGGAGGATATCAAAGCTCAGCAAGAGGCATTTAAACAAGAAATAGAAAAACACATCAACTCATGGGCACAGGTTGTTAAAGGAAGGGATACCCCCTATTGAGGTATAAAAGGTGTTTTTTTAATGCCTATTTATCCTACATTAATTATCAATCCGAGAATGACTTTTTGTTTCAAGAGTGTACTCTGTCTGAGGCTGCAGTTTGAGCTAAGAGTAATGCTATAAGAGATTTAATATAGTATTCTAAATACAAGAGTACATGAATGCTTGAAAAGAAATCTAATTACAATAACATGAATTCAAATACTCTGAAACTTAACTATTCACTCTGCAAAACATCAATCAAGGATACAGTAGAAATAACTCATTCCTTTAGAAATTGATGCAACTGGAATCAAATTAGAACAAGACAATCAATCTAGGAACTTGGAAGCAATAACCAGTGTTCTCTACAGTTGACAGTCCTGCTCTTAAGAAATAAAAATGAAATCGAAATCGAAATAACTGTTGTTGAAAATAAACTAAGAATAACTTCTTTAAAAAAAAAAATTGGAAATGAATAACAATCTCTAATTGAATATCTATGTGCACAAACAACAAATGTAAATAAACAATCTTTTTGCAATATGAAACTAACGAACTAGAAATGAACAGAACACTGGAATTGAACAGCAATTGCTAACTAATGAATCTGAACAGTAGACATGAACTTAACAAAATCAAATAGAAAATCCTATTAAACACCAAACCTCTCGACAACAAACGTTATTAAGTAACAATTGAAATAGAGTTGAACGTTGAACAGCAAAGCTTTATAAGTGATTACAAGATGAATAAAACAGGAATCACGATCCTCGTTGAAGTGGAACAACAATGCAATTAATTAGCACACACAACAATACCAGTAAGCAATTCAAAATTAATCAAGTAACTCTGCAATCGTAATGAAACCAAACACAATTATCACACAACAGTAATTAAAGGATAGAAATACAAACAACAAAATGATTCCGCCAGGGTTGGGCCCTTAGCACCAGTGAAACACTACTGGGTTACTTCAAAGCTTGAGAGACGAAATGAAAATGTGTCTTTGTATTAATTGAACATAAAAGTGTTTATAGTGACTGCTTTCTGATCACGAGAGTCAGTAAAGTGCAGAATTACAAAAGGAATTTTTTAATCAAATGATTCGACTCCCTACACTCTCTAAAGGCGTTGCCTTATATAACAAACTATACGGACAAGACAAGGAATGAGATAAGGTTTTAATAGCGATCCCTCAGGATTGAAGGATCTTGAGGGATTCGCTTCCCCTCTTTCTTTAGCTGTCACGTGATCCCCTTTGACTGAAGCCGAGCTATCCCCTGCCTTCTCTTAGCAATTCCTTCGGATTTTCTTCTCCTTGGCAAGATTTGGTATATCACTGGAGGAATAGCAGTTACTCTTACTTTAGCCTCACCTTTGGTATAGCTATTCACCTCGCTTGATTCCTGTTTTTAGCAATAAAAGGAATTTTTTAGTTACATTTTACAATAAACATATTTTTTTGCAATTCTACCATAATTCTGTAATAACTCACCTTTCTAAAGTAAAAAGAGTTATGTTTAAAGTAAAAGAATTGGAAAACACATAGTGAATTCATACCTTTTCCAACGCTCAACATACTTGCCTGCTTACCATTTTTCATGTCCTCGTGAAAACCATAGTTTACATGCAAAGTAGTTAAAGAATAAGCTGGAGAAGGTTTTTCATCAAAAGGCCTAAAACCATGCATTGCAGGTAAAGCTTCGAAGACATGCCCTGTCTGTCCTTCAGGCATTTCATAAATGGCTTATAATATGTAGTAGGATACCATTCAATGGAGCTTCGAAACCTACACCCTAGCTAGAATGGGCCTTCCCTAAAAATGAGGTTGCTATAGAGAACCAAGTGGTCTGCAGCTAATCCAAAATTTTTATAGTTAAATGGCTCTCTATTTTGAATATTCCGTTTGGAAATTCCCCATCGGACCTTGGCTGCTATGTAGGCCTGGTTTTTAATAGATAGAAAATATTCTATCCCATTCAAGACAATTTCTTTATGGACAAGCCCCAATGCTTGGATAACACCTTATCTTGTCATCAAATTCTTCTGCCTAGCCCATAATTGTAACGAATGTTTAGGTTCACTCCTAACCCACAAGTATAACTCATTTTCTTGCCTTTCAAAAACATTATAGGCCTTTAGCCATTTTAACTAATTAACAACAAATGAAATAAATTCTTGGTATTTGATGTCACCCACAAAAGGGCTAGGATTTGTCTCAATATCATTTTCCAATATGAGATTATGAAAATAGTACTCACACAGGAGACATTGTACCTTTACACCATAGAGTTTACAACAATTCACAAAATCCTCTACAGTGTTTAACTTTATAGACTTTCCTTCCCTAACTACTTTAATTTTTAACATTAAATATCTCTTTAATAAAAATAAAACATAATTCTTGGCAGGGCATCTACAAGATAAAACATCAATGTATAATGAGCAGAGAGTATCCATTCGATTTTGGGCTATTTTTGATTTATTCATTACACTTTAAGCCTTCTCCTCTGCATTTTGACACTTCTCATAGGCTTCAGCCTCTTCTGCATGGATGATCTTCATCTGCTGCTGCAACTCCTGCTATTTTCTTATAGGAACAATGTCTTCTTCAAGTTTTTCCATTTCTTGTCGAACCTATGTCAACTCCTCTTGGAGTCTGGCTAATGTAGGATCAGTAAAAGTGTTTTGACTACAGGCTTGTGCATTTTCACTTGAGGTTGCTCCATCTGGAACAACTTCCTCTGGAACAGTTGCCTGCTATTCCGTATCTTCATGATTAGGCTTAGCCATAGTCTCTACAACTTGGGGCTTTTTTTTAGTGGCCACTTTTTTCTTTTTCAAGGCTTTTTTGGTGACTATGATTCTTTTCTTTGGGATTCGTTTGGGCATTTGTTTCATTTTAAGAACCATAATGGTCTACCTAAGTTGTTCCACTATCCTCTGAAGCTTCAGTCGTTCCCTCCGAAGTTTTTCAAGTTCAGTTACTTTCTTCCTTTTACTTGATGGAACTGTTGTTCCTTTTTCTGAACCCAGTTTCTCAGCGGGGGTTTGCTCCTTAGCAGCCATGCCTTCAGTTGGGCTTGCTTATTTGTTTTCTTCTTGAAGCACTTATTTACTGTTCATATGCTCCCGACTTCATTCTTCAGGGGTAATACCCTCAATTGGCTCTATTGTTCCTTGAGAATTTTCAGTTTGGAACACTGCTTCAGTGTTCACCTCTTCCTGTCCATACTTCTCAGAGGAAGTAACCCCAGCTGATTCTTCTATTTTGTTAGGGTTTCCTCCTTCTATTTCATTTGGAATTCCTTTAGCCATTTCTTTATTGGCAACGGATTTCTCCTACAATTGGTTGATATCAACATTAAGGTCCAGTGCGTTGTGGGGCTGCACATATTCACTCATATTGGCAAAAATTTGGGCCAATTGGTCTTCTTGCAAAAGGATTTTTGGTGAGCTTACAGTGGTGTTTTCGAGAGGCTCTGCTCCTTCTCTTTCACTTCTATGATTATCTTCGTCCTCTTCACAGGTATGGTAACTACCTTCTTCCTCATCAGAGTAGCGAATTTCTCCCTCTACACTAGTATGAGGAATTCCTTATTCTTCATCAATTTCCTCTTCTTCATAATTTCATTCTCCTATGCTACTGTGTTTCTCACCATTGGTGTGGTGGCTCGTTTCTTCTTCATCCTCATCAGTACAGGAACTCTGTCCTTCAAATTATGGGGGCTGTTCATCCTCCAAACTGAGAAATTCCAAGGACTGACTACTGCTACCTGGAAGGCCTTCTATCATTCCCCTACTTCTTTTTGAACGGGAGGAAGTTCTACGTTTTGATGGCTCTGCTGCTGAGCTATTCACTTTTTTTCGTTTCGGGGCAAGTAAGGCTAATCCTCCATCAATCGAAAATACCAGTTCTTCCCAACTGGTCTATTGTTGGGAAAGACTATGACTTACTATTAATCTTATTAAGCAATGGTGGCTTACCACCATGTCTGTGTGCCGAGATTTTCTTATGCTACGGGAAACATCATGCAGTAAGGAATTTAAAAATGCAGGCAAGTTTACAGTACATTTTTTCTTTAATACTACCAATAAATTAAGGTGGCGAGGTCTTACCATGTCTTTCCTTCTGTTGGTGTCCGTGTTTTGATAGTTTGGAAAATAAAAAGACAAGTCAACATCAAAACCAATCTTTAGAGTTACAGGATCTAGTCCTCCTGCTCTCAGAGAGGGATCTCTCAAAGTTTGTTTGCAAAGGTTTATCTTGTGTGCTTAGAGTATTGGTTTTACACTAGTTATTAAGTCCAGGTATTTGTTTATTTGGTTGGATTGAATTGATACAACAGAACATAAAAGGTCTAGGAAAGATATATAGGACAGTAAAATATCTGTTTCATTGGACAATGGAGTCAAAAAGAGCTCATAACACACTTATCGAAGGATATGGGATATCAAAGGGCAAATCTAACTTGGCTAGAGGATCCTTTTGTTTTTGGAATGGAATGAACATTAATGATTTGGAAAGAGAGTTTTAATTCTCAACAAAAGGAATTTGAGAGCATAATTTGAAACAATAAAGAGTTCCTTGATAGACAGGGCTAACCATAAATTCTACAAATCACACCTTTAAGCAAACAATGATTTCAAAACAACTTTCAAAGTAAAATCTAAGATTCAGGGAACAACCTATTTCCTCAAAGATTTTATTCTAAAGGACTTTAGAAAACATATAAGATTTACTGATAATCACAGTCATAGAAGAGGGAACACCTAAAAACATATATGATCATAATTATAACGACCTTTAAGCCAACTGTTTAAGTGAGGACAAAGGGCAAGATCAGAACAGGCCTCTCTGATTCACTATAAGCGAAGAACTTCAAAGGGAGACTTCAATAACAGTTTTAAAGTGGCAACAGACAAGCAGGGAGAACCATAAATCATGCTGAAACCAATTTTTCAAACTATTAAGGAAATAAACAAGCATGAAGACTAAAGGGAAAGATTAAAGCCTCTAAAATACTTCAGCAGAAGAAAACATAAAACAGTAAAGGATGAACATGTCTAAGGTGCTTCCAGGAGCCATTTCTTAGCCTAATACTTTCTATCCTACTGTAGTAAGAAATTATAGAACATAATGAAAACAGGGGAAAAACATGAAACATTTCAGAATACTTCACCAACAACCAAGCTCATGAATCCAATGATAGAGCCTTCTCAGGAAAAAACATGAAACAACATCATCAAGATCTCCGAGACTTCAATTTTTTCTTCAACTTCAAAGGACTATGTATTGATTTCAGAGAGTTTCAATATTACAGCTTGTGATCAACAACAACCAACAATTTCTCATCTTCTACTGAAGTATTTATAGAAGAATGAGGAGGTCAATTAATATAGGTCAATTAATATAGATTCAAGACTTCTCGGCCTTTTGAGGGGCTCGATGGAGAATTTTATAGGTGGACTACTGTATTAACTGTTTTTACAATAAATATCAAAGCTCGGTGGGAGCTTTTATTGACTTTGAGGCTCTCTGTAATGTTTAGAGTAACTCTGCAGATATTCCTGCATTGATTTCCTTATAGAAGTAACTCCCTCGCTGCGCTGAGGCAAAATCTGATCTTCTTCAATAACTTCGGCCTCTGTTTGAATGGTTTGAGGCAACAGGTAGCTCTGTGGTAGCTGGGAGAAATTGGCTAACCTGATATGTGGCAGTGGAGGTTTCCTGTTTGATAATCCTTTATGCTTTCTTCTTTAACTGTGTTTTAAATCGGGGATTAGGCTTTTGATAACAGCCTTAGCCGTAATCCCCGTAAAAACTATCTTTGTTCCTCTATTATGATATATTGGGGTCTTCAACACTGATACTCTTTAATTGTGCCCAATTCATGGTGTTCCGCTGGAGTGCAGGGTTACGCAAGGACGATATGTCATCAATGCCCCTCAGATCATTGACGAGACGTGAAATTTAAACCTTGCAATTGATTTCTTTTGATAAATCGAAAGCAAGAGGGTCGTCACCCTCTCTTTCGAGTTTTCTTCGAACATAGTGAAAAGATCATTAAACCCTGCAAAATGCAAACAAAATGTTATAAAATCCTGCGTATAAGGTTAACTGCATCCGAAGGTGTGTGGAGGAAGCGGGGCCGTTGGATGGCATCATCCAACGGTCAGGATTGATCAGATAGATCGTGGAATGGGCGAAAGAAGTTTGAATCTGAACCGTCGATCGCGCAGAGATCAACGGCTGGGAATGCAAGTTGAAAGTCAAATGGAGAGAAAATGAGCGATAAAATGTGGACCATTGATCTGCAAATCAGATCAACGGTGGAGATTGCTTGGATGACGTGCCGTAGCCTGGCTATCGCGTGGGTACCTTCGTTAATTTTCGGGCATCTTCAGCGAGCGATAGCCATTGGATGGCCCGCCCCAGATCGAACGGTAGACAGCAGTATCGCTGGGCATCCTAGTCTGATCGTTAATGCGTGATGGACGGCGGATGGATATGGTTTTTCAAATAGTACGCAGGACGCGTGGCGGCCGCTGTATGGAATCAGAGGAAATCAGGGGAAAACAGCTTTTCGCCCAAGGACGGTGCGATGGATACCGCCGGTTTTGGGCAACAGGCTTTCGAGCGGTCGGGACCACGGAAAGATGAACTCTGCACAATCGATCTATAGAACAAATCGATGGTGGAGATTGCTCGAATTCCGGACCGGCGAAGAACTTTCAGAAAACCAAAAAACCCAAAGTTTTAAATATAACATAAGGTTTTAATGTTTTGGACGAGATGTATAACAGGGTTCATCGCATATCGCAAGTTCGGACATGGGATTTTCAATCTACCATTTACATTTTCTGCAATTTGCGATCTGCGATCGCTCTTTTCAATCAACCCATTGATATTAATACATGAATTTGGTTTTTAGACCAAAACATTGGAAAAGTGGGTTTTTGAGTTTACAAAGGAAAAAGCAGATCGGGGGTTTTTTCAATATCAAGGCTGATCGCATCGCAAGTTCGGGAATACGGCACAAAGGCTCATGCTCTTAGGTTTGTGCGATGCGATAAGCACTGTGAGAGGTTTAGCTCTTGGTTCTAGGGTGCGGGTATGTGGGGGAAATGGTTTAAAAGCTTAGCCCAAGGGGGCTAAAGCTTGTATATAAAATATGAATTTTTTATTGATTTTTCAATGTTTTCAAAGGGTTTCGGTATAGTTAAAAAATGGGTTTTTTAACTATGGAAAAGTGATTTTCATAAATGGAAAAAGAGGATTTATGAAAACAAGGGAGTTTTTATGGAGAAAAAGGGGAGAAAATGAAGGTTAGCTTTGGGAAGAGGGGGAAGGGGAAAAGGGTTGTTGCAGCAATATTTTGGCTTTGGAAACCAGCAGGATTTCAGAGCTTTTTGGGATGAAAACAAAAGTATAGGATCTGGACAGAGGCAGGAGGCCTTTAAGAGTCTTCAAGAGCCAACAATTTTTTGTAATGAAATTTGTTCCTTGAAGGCTCAAATATTCTTAGCCACCTTTTGGTATAATCAAATATTATAGGTGGCTAACAGTGGCTCCACTTGGAGATGGTGTCTTCTTGAAGGCATCAAAAACTTCAGACTTGCATTCTCTGGTAAGACGACCTGTGCCTGATCCTTTGATGTCCTCTCTTTCTATGGATTATCTTCTATGAAAATGTGTTAGCAGTCATAAAAGCAATGGATCCTCATCAATACAACTTTCTAACTACCTAATCCTACTGATCTAACATTTTTTCTTCATTAGAGTGCACTTGGATTGGCCAAAACTTTTACAACATTGTATTCTTTTGAAAGCAATAAATATAATCTAATTCTACTCCTTATTTCTCCCTGAACTCAGATTTAACCGTTGAGTTCAGATTCTTCTCTATCTAATCTACTATATGTTGGGATTAAACTGTCCAACAGATTTTCATTCTCTAAATTCTACAACAGAAATTTAAAAGCACTCAAGTCAGGATTGAACAGTCTAACTTGATGTTGGTCTATGGCATAAAGACAAGTTGCACATAGACATTTATTTTTGCAGAAAAATTAAATCAAAATGGAAGGCTTAAGATCTGAAAGTTGAAAACATTTCCTTCCTCTTTTCTACAGCTCTGATTTGACTCTTGTTGAGCTATCTTTCCTTTTTCTCTGGTTCAGATTTTGAGCTGATTAGAACCATATTTTTACGTCTTTTTGAATCAGAAAATAAAACATATTTGAGTCATCTCTCTTTGGAAACTGAGGTTTAGGTTTTGAACATGTTTGAACCTTTCATTTCTATCATAATATGTCTACTGATAAGCCAATATTAAATAGTTTGGCCAATCGAATTCACTATCCTATCAGTAGAAAATTTAAAGCTATTTAGTCAAGATTAGGCTGTTTGACTAACTAGAAGTGTGTTCTTGTAGGAGTGGCATTTAAGCTTGCACACTTTCAGATCTGTTTTTCTTTTTTGGTATGGGGCTATACCTTTCCTATTCTCAAAATCTTCCCTCTTTTCTCTTTTTCTTTGTTTTTGTATTTTTGTTTTTTCTAACTTTGGATGCAATGGTTCGACTATGATATTTATAATGAAAAAATAAAATGCTTTGAAACTTAAGATTCTTGGTAGAAGTAATGCTTGAGCATCCTGCCATTGACAGGACCTCCATATAGGTCTTCTCCATTCAGTTCTTTCAAGAAAAATGCATTGTGACCCCTCTTAGCATGAATAATATAGGGCCCTTTTCACATGTTCTCAAATTTGCCATGTTTTCCCCTCTCTTATTTTCTCGAATCCCACTTAAGAACAACATTTCCAACTTGGAAATTGTTTACCTTGGTCCTTTTATCAAATAGCTTCTTCATATTTTCTTGGAATAATTGTGTTCTTTCATAGACTTCCTCTCTGGTCTGCTATAAATGGATTGTTTGGTTGATTCTCCTCTACATATCATTCTCTTCAAACTGCACTTCTTGAAGGAGCTTCATTACTGGCACTCCCAATGAGGTGGGAAAGACTGCATCCATGCTATAAACTAGCTGATAGGGGGACATGTTTATTGATTTCTTTGTAGTTAGCCTATCAGCCCATAAGGCATGAACCAACTTACTGTGCCATGATTTCTGATTTTTTTCCAACAGCTTTTTAATGATATTGATGAGGCTCTTGTTGGAAGATTCAGCTAATCCATTTCCTTGGGGATAGTAAGTAGTGGAATGGCCCAAGGTTATGTGGTATTTATAGCAAAAATCCACAATCTTCTTAGATTTAAAAGCAACAACATTTTCTGTTATGATTTTTCTGAGACAACCAAATCTGGACAGGATGTTTGTTTCAAGGAACTTGATAATGACAAAGTCATTGGCATTTCTGGAAGGTATAGATTCTATCCATTTGTTAAAGAAGTCAGTGGTTGTGAGGATCCATTATGTTGAGCTGAGGGGGATGGGTGAATTTCCCCAATGAAGTCTAAACCCCATTGTTGAAAAGGTGCCTCAACTCTGATAGGATGTAAGGGTAAGGGAAGAAGTTTCTTTTTTCTATCAAATATTTGACACTTATGGCAAGACATGACCAACTTTTGAGTGTCTGGGAAAAGGGTAGGCCAGTAATAACTAGATCTAAGAATTTTGTTCATGGTGGCCTTCCAGTAGAGGTGCCCTCCACATTCTCCATCATGAAATTCATGCACGATCTTTCCTGCATCATCTTCAAGTAAACATTTAATAAAAATTCCAACAACATTTTTCCAATATAATACTCCATATAATATGCAAAAACTAAAAGCCTTTTGTTTCAAGAATCTAGCTTTAGTTTTAGATAAAGAAGGAGGGGCATATAGATATAAAAGAACATAAATAATGTCAGCATACCAAGGAGAATTTAGAAATGTTTCTTTAATGAAAGGAGCATCATATTCTTCTATTTCTTCCAACACATCTACCATATTCATGTCCAATGCTTGAAAATTAGACTCATCCATAAGTTTTGCTAATCCCCGCCCCTTAATTACTTTGGTGGGCCTAATTTCTAAGTCATATTCAATAATAGTTGCAATCCATTTTCCCCTTTTACCATCGGGGTCTTGACTTAGAATATCTTTGACAACAGTATGCAGAACAAAAGAAATTATGTGAGAATGTAAAATATAGACCCTAAAGTATTTTAATGCTTTCACTAATGCTAAGGCTTACTTCTCCATGATGTTATATTTGAGAGGATCATCTCTCAAGGCCTTACTAAAGAAAGATATTGGTTGTTCTTTCCCCAAATCATTCTTTTGAAGTAAAACTATAGCTATTGTATGTTCATATGCAAAGGAAAAGATATAGAAATCTTTGGTAAAATCTAGACTAATCAGGATTGGTGCTTGAGTAAGAGCTTGTTTGACCAGTTGGAATGATTGTTTAGCTGGTAAAGTCCATTTTACACCTACATATTTCTTAAGCATGTTTGTAATGTTTTTTAATAGCTCAGCAAGATTAGGAATAAACCTCCTTAGAAAATTAATATTTCCGATGAAAGATTGCAATTCTTTGAGGCTCCTTGGATGGCTGATCTGAAAAATGCCATCTATTCTTGTAGGGTCTATTTTGATTCCCTCTTCTGAAATTATGTGGCCAAGAAGTTTACCTTCTTGGAAACAAAAGCGTGTTTTCTTGGGATTCAATGACAAGCCAAATTTCCTACACTTCTCAAAAATGTTTCTCAGGTGAATCAAATGTTCTTCATCAATTTTTGAGAAAAAAGTTATGTCATCAAGGTAAATGATTATGAAATAGCCAATGTCTTCAGAAAAGGCTATGTCCATGGCCCTTTGGAAGGTGGCCCCTGCATTCATTAATCCAAAAGGCATTTTGACATACATAAAGGTGCCCCAAGGTGTGGTAAAAGAAGTTTTGATTTGATCACTTGGGAGCACTAACACCTGGTTGTAACCTGAGAACCCATCTAAGAGGGAAATCATTTTTGATCCAAATACCCTCTGAAGTATATGGTCCATTTTGGGTAAGGGGTAGTTGTCTTTTAAGGAGGCTCTATTCAAATTTCTGAAGTCAACACAGAGCCTGATCTCCCTGTCTTTCTCCTAACAAAAACTAAGTTTGATACCCATTCTGAAAACCTAACAGGTACTATAATGCCAGCATCATGCATCTTTTCAATTTCAGCTCTAACTAAAGGTAACAAAAGTGGGTTTATCCTCCTCAGTTTTTGTTTGAAGGGCTTTTTATTTTCCTTCAAGGGAATCTTGTGCTGAATAATGCTAGTATCGTAAGACTTCAGATCTGTGTATGCCCAGGAAAAAACATCTTTAAACTCTTTAAACAGTTCAATGTATCGAGATTTTATGTGAGTTCAAAGAGTGCTGGACAATTTAATCATCTTGGGTTCCATTAGGGAGCCTATATTGTGTTCTTTTACATTTGTTTCTGCAGGCTCCATTTTTGGTTCTTTGGCTACATAATTAAAATAAAAAAGGTGTTCTAAAGGTGTTAGACCCCTTGGAATTTCATCATTTTTGCATTGTAAGACTTCCAAGTCTTCTTAGTCTATGTTTTCAATTACCTCTGCTTCAAAAGTATTTTCATAATGATTTATATCAGCAGTATATGTCATTTCAGCTTCTGGGATTTCTTCAATATATGGGAATTTCTGATTATGGCTAGATTCTGATATTGGTATGGTCAAATCATTTTCTGACTTTAAAAAATCATCTATGTGTTTTTCAGAATCAAACACATGCCAGTGATCTTTGTTATCAGGCACAGCACGTCTGTGTTTTACTTTCACATTGAGTTGTTGATTTATTTCAGGTGTTTGACAATTGTTGGCTTTGAAAGAGAGTTCATTTTCTAAATGATTCAATTCTCTTGGAATGAAAATAAGTTCATATTTTTCAAAGGTTTTTAATAGATCAAGGGCAGCGTTTCGATATTCCCTGAGTCTTGGATTTTTAGCTGAGTATTCTCCTTTGATTTGTTTTATGATAAGTTCAGAATCTCCTAAGATTAATATCCTCTAGGCTTCTAACTATTTAAGCAGTTGTAAGCCTAGGAGAAGTTCTTCATACTCAGCAATATTGTTAGTGCATGGGAAATCCAGTTTGTATGAAAAACTCTGTTTTGTATTTTGAATCCACACACCTACTCCTGCGCTTGTTTTATTATAAGATCCATCAAAATTTATTTTCCAAAGTATGCCATATTTATTTTCATTTTCTTGTTGTTGTTGATTGTCAGTGTTTTGAATTTGATCGAAGGAAAGATTGGATTGTTGTGGTGAACCGATTGGGTCTATGTTTTCTTTATCTTGTTGAGTAATGTCATATTCATTATATAAGATAAAGGAATCTAAAATTTATTGAATAGAATATATTGGAGAATTGTTTGGTCTTTCCATGTTGCTCACCATGTACTTCATGTGAGATTCCCTGTATAGTATTATGTTTTGGTTAAAAATTGGAATGGTGGCATAAGACATGTCCATTTGAAGGCTTCCCTGAAGTTTGGCTCCCCATGATCTTGATAAGAGCATGCCATACTTAGGGGGAATGTCAGCTACAACTATATCCATAACCAGACTCTTAGCATGGATCTGAGCTAAAGTAACACATAAATCTTTGATTAAACCCAAACATTTGACTCGGCTTGAGTCAAAAGAATAGAAATATTTGTATGGTTTTGTAATCTCTAAGCCTAAGCTCTCCATTTCCACCTTGGGCATCAAATTGTTTGAAGCTCCCGAATATAACATGGCATTGTGTAAAATTTTCTCATGTATGTTCAAGCTAACATAGAAGGGAGGGACAACCCCTTCTTGATATTCTCCTTCAACTTCTGGACTAAACAACAACTCAGGTTTGTCATCTTTCAAGTTTAAAGTGTTTGTATCACTTCCTAAGTTCAAAGCTTTCAAAACTTGGTTTTTGTACACTTCTTGGGTTACTAGTTCAACTAGGGGGATGGTGACTTTTATTTTGGGAATCTCTCCCTCAAGGTTGAAAGGAATAATTAAATTATTTGTATTTACATCTGCTTTTTCAATTGCATTATTTTCAGCAACTTTGATTTGTTGAACCTTGTTTGGAATGGTAGTTGGGATAATTTTATTAGGACCACTAGCTGAAGTGCTGGGGGTACTCTGTTCAACATTTGGCTAGACACCTTTGTCTTTGTTTGAATCTGGTTTTTTAGTCGAAATGTTGGTTTTTTCTGCTGTCTTTTTGGGTTGATTTTCTGCATTTTTCTTGACAGCAGTGCTAGTGTTCTTATCTTTCGATTTATCTATGTTGCCCTTGATCCTAAGATCATATTATCTATGTATCTCCATGATTTCATTTTCAAAACCTAATCTATAGTCATCAAAATCTTCATAGGTGTTTGTATTTTGATCAGAAGCGAAAAAATATTGTTCTTCCTCAGTGAGGAAAAAATCATCCCCACTATCTGATCCAATCAAGTTTACATGGGATTCTTCCAACCTTTCCAACTCCCTATCTTCCTCATATTGATCTACATAGTTTTTTTGCAAGGGAGGTCTAATCTATTGGTTTTCATTCTTGCTCTCTTCCCATCAGGTTGACTTCCACAGAAAGAGCACCCTGTTGCATATCTTCCAGAGTTGCAAAATTTCTTTCTCTCAACTGATAGGTCATGTCAGAGTCAAATCCTTCAGGAAATTTATTTAAATCTGAGCCCTATGGAGGTTTTAGTTCTGGGGAAAGTGCATTATACACACTATTTAACCTAGTGTAGTAAGCTTGTACACTTTCCCCAGGGTTTATATGGATATTTTTGTAATCAGAAAGGACTTCGAGAGGATTCTTCTTTACTTCCCATTGGTTTAGGAACGTTTGATGAAAACCTTGGAGATCATTAATACTATGGGGGGCTAGACCTTTGAACCATTTTCTCACTTCCCCCCCTAAACTCTGAGCAAATAACCTAAGCTTGACAGAATCATCATCGATTTCATTTCTATCAAAGTAGTCATTCATTTTATCTACATGTTGTGATGCGATTGTAGCATTGTTGGCATCATACAATGGGATTTTGGACTGATAGTCCTATGGAAGATTAACTAATGGTACAGGAAGGACTAGAGGAGAATACCATGCTGCCATGATAGGTGGTGGGGGTGGAATTACAAAAGGGAAAGTGGGTTGAAGAGGGGTGGTTTGGACAATGGATGTTGGGTGGACAGATGTGGATGTACCGGGGATATATTTTTGAGCTTACCTTGGATGAGAGACACCTAAATTGAGAAGGAAATGTAAATCAGGTGGTGTGGTTTCTCTACTTCCAGGTTGTTCACTTTGTTCTGAGGATGAAAATGAGGACTCAGAATCTATCTGAATTATATCATCAAGTGACCTAGTTCTAAAAGGATTACTTAAGTTGACTTGTGATTGGTGTAGGGCTGCGAGATTTTCAGGGACTGAATTAGATCTCAAGGGTGATCTGAAAAAAGTTGAAAATTTTATCTTGGAAGATTTCCTAAGTATAATTTCAGGGTTGTCAACTTCTTCCAGAGGTTTTGGGTCAGGGTAGGCTCTAGTATGAATCTTTCTAGGAGCCACTATGCTATGTTTTTCAGACCTAGTTGAAAAAGAAAAGTTTTAATGAAATATGACAATATTTAAGAGGCTAACTGATCTTTTTAGAAGAGGGAAAATTTTAATCTTAAAGCCTTCTAGCTGAATTTGTATGATGTTTTTAAGACTTGGGGTCTTCCCAGTGGAGTCTTAAGGTCTATTTTTTAGGATCGTGGAGTCGCCAGGTGGAAATTTTTAGCTCTTTTGGAGGTAAAGGTTTTATGGTCCACCACCAAGTTTATTATGAAGCCAAACATAAATGTTTTGGGTTTTTCTGAGTTATTTTGGTATTATAGGTTAAGAGAGTGTTCTAAGTCTGATTTAACACTTAGCTAGGGTGTCAAAATGTATAGAGTTTACTCTTATGGCTTGGTAACTGAATCGTTCAAGGTTTGATAAGGCTTTATAAGAATCCTAAGGGTCACTTAGTTTGTCACTGATTCAAAAGACCCTATCATGATTACCATTTTCTGGTAGTGCTTGAAAAAGTTTACTTATGTTATACTTAGACAGTGAGTGCTTTGTTTTGCGGATTTTACTCAGTGCCCCACCGTGATCGCCAATATGTTGGTGTCCCATGTTTTGATAGTTTGGAAAATCAAAAGACAAGGCAACATCAGAACCAATCTTTAGAGTTACAGGATCTAGTCCTCCTGCTCTCAGAGAGGGATCTCTCGAAGTTTGTTTGCAAAGGTTTATCTTGTGTGCTTAGAGTATTGGTTTTAGACTAGTTATTAAGTGCAGGTATTTGTTTGTTTGGTTGGATTGAATTGATACAGCAGAACATACAAGGTCTAGGAAAGATATATAGGACAGTAAAATATCTGTTTCATTGGGAAATGGAGTCAAAAAGAGGTCATAACACACTTATCGAAGGATATGGGATATCAAAGGGAAAATGTAACTTGGCCACAAGATCCTTTTGTTTTTGGAATGGAATGAACACTAATGATTCGGAAAGAGAGTTTTAATTCTCAACAAAGGGAATTTGAGAGCATAATTTGAAACAATAAAGAGTTCTTTGATAGACAGGGCTAACCATAAATTCTACAAATCACACCTTTAAGCAAACAATGATTTCAAAACAACTTTCAAAGTAAAATCTAAGATTCTGAGAACACCCTATTTCCTCAAATATTTTATTCTAAAGGACTTTAGAAAACATATAAGATTTACCGATAATCACAGTCATAGAAGAGGGAACACCTAAAAACATATATGATCATAATTATA
The DNA here is from genome assembly GCA_034641835.2 of Pinus albicaulis. NCBI lineage: Eukaryota > Viridiplantae > Streptophyta > Pinopsida > Pinales > Pinaceae > Pinus > Pinus albicaulis. Next base: position 841,178,783 of record CM076574.1, read on the forward strand.
ACGACCTTTAAGCCAACTGTTTAAGTGAGGAAAAAGGGCAAGATCAGAACAGATCTCTCTGATTCACTATAAGCGAAGAAATTCAAAGGGAGACTTCAATAACAGTTTTTAAATGTCAACAGACAAGTAGGGAGAACCATAAATCATGTTGAAACCAATTGTTCAAACTATTAAAGAAATAAACAAGCATGAAGACTAAAGAGAAATATTAAACCCTCTAAAATACTTCAGCAGAAGAAAACATAAAACACTGAAGGATGAACAGGTCTAAGGTGCTTCCAGGAGCCATTTCTTAGCCTAATACTTTATATCCTACTGTAGTAAGAAATTATGGAACATAATGAAAACAGGGGAAAAACATGAAACAGTTCATAATACTTCACCAACAGCCAAGCTCATGAATCCAATGATAGAGCCTTCTCAGGAAAAAACATGCAACAACATCATCAAGATCTCCGAGACTTCAATTTTTTCTTCAACTTGAAAGGACTATGTATTGATTTCAGAGAGTTTCAATATTACAGCTTCTGATCAACAACAACCAAGAATTTCTCATCTTCTACTGAAGTATTTATAGAAGAATGAGGAGGTGATACCTAACAAAATATCTCTTAGGTCAATTAATATAGATTCAAGACTTCTCGGCCTTTTGAGGGGCTCGATGGAGAAGTTTACAGGTGGAATACTGGATTAACTGTTTTAAAAATAAATATCAAAGCTCGGTGGGAGCTTTTATTGAATTTGAGGCTCTGTGTAATGTTTGGAGTAACTCTGCAGATATTATGGCATTGATTTCCTTGCAGAAGTAACTCCCTGGCTGCGCTGAGGCAAAATATGATCTTCTTCAATAACTTCGGCCTCTGTTTGAATGGTTTGAGGCAATAGGTGGCTCTGTGGTAGCTGGGCGAAATTGGCTAACCTTATATGTGGCGGTGGAGGTTTCCTTTCTGATAATCCTTTATGCTTTCTTCTTTAACTGTGTTTTAAACCGGGGTTTAGGCTTTTGATAACAGTCTTAGCCATATTCCCCGTAAAAACTGTCTTTTTTCCTCTGTTCTGATATATTGGGGTCTTCAACACTGATACGCTTTAATTGTGCTCGATTCATGGTGTTCTGCTGGAGTGCAGGGTTATGAAGGGACGATATGTCATCAATGCCCCTCGGATCATTGACGAGACGTGAAATTTACACCTTGCAATTTATTTCATCTGATAAATCGAAAGCAAGAGGGTCGTCACCCTCTCTTTCAAATTTTCTTCGAACATAGCGAAAAGATCATTAAACCTTGCAAAATGCAAAGAAATTGTTATAAAATCTTGCGTATTAGGTAAACTGCATCGGAAGGTGTGTGGAGGAAGCGGGGCCATTGGATGGCATCATCCAACGGTGAGCATTGATCAGAGATATCGTGGAACAGGCGAAATAAGGTTGAATCTAAACCGTCGATCGCGGAGAGATCGACGGCCGGGAACGAAAGTTGAAAGTCAAACGGAGAGAAAATGAGCGATAAAATGTGGACCATCGATCTGTAGATCATATCGATGACAGAGATTGCTTGGATGAGGCATCGTAGCTTGGTTATCATGTGGGCACCTTCGTTAATTTTCGGGCATCTTTGGCGAGTGATAGCCATTGGATTGCCTGCCCCAGATCGAACGGTAGACATCGGTATCGCTGGGCATCCCAGTCCGATCGTTAATGTGCGATGGACGGTGGATGGAGGTGGTTTTGCAAATAGTACACGGGACGCGTGGCGGCCGCTGTATGGAATCAGAGGCGATCAGAGGAAAACAACTTTTCGCCCAAGGGCGGTGCAATGGATACCGCTGGTTTTGGGCAACCGACTTTCGGGCGGTAGGGACCACGGAAAGATGCACTCCGCACCATTGATCTACATAACAGATCGACGGTGCAGATTCTTCAAATTCTGGATCGGCGGAGAACTTTCAGAAAACCAAAAAACCCAAACTTTTAAATATAACATAAGGTTTTAATGTTTTGGATGGGATATATAATAGGGTCCATCGCATATCGCAAGTTCGGACATGGGATTTTCAATCTACCATTTACATTTTATGTGATTTGGGATCTGCGATCACTCTTTTCAATCAACCCATTGATATTAATACGTGACTTTGGTTTTTAGACCAAAACATTGGAAAAGTGGGTTTTTGAGTTTACAAAGGAAAAAGCGGATTGGGGGTTTTTTCAATATCAAGGATGATCGCATCGCAAGTTCGGGAATACGGCACAAAGGCTCGTGCTCTTAGGTTTGTGCGATGCGATAAGTGTTGTGAGAGGTTCAGCTCTTGGTTCTAGGGTGCGGGTATGTGGGGGAAATGGTTTAAAAATTTAGCCCAAGGGGGCTAAAGCTTGTATATAAAATATGAATTTTTTATTGATTTTTCAATGTTTTCAAAGGGTTTCGGTATAGTTAAAAAATGGGTTTTTTAACTATGGAAAAGTGATTTTCATAAATGGAAGAAGAGGATTTATGAAAACAAGGGAGTTTTTGTGTAGAAAAATGGAATAAAAAGAAGGTTAGCTTTGGGAGGAGGGGGAAGGGGAAAAGGGTCCTTGCAGCAATATTTTGGCTTCGGAAACCAGCAGGATTTCAAAGGCAGGAGGCCTTTAAGAGTCTTCAAGAGCCAACAATTTTTCGTAATGAAATTTGTTCCTTGAAGGCTCAAACAATCTTAGCCACCTTTTGGTATAATCAAATATTATAGGTGGCTAACACCTTCAATCGCATGTTATATAGGCATGCACTACCTTTGCCAATTCCTTCCATGGTTCTCCCAACGATGCCGACTGAACTCCTTTGCCTTTGACGACCAATGTCTATCCTTCTTCCTGGAAAATTTTCATGGCTTCTTGAAGCCTAACCTTCTTATGAGTCCATATGGTTCCTTGCGTTGGTAGACCAGACACCTATGCAATTATTTCATCTGTTACTGCTATCTGTCTTCCTCTAACCATGGAGTATCCTTCCTGCAAATTCTGTAAAAACTCAATAGTTACTGTTTCATGAGGTTGTTGTAGCCTTGTGAAGTATGTAATCCATCCCAATTTTTCCAGAATTTCTCGTGCAACATCAGAAACAATTAGCACTTTTAGCTTGCTACAAATTTGTCGACCTCCCATCTTCTCTGCACACTGTTACTTCTTTACAAACACACAGTAATGTAATGGAACAACACAACATGGTAGATTGGAATAATATCGTTAATTTTTTGTTATTCCCTAGGATATAGGGATTTGATTCGAGTGCAGGTAAAAAAATATAGGCATTTGATCTGCATGCAGTGATTAAGAGGCATTCGTGCCCCCCCTGGAGGATGATAGGTCATCCTCGACTGTCAAATAAGAGAGGAAAGTACTGCACAGCAGTTGTACAGTAGGAAAAAGCATGCATACTTATGATACAATCAATCAAATTATTGAATTACTAAAATCGATGTTTGTGATTAAATCGTAAATAGATATAGAAATGTTTGTAATGATTCAAAGATCAGGAAAAGGGATTGTTGATGTGAACACAAGTACTAATGTGCTTATTACCCAGTCAAACTAATGTGATCGATTTATGATGATTTTCATGTATAATAGGTTCAATACAAAGGGTTTAGGAATCATAATTTCATTTGATATTTATATAGAGATATAGGAAAAAGGGATTTAACATTACTATTGATTTGTAAAAGTATGACTCCAATACTATCAATAGAGCTCTGTTGCCCACAGGTGTCCATAACCTTGACAAAGTTTCTTTCTAATCCTTGGAACCATTTTCCTTTATTTATGCCTAGGGAAGTGCTCTTTGATGTCATAATGGAGGCCATTATGATGGCTTGGGAACTAGATAAATCACAATGCCATTCACTGGAAAGAAGTGAAAAGTGGGTAGGTCAACTCGTGATGACACCTCCTATTCCAGAGACTTTAGTTTTTTTTTTCAATTGTCCATTGGACCATATCCCTAGTGTGGTGGCCATGGTGGGAATGCCACTTCACTGCTTCCTTATGATCATGGTAGGCTGGCTCTTGATGAGACCTCCTATCCTCCATCTCCCATATCGTAGAATTTTTAGTGATACAGATATTTTTTTCTTCTTCTTTTCATATAGCACTTTCCTGCTTATATATAAAGGATGGTTCATCACTTCTTAATAGTAGGGATGGTGGAAGAAGTCTAAACATCTTAATAGAAAATAATATGCCCTTATTCTTACTCAATAAGTAAAAATCAAAGAAAGTTATAAATATTTGGGGAAGAACGAACATGATAAAGATAATCGATCATATTAATTTTAGTGATAGTAAGAAAGCAAAGTAATATTGGTGGTTATGTCCTTTTTCCTGTTTCTTATCATCACAAAACAATTTGTTTAAAAAAATGACAATTTCTTATGATTTGTTGATTCCAGTCAGATTTAATTTGTGTGATCATGTATAAATAGTATGTTTGCCTTCACAAGATTCATTAGAAATCCTCAAAATTTTGTTCTAAAACAAGAAAAATTATACACTCAAAAAGTGTTGCTCCTTTGGAAAGGAACAAAAGAAACAATCTGTGGAAATGATGTTCCTTTGGAAAGGAAGAGCAAAATCAATTTGCAAAACTGATGTTCCTTTTGAAAGGAACAAAAAAAAGAATCTGCGAAACTGTTGTTCCTTTTGAAAGAACAACAAAAAGAATCTGTGAAACAGCAAAAATAAATAGCACAACTGTTGTTCCTTTCGAAAGGAACAACAAAAAAACTCACAAAAAAGTTGTTGTTCCTTTTGAAAGGAACAGTGAAATGCTGTTCCTTTGGAAAGGAATAATAAAAATTCACAATAAGTGAAATAAAAAGAGTTTGAAGAAACAAAATTCCATACAAAAAAACAACCAAAGTAAATGAAAAATATTTATGTACAAATTTTAAAGGAAAGAAATGATTTAATGAATGGGTGTCGAAGAGGAGTTATCCCCTTCAGCAAGAATTTGCATGGTAGAATCTTCCCGTAATTGTTGGTAGAAGGATTCTCGAGTAAGCGGTTTATGGTAAAGTCGCACTTGATGACCATTTACTTTTAAGGAATGTCTAGATCCATCAATGGTGGTTAATGTAATGGTGCCATTATCATGCACTTTTTGTATCTTGTAAGGTCCAAGCCATCGTGTCTAGAGTTTCCCTGGAAAATCCTGAAACCTGGAGTCAAATAGGAGTGCCCAATCTCCTTCATGGAGGATTTTCTCTTTGATGAGGGCGTCATGCCATTTTTCTCTCTGTTGTTGAATTAACGTAGTGTGCTGAAAAACAGAGAGCCTCATTTCATCCAACTCATTGATTTGTTGTAATATTTTGGCCTAGGCTTCATTTAAATCTAAACCCACCTTTTGGGTTGTTCTTAATGTTTGAATTTCAAACTCTATTTGAAATATGGGCTCTTTTCCAAATACTAATTGATATGGTGAATACCCCGTAGTACTTGTCCATGTTGTTCGGTACTCCCACAAGAACTTCTGACAATCTGTAGGCCCAGTCATGTCTGTGTGAGGAACTTGTTTTTGTCAATATAGATTCGATTACTTTATTTTTTCTCTCTACCTGGACGTTTACCTGTGGGTGATATGGGGTTGTAATTCTGTGCTAAATATGGTAATTCTGTAATATTTCAGTGAGTTTATTACCTACAAAATATGGTCCTCCATCTATGATTATGTCCCTTGGGAGGCCATATCACACAAATATTTGGAAAAGGAATTGTATTACAGAGTCCTCTGTAGCTTTTGAAAGTGCCTATGCTTCAACCCATTTAGTGAGATGCTCGGTTGCAACTAGGATGTATGTTCTTTGGTTTGATGGGGGGTTAATGGGGCCAACAAAATCGAGTGCTCAGCGTTCAAATGGTTCAATTACTAGTTATGGGTTCAAAGGCATTTCGTTGGACTCTCTAGGGCGACCTTCCCTTTGGCAGCTATCACAGGCCTGCACAAGTTTTTGGCATCTTTAAAGATAGTAGGCCAAAAGTAGCCTGTCTGTAAAACCTTGTGGGCAGTTCTACGATCTGCAAAATGTCCGCCACATGCCCCATCATGGCATGCTTTCAGAATATCAAATACTTCATCCTCTCGGACACATCTCCTGATTTGCATATCTGACCCTGTATGAAAAAGGTAGCCCCCAATCCAAGAGAATCAGGTACTACACTGTATTATCTTCTTTCTTTCATTGAGGGTTATATGTTTAGGTAATTTACATATTGCCAAATAATTTTCTATATCAGCATACCATGGCGTCCTAATAGTAACAATGAACAAATGCTCATCTGGGAAGTGTTCCTCGACTACTGCTGCATCTGTTGGCTTTGGCATTCGTCACAGAAAATCAGTTACAGGGTTCTCCTTTCCAGTTCGATCTTTAATTGTAATATCGAATTCCCGTAGTAAAATCAACCATATTCTCACTCTTCCATTTGTAACAGGTTTATTTGCTAAAAATTTAATGGTAGAGTGATCGGTATATAAGACTACAGGATACCCAGTTATATAATGTATAAACTTATTTATAGCATGTACTATAGCTAAAAATTCCTTCTCAGTCACAGTATAGTTTAGTTCAGCAGGAAATAGATTTTTGCTGATATAATAGATTGCATGTGGTTTCTTATCCTTTTCCTTCCCAAGCACTACTCCAATTGCTGTGTCTGAGGCATCAGATGAAATTTGGAATGGAAAATTCCAATTTGGCCCCCTCAGCACTGGGGCTATTGATACAAGATTTTTCAGATCCTTGAAAGCATTGTCACATTTATCTCTCCAAAGAAAATCAACATTTCCTGTTAGTGCATAGAAAGGTGCAGCTATTTGAGAATAATGTTCTATAAATCTTCTATAATAATCGGAAAATCTGAGAAATCTATGTACCTCTGTTTGTGTGGCGGGTGTAGGTATTAACCAAATTATCTGAATTTTGGCTTGATCCACCTGAATTCCAGCTGCTGAAATACAATGTCCTAAGATAAGTCCTTTGGTCATCATCATATGACACTTTTCATGGCTTAAACAAATCCTAGTGTCAATACATGTTTGCAACACCTTCTCTAAGTTTTCTAATGCTAGCTCAAAGTCATCTCCGTACGGTGTGAAGCTATCCATATACACTTCGAGTGCTTCATTTATTAAGTCTGAAAATATGCTACGAAAGGCCCTCTGAAATGTAGCAGGGGAATTGCATAGGCCAAAGGGTAAGACTCGATAGGCAAATGTCCCCCAAGGACAGGTAAAAGTAGTTTTGTCTTGGTCCTCAGGGGAAATTTGGATCTGATTGTACCCACTGAAGCCATATAGGAAAGAAAATAATTTCTTTCCTGCCAATGTATCTAATACTTGGTCAATGAAGGGAAGGGGAAAGTGGTATTTCTGGGTTGCTTTGTTGAGTTCTCGGTAATCCACGCATATTCTCCACTTCCCACTCTTCTTTGGTACCACTAATAATGGGGAGACCCACTTTCTATCAGATATTGGGTAAATGAAATTAACATCCAATAGCTATTGTAATTCATCTTTCACAATATCTTTAAGGTGAGGGTTTAGTCTTCGTTGGGGTTGGAAAATGGGTCTTGCATCTTTTTCGGTATAGATGTTGTGTGTACGTAACTGGGGGTCAATTCACTTCATGTCTAGATAATCCCATGCAAATGCTCCCTTATATTTTCATAGTAATTGGACCAACTTCTCTTCTTGTTTAGCAGTCAGATTTTTGTTAATTTTTCGAGTTTTTCCAGGTTCAACTTCGACAATCTTACTATTGTACATAGAAGTAGTAGGTATCATTTGATCAGGAATGTCTTTCGGGGAATCTTCTTCTTTATTATCAAATGATGCTTTGATCATGTGACATTGTGAATGGGATCTGATTTGTGGTTTGTTAATAAAAATATTAATGATATCATCCTCTGTTTGGTCTTTGAAACCGAGGGCATCTTCTACGGTTAATGGTGATCTCATATTTTCCATAAGATATGATACAAGTTGTTTCCTTGTTTTAATTATTGATAGGCTTGGTTGGGCTAGGAGATATAAAGATAAGTTCTTGACATAGTTTCCCCTTGTTATAGTCATGTTGCCTTGTCGACAGCCAATGTAAACATCAGCAGTTGCCAACCAAGGTCTACCTAGGATTAGTGAGTGTCCATCTAGCTAGTTCTTTGGGTTGATAACTAGGAAGTCAGCAGGGTATTCCCAGGAATCTACGGACACCATTACATCTTGTAGTGTACCTTATGGTTTGACTACTGATCAGTCAACCAATTCTAATAAGTTTTTTGTTGGTTCTAATGATGTAATGCCGAGTTTTTGACAAGTGGTGGTTGTTAGAATATTAATTGCAGCTCCCAAATCAACTAAGGCATTTGGGAACATTTACCCATTGATTTGCACCATCACTATAGGATTTCCTAGGTCTTCATATTTTACAGGTGTTTCCATTCCTGATAATAAGTTAGATAGAGTACCAACTATTTGGACAGATGGGTTGGTTTTTGTTCTCCTGTTTGGCTTCTTTATACATAGTTCATTAATGGTTTTTGCATAAATAGGGTTGTCTTGGATAGCTTGGAGGAGAGGGATTTTTATACAAATTTTTTTTAATTCCCCCTGAAGATCAAAATCAGGATATTCTAATGGGCAAGGTATGATTAATATTTCTGGGAATGGTGGTGAAGAGGTGGTTGCTTGTTGTGGAGTTTGATGTTGATTTTGTTGTTGAACCACCTTCTCTTCTTGCAATGTTTGTTCTACAAGTAAGCGATCTTCATTGTGAACATTTTTGTCTCTCTCAGTTTCTACTATGCACCCAGAACTTAATTGAATGTCATTACACTCCCTCAGTTCAGCTTCTAATTCTGGTGGTTCCATTATTTGGATAGACTGAACTGATCTATTATTTGGGTTTTGGTTGGGTTGGGATGGGACTTGTGGTCTTAAATTGGTCTGGGGGTTTGTATAGGGAGCTGACAGTGTAGGTTGAGAGAGAGGAATTGTGACAGATAGCTAATTTGTAGGTATTTGCCAGTTTGACTACTAGGCTTGACTCTGCAAAGTAGTGGGAGACCATTGTGTTGGATAAGCATTGTTTTACCAAAATGGTGAGCAGAAAGGAAAATTTGGCCAATTAGTTTGGTTTGTTTGATTTGGCCATGATGATGTAGCAAATGGTTGTTGTGACCAATAGGGGAAAGATGACTGATTTTGAAAAATTCCATTATATTGTTGAGCATTATATTGAAGAGGCTGAAAATAAGAGTATGGATCAGTTGGCATACCTGATTTTCGTGGTGGCCATTTTCGGCGCTGATTAAGTAAGCATACCACTTTTGATTCTTATTCTTCCTCTTTATAGACTGCTTTCAACAAAGGAAGTGAGGGACATACTTTTGTGGGGTGGTCTTTCGTGCAAATGGCACAAACTTTGATCATATCCAGTAGGCACTCTTTGTGGCTGTGTTTCTTCCTGCATCTATTGCCAAAAATTTTTCTACTTCTTCTTGCTTTTGTTTGGCTTGCATAATGTCGAACTACATTGTTGAAGTACCTAGAATATCTGTTTTTAAAATCTTCTAGCAGATTTCCAATCTCTGCACGAGTTACACCTTCACTGGAGGTCTTATTATCCCTTGTGATCATGTCACGTTCTACTGATTTTAGCTTTGTATTGCCTCTCGAACTCCTAATACACAAATCAATGATGTTAGCATAAATCTCCTAATATATATCACCTTTTCCCATAATATTCAATGTTTCAACCCATTGATCCTTCATCCCCCTAATTAATGTAGTCTTCAGAACATTATCAGGTAAGGGTAAAGATGTGTAAGGAGATCTCTGGACATTGTATTGAAACCGTTCCACATATTCTTCCAGAGTTTCATTTGGTTTTGCTGTCATTTGAAATATTTCATATTTTAATTCTCGGGACCTGCAATAATCGTTATATTTCTTTAGAAATGCAGCTTTCATCTTATCCTAATAATTTATAACACGCCCACCTAGCCCCATAAACCATCATAAGGCTGCTTGTTTTAGTGTGGAAGGAAATAGTTTTAATTTTTGGGGATCGGTGGTATTTTCATACCCCCTGCATAATACATCAAATTCAAACATAAATGCATCTGGATCTTCTGATTTCAAGCCATGAAATGTAGGAAAATGTTGAAGAGGAATGGATTTCATAGGTTCCTTAACTGCGGTATCCACTATAGGATATTGCAGTCTGGAAGTTTGATGAGGTGTTTGTTGGTTATGGTTATGGTTCTGGTTCTGGGCCATTTGATCAAATATGTCCCAATATCCTTCTGGGATCTCAAGGGAATTCCTAGGTTGACTAGAAGGAGTAGGAATGACCTTGAAAACACTCCCTTGATCTGGAATAATAAGTATTCCTTGCTAGCCTACTGTCTGAGGAGATTCAGGTCCTTTTTTTGAATGAGGTTGACAACACTTCCACTATCTGGGCTGCTCACTGGTTGGACTATTTCAAGAGGGGATTTTGGTTCTTCTGTTTCCCGTGTTTCCCCTTCTCCTTCACGAATATTACTAGAGTTTCCTTCTTGTGGAGAAATTAGGCAGGGGTTCTCAATTTCTTGGGAATCTTGCTCAATTTCTTCTGTTTGACTATGTATCTCACTAAAGGCTACAGATGGTGACTCTGTGGCCTAAAAAGAACTAGTAGACTGTCTAGAGATAACTTTCCTAGGTCCTACTGATGGATGAGATTCAATCTTCTTAAGGATTTCGTTAATGAAAGTTGTTCGCCCAAGGGTCACCAGTCCCTTAGTTTTTTCGGGTTTAGGAGGAATTTTGTTTTGTTTAGTTGGTTTATTCATTCAAGAAAACAAGCCTTCATTCCTTCCTAAAGAAATAATTTTACCCAATTCTGCTGTGACGCGAGTTGTGAGAAAGTATGTTCCTTGCTCAATGCGCAGGTTCTTACCTTCCATCCTTAACACCCAATTATTCTAAAGCAGAAAAATCAAAAGTGCATCACTCCTTCTAAATGGCATACACTCTCCCCGGCAACGACGCCAAAATTTTGAGGTATAAAAGGTGTCTTTTTAACGCCTATTTATCCTACATTAATTATCAATCCAAGAACAAATTTTTGTTTCAAGAGTGTACTCTTTCTAAGGCTGCAATTTTAGCTAAGAGTAATGCTATGAGAGATGTAGTACAATATTCTAAATACAAGAGTAAACGGATGCTTGAAAATTAATCTAATTACAATAACATGAATTCAAATAATCTGAAAATTAACTATTCACTCTGAAAACATCAATCAAGGATATAGTAGCAATAACTCATTCCTTTAGAAATTGATGCAACTGGAATCAAACTAGAACAAGGCAATCAATCTGGAAACTTGGAAGCAATAACTAGTGCTCTCTACAGTTGACAGTCCTGCTCCTAAGCAATCAAAATGAAATCGAAATCAAAATAACTGCTGTTGAAAATAAACTAAGAAGAACTTATTTTAAAAGCAAGAATTGTAAATGAATAGCAATCTGTAATTGAATATCTATGTGCATAAATAGCAACTGTAAATAAAGAATCTTTCTGCAATCTGAAACCAACGAATTAGAAATGAAAAACACATTGGAATTGAACAACAATTGCTAACTAATGAATCTGAACAACAAACATGAACTTAACAAAATCAAATAGAAAATCCTATTAAACACCAACCCTGTCGACAAGAAACATTATTAAGTAACAATCGAAATGAACAAAAATCCAATGGAACAACAAACAGAGTTGAATATTGAACAACAAAGCTTTATAAGTGATAACAAGATGAATAATACAGGAATCACAATCCTTGTCGAAATGCAACAACAATGCAATTCATTAGCACACACAGCAATACTAATAAGCAATTCAACAGTAATTAAGTAAATCTGCAATCGTAATGAAACCAAACACAATTATCACACAACAGTAATTAAAGGATAGAAATACAAACAACAGAATGATTCCACCAGGGCCAGGCCTTTAGCACCAGTGAAACACTGTTGGGTTACTTCAGAGCTTGAGAGAAGAAATGAAAATGTGTCTTTGTATTAATTGAACATAAAAGTGCTTACAGTGACCGCTCTCTGATCAAGAGAGTCAATAAAGTGTAGAATTAAGAAAGGAATGTTTCAATAAAATGATTCGAATCCATACACTCTCTAAAGGTATTTCCTTATATAAAAAACTCGACAGACAAGACAAGGAACGAGATAAGGTTTGAACAGCGATCCCTCGGGATGAAAGGATCCTGAGGGATTCGCTTCCCCTCTTTCTTTATTTGTCAATTGATCCCCTTTGACTAAAGCCGATCTGTCCCCTGCCTTCTCTTAGAAATACCTTCATATTTTCTTCTCTTTGGCAGGATTTGGTCTATCGTTGGAGGAACAACAGTTACTCTTGCTTTAGCCTCACCTTTGTTATAGCTGTTCACCTCGCTTGATTCCTATTTTTAGAAATAAAAGGCATTTTTCAGTTACCTTTTACAATAAACATAAGTTTTTGCAATTCTACCATAATTCTGTAATAAGTCACCTTTCTAAAGTAAAAAGAGTTATGTTTAAAGTAAAAGAATGAGAAAAAACATAGTGAATTCATACCTTTTCCAATGCTCAACACCCCCCTCGCTCCCCTTTTAGCCGCAGTTGAGGAGGTGGTACAATCTAAACTCATGGAAGAATGCACTAGACAAGTGCAAGGATTGATCCTCAAAGTGAGAGGGCTTCCTTTTCCTCTCACATCCTCAGACCCCATGGTGGTTGGGACCCTGTTCCTCAGTGAAAAACTAGATCTCTGGGATGTGACCCTTGATAGGGCTTGGCTTGGGTATGATTCCACTCTCTTTCTTAGGTTCAGGTCGGCAGTTGATCGCCTTTGGGCTCTTAGAGCTAAGCGAAAACTATTATCACTTCATAGTAAGATCTTCCTTGATGAAGATCTCACTAAAATACAGGTTGTTGAGCTCAAACACTCGACGGAGTTGGTTACAGCAACATGCCAGGTAGGGAAATGGGAAGTTATCAAGAACCTCAAAGCAGTGAATTGGGACACTTTTCCACTTGGGTGGAAGCCCTATTTCGGGTCCTCCAAATGATAGGCTCGTTAGGGGAGGAAACAAGGGGCATCCATTTTTGTTAGTTGTTGGAATGGGAATGGGTCTTTTTGGGCATCGCCAAGTCTATTATATGATTCTTTTCAACTGTCAAATATTTTATTCATCATCGAGATGCATGAGAGCCCTATTTGACATCTCCCATACATTACAAGTTACCATAAGTTCTCAGCTTGTAGGCAGGAGACGAGGAGTTCTGATGGTATCACAGGTTTTGGGGGAGTTTCTTGCTTCATCAGAGATTCCTTTTAGAGAAGGATTTCCTTGGTGGTTGCGGATGAGTTTGTGAGGTTTATTTGGGTTCTGGTTCGAGGGGTCTCTCCTCTCCCCAGGGACACTTACATTGTTGTTTGTTACCTCCCTCCTGCTTCTTCATCATATTCCATTCATAATGGGCATAACAAGGACTGCTTTGTCAATTTGTATGTCAGCATAGCCCAGTATTCAGCATTTGGGGAGGTTATTCTTCTAGGTGACTTCAACTCCTGCACTAGAGCCCTCCAGATCCCTCTTGACAATTGGTTTGAGGATGTTTATTGAATCATGGAGATTGACCTAGAGTCAGTGGGATTTCACAAGATTTCTGATGATGCATTGGGGCCCCTTACCTCCTCTGGTCGACACCTTTTACACTTGGGTGAATCTCAAGAGATGTTGATTCTTAATGGCCTCCCGGATTTTCCAAACTCCTGCTTTTTCACATGTCAACTTCATGGTGGAGGAGCAAGCATTGTTGATTATGTCCTCTCTAGCCAGAAAACCCTCCCCTTCATTCATCACTTTTTTGTTTCCCCCATCCCCTTAGCTAACCATGCTCTTCTTTCTTTCTCTCTTCGTGCTGAAAACTCCACCTCCCCCCAAGGACTCACCACATACTACTTTTCGTTTTGATGAGGGTGACCCAGACATCTTCTCTTCCCACCTTCACTATTTGCTCCCCTCCATGGAAAAATTCTCACTATTTGACTCTGCATCGACCGAGTACAACTGCCTCTCATCCATCATTTTTGATGTTTCCCTTAAGTTCTACCCCCACTCTTGTTGCCCCACTTGCACATCTCATAAACCATATTTCCATATGAATCGATGGTATGATGAGGAATGAAAAGCTCTCCACCACCAGCTTCGACATGCATTCATCCATACTCACCCCTCCTACCCAAATATCAAAGCCTCATATCATCACCTTCTCCATCGCAAGAAACATCTCTTTGTCTCCTAGAGAAGACGTGACTTGTGTACCTCTCTTGATCACTCCCCTAAAAAATTCTGGCGTACTGTCCTCCCCCACCACTCTCCCCTCCCCTCCGACCTTAACCCCCAGCCCATGTTCTCCCATGTGTACACCTTCTATGACATCCTAGGGCAACCCTAGGATCAAGTGACCTCTCCACCCTCTTCAGGTTTTGTATTCTATGATAGTGACATCAAAGAGGCCATTTAGGTGATGAACAGTAGCAAAGCAGCAAATGACGATGGTTTCCAGGCAGAGTTCCTTAAACATGGTCTTCGTGGTCTACCTCCCTACTTAGTTGATCTCTTTAGCCATGTGGTCTGTACAGGTTTCCCATCAACATGGTCTCAACACATCATTCACCCGATACAAAAATCGAGGCCCAGATCAAATCCCAACAATTATACGAAAATCATGGTGGGCCACACATTCTCCAAACTATATGCTACATCCCTCCACCTCCAAATATCCAAGGATCTTGAGGGGAAACAACTTGGAGCTAGAGGAAAATTTGGATTTTGACCTAAGCACCAGACTATTGACCACATTCTTACACCTAGGGCCATCATTGACGAGGCACAACATCGCTCTTCGAAAGTCTATTGTTGTTTTATAGAATGTTGAAAAGCTTTTGACTCGGTGTCTAGAGAAGCATTATTCTAGAGACTTAGAGATATTGGCATCTCAGAGACCCTTTTTTCAACCATCATGTGCTTATATGAGTCGGTCCTTGGTCATCTACACATAATACATGGGCTATCAGATTTTATCCGGAGCACTATTGGAGTAAAACGAGGTTGTCCTTTGTCCCCCACACTATTTGGGATCTATATTGATGAGCTGGAGTCCTTCCTACGTGAACACATCTAGGACAGTGATGGTTGCCTTATACATCATATCTTGATTTATATCTTGTTGTTTACAGATGACATGGTCCTTCTAGCCCCATCCCCTGACAGATTGTAGAGGTAATTGGATGCCCTGACCCTTTTCAGTGAACTTCGACAACTGATGGTTAACCTAGCTAAAACCAAGGTTATTATCTTCAACACGTCGAAGAAGTTCCTCTGTGACATCCATTTGTTTTTCAGAGGAGAGAATATTGAGATCACCAGCTCATACACCTATCTGGGGGTACTATTCATAGGACCTCGCTTTAGCTTGTGGCCTGCACTCCAACCTTGAATCAACAAGGGCTATGGATCCTTGGCCCTTCTCTAGAGACAATGTTTTCGAAATCATTTTTAGAACATATCAACCAAGATGTCACTGATGGACAATCTTGTTTGACCCACAGTTCTATATGGTTCAGAGGTTTCAGGTCCTAGCTTACTAGAGTCTGATTGGCCTACTGTAGAGAGAGTGAAAATCACCCTTCTTTGTTACATCATTCAGTGTAAGTAGACAGTGCCTCAGCCCATAATTCTTGCAGAGATTGGATCTCACCCCTTTTGCCTTGAGACAATGTTTGGTATCATATCTCTTCTTCATCATGTTCGAGGTTTTGTGGATACAGCGAAGGGGTGGGATCGATATCCATACTTGGCCTACCTTTCATTAGAGTCCATTCCATTAGCGATTCCTTCAGCTCAATCCTAATTTTGGTATGTTGGAGTCTCAGATCTCCTTGCTTCAGTTGGTATCAAGATAAACCAACTCCCTCCATTCAAGTATTCTTTGTGTGCACCGAGCCACCTCCTACCAACCAAACAAGAGATGAATAAAATAATCTGAGAGGATATTTATAGGAAATATGTACAGGTTATTTGGATAAACCCTTAGGATGGGTTACGTTCGAAGATGGCTTTCTATGTTGAACACTTCATGATGTTGAGAGATGGACTCATTATTCAGCCCCATTACATGCTTCTCCATTAGATGCACGCACTTTGGATTCCCTTGGGTCTGATCAAAGTAGGTTCTCATAAACTGCAGATTGAGGTTGACCATCAAATTTCATAGTTAGACATGATTTTCCAGTTGTGCCACCTCCGAGAGACTAAGTCGAAGGAGCACTTCATCTTCCGTTGCCCCATTTACTATGATTTGTGGGAGATTCCATTACTTTTACAGAGGGATACAGAACTTATCTAGCTTCTTTCGATACATGGAGCAGAGATGTCTAGCCTTGTACATATAGGAGGCCACGAGACTTCACACAAAAATTCTCCAGCCTGCTAGACCAGATCCCGTACAACTGATTACGTCATTTTTTACAGTGATCTCGTCAGCAAGAGGTGGGAAGAAAAAAGTTAATGACATTGTTTCCTCAGACTCTAGATCAGTGCAAGCTAGAGGGGCCATCCCCCTAGCACATGGACCCCTGAGTCATTACCGAACCAGATCTCTTACTAGCATGTAGTTGAGATCACCCAATCATCAGCGACATATCACTTCTTCTCGGTAGCGGCGTTATAGAGGCTCCAAATCCTACCCTAGCCTTCCCTCGAGACAACACTCCATATTGAGTTTTTTGCATTCAACCTCAAGTATTAGGAGAGAAATTTAGTGGACCATTATCTTGTGCCCTATGCACTTGGAGTCCAAGACTTTCTTCATTTTGGTTTTCTGGCATTACGTATTTCTTGCTTTCATTCTTATTTCTTTCTCTTTATATAGGAGATCTTTTGGTACACCTCCTTGTATCGACATCATTTTACTCTGCAGTCCGATTGCCCTACTTTTGTGGTCATTGGAAATTAATATAGTTATCTTATATTATCTTATCTGCTTGTACTTAATATTGGTTGATTTACTTCATTCTTTCAGAAATGAGAAAGCTTTTAGTACTTCTTAGTTGTTGTTTCTATTTTGTATCCCTATATATTCTTCCCTTCATTCAGAGACAATGAATTTATAGTCTTCTGTTTGTTGGCAAGGAATAATTCTATTTATTATTATATTTTTTTTAGATTGTTTTTCATTCTTATGTTTTGTTTAGATTATTTTAGAAGTTTACTCGGTTTCTATTCTTTTCTAATTCTATACCAAATACTATTTAGTTCTCAAATTATTGAACATAGGTATGGGTTTCAAACCTTTTATTGCCCATGACCTTGTATAT
This sequence comes from Pinus albicaulis, assembly GCA_034641835.2. Taxonomy (NCBI): domain Eukaryota; kingdom Viridiplantae; phylum Streptophyta; class Pinopsida; order Pinales; family Pinaceae; genus Pinus; species Pinus albicaulis. The sequence continues at coordinate 841,196,245 of CM076574.1, forward strand.
AAATCAAATAGGGTTGGCTTGAAAGCTCCCTTAACTATCCCAATCTTCGATTAGAAGCTAGATGGAAGTCTCAGTAAAGGAGATGGATTGTCTCTTGACTCTTCTTTTTTAGAAGAAGCGTAAGATGCAACAAGAGGATTAATATGGAGATACTCTTGGGCTTCTTGCAAAAATCATGGTAGTGGAAGCATGCAGCGTTGAAAGAGGTACAAGTTGATCTCCATTATATAAAGGATCATGTATTAGCAAACAAAGACTAGAATTGTATAGAGATAAAGAACGATATTATAGGAAACTACATATGCTTTTAGATGAGCCAATAGACACTACATTAGGTCATGTTGCAAATGATGATGGAAATTATGTTTGCATGGCTTTTGTACGTGGTGGCCAAGGTGATGCTATGCCAATAAAATTTCACTATGTCCAGTTTTACTATTCCAATGGCTAGTTTTTGACACCTCTACGACCCAGTCAACCTCCTCGCACAGATACTGTGTGCATGTCACACCTTACTGCGCATATAATCCAGAGCTAAGGATAACCACCGACAAACTCTCCCCCCCCACACCCCCCCCCCCAAACAAAGTCTTATTGACCAGGTGATTCAAAGCATATCGAGTAGTGTCTCTGACATCCCCTAACAACTACAAACTTCTATGACATTCGACATTCCAATGGAATGTCGCACCTCTTATGAGTAATCTGTTCATGGGCGCAGTGATCAACTCATACTTTGGAATGCACTTTTTTTAATACCCAAAAAGGACCATCATCGAGTGCATTTGTCTGACATTCCTAGGTGAGGCGATCGAGGTTCCTTTGACCATGTGCAGCTCCCTAGACTCAACAACTGTCAATTGTCTATAATTCATAGTTTGTGTTATCGGAGAATTAATAATTTATGGGATCAAAGATTGGTCATCATGTTCTGAGATAAATGTAAGAATAAAACTCTATGTCATCGCAGACCATTCACTAGTACCTCTACGCAACTCTATCTCAAAGTACCATTCAATAGCCACCTTTCCCAATGTGTGAATAAACATATGGACCCATTTAGGTCTTGGATCTACACCCCATACCTAATTCCATCTGGCCAAATTTTTGCGCAGATGCTCTTTTCCAGAGTATACATCTTCCATTTTAATAACATGAAATTCAAACCAAAACCTCATCATGCACGCACACTCCTCCCAGCTACCCATATTATCCTTAAGAGTTTCCCACCATCTTGCTAGAGTATCATGCAAGCCAAGGTCCAAGGCACATAATCTCTGTCCTTCCGACACAGTCCTTTACAGCTCTCTGATAAACATGTTGACATTAGTGGAGCCATCATAGTGCGATAAATCATGTATCTCAGATGTATTACAACATAGAGATAGGGTCACATGATTACAATGCAGCACAGACACCTCATGCAGGCGGTTCTGCCAATTTTCTAGTTCTTCATCAGAGTCTGAAAAACAAGAGTTATCCTTCTCCCACTTAAGATTCCCATTTGTTGTTGGATTAATCCAGTCTTCCTTGCACAAATTTAGCTTATACATTTGATCGATCTTGTCTTCATCATGCATTGGTTTAGTATATATTTTGCCTTCTGCAGGATCTATAGGAATGATGACCCTAACTCCATTGCTTTCAAATTCCATCATCATTCTCTTTAAATTGATAAAACCATCCATGTCAATGGCCCAATCCAATCCTAGCAGCGCAAGAAATGGATCAGTATCAGCTACAATTTTTATGAATTCAAAGTCTACCATAGCCTTAAAACCCTCTATATTGACCACAACTTGTGACAACTTCCCTAAGGGAATGATCTTCTGCTGATTAGCCATGTGCAACTGAATGGTAGACAATTCCAGCTTTGGCTCTCCCATTCGATACCATGTTTTCTTAGGTAGAACATTAGCATCTGATCCCAGATCTAGAATAACTTGGTCCATTTCATAACCACCAATCTGTGAAGTCATACACATCTCCTTACCCATTCTCTTCTTGTTCTTGTATATTTTATTGACTGCACATTGTTCTTTCTCTGCTCAATTATCTATTAATGCCTGCAGGTTTTTGACAGCCTTCTTGTTGCACATCAAATTTATACATTCTTGTAGAAATGGTTTAATCTCCTCATCTCCTCCTGCTTCCCTCAGTGTTATACCAGATGTTGATGTACTTCCTTCTGCAAATTTTTTCCATGCTTCAATAAGGGTCTCTTCTACGCACTGAAGATTAAAGTCTTCTTTGTTTTCAGGTGATTTACGGATCCATACATTAGTGGCTAGTTTCTTTCATTTATCTTCATTGGTGGCTACACCAATCCTAATAACCATATTCACACAGGGGTCTTCTTCATGAGTTTCTGCGCGAACCATCTGAATATTTTGTGTCGTGGTTTGCGTCTTCTTTTCCCGAATTTTATCCATCAAGACAGGGAAGTCTTCTATGACATGATCAAATTATCTACAATACCTACAAGACTATCGCGCGCATAATGGCCAACATCTCCACAGTTATAGAAAATCACTTGTCCTCTTCCTCGGCCAACTGATCCACCTCCTTGGGCTCTTCCTTTGCCTTGGAATCCTCCGTGCCCAGAAGGGGATGTTGTTGATGTAGGCTTAACCTACATTCTATACATCTCTTCTTAATCCTGGATGTTAGTGATGTTGGTGAGAAAGTCGCGTATATTCTCACAATTCCCTTGGGAAAGGTCATGTTCCTAACCTTCCATGAGAATCTTGGAATCATGGAACGACCCTATTATAAGGGTCCTGTTGGACGATGAGCTATTGGAACTCTGAGGGCTCTGGGGATAGCTTCTCGGAGCCATAAGCACACACGGGGCTAGGCTTACTGAACCTTGTGGTGCTTCTGCCCCACCATTATGATGATTGAGTTGGTTCGCCTCTCATGATATATGCCTCGTATGAATCCTACCCATTGAGTTTCAGACTCATGGGAAGTACCTCTTATTTGGCCAATGAGGTGGGAAAAGCTAGAGACTAGTAGAAAATGTTGATGGACGCATCACAGATTTTCGTACTCTCTATATAGGATGACACGTGTCCAACCACTTGATCTAGGATCAAGTCTAGTGAGGTTTCATACCTCCTACTGACTTCAGGTTAGATAAACCAACTTTGGGTTGGTATGTGACTCTTTGAGTCGATCTGAGGTTTCGGACCTCCAACTGACTTTGGGTCAAGTAAACCAACTTCAAGTTGGTATGAGACTCTTTGTGAGTCCTATAAAGGTTTCGGACCTCTGGTTTGAATCTGTCAGGCAGGAATGATGTCTTTGTGAATAATCCACTTCTATTCTAAAATAAAGAGGCCAGCAAAGCAAGTTACGGCAGGATGATGCACAATGTTTGATTGCATAGGTGGATGGATTTCGCCCTAGTTGAGAGGGAATGTTAAAAATGAACAACTAGATTCAAATTCCATGTTGTGATGCTCAGATGAAGACACCAATATTTTTATTGGGTTCCTCTTTCGGAGAGGTGCAAGATTGATATAAAGATCATCTTGATCCAATGAGCAGAAAATTTATTTTGAATTTATTTTTAATACTTTCAAAATATGTGCAGGTTGGCCTTAAGGTTTTACACCCTCAGCAAATGTGTCACACACCCTCAGTGATTGGTATAAATAGAGTCAACGTTGGAGGAAATTTCACTCATCTCATCCTCACACATCATCTCTCCTCTTCTAATTGGTTTGAGCTCCTTGAAGGCAGTTTTCGGTTCACACGTGGGAAAGAAGGATGAAAAGAATTATGATGTTGTTGTTGTTGATGTTGATGGTGTTGCTTTTGTTGTTGCTGGTGTTTTTGTTTTTTTTGCTGCTGCTATTGCTGTTATTGCTGTTGGTTTTGTTACTGTTCTTGTTGTTTTTGTTGCTTGCTACTATTTTACGTTGACTTTTCTGGGTTGCATTGAATTTTCTGGGGTTGACTTTGAGTTGACTGTGTGGTTGTTTTGAGGGTTGTTGTGACACATGCTATTTTGGCTGACCAAGGAGAATTTTCTAGTTGAAGCATCCTATTGACCACTGTAACGCAACAACACATTTATCTGTTTCTATTTTGTCTTCTGTTGATCTACTGGTATGTTATATAAACACTTTACTTGATTGTGTGATTGTTGTAGTGAAAGTAAAGTTGCATCAAGCATAGAACATCTACATAAATTTACAAGTTCAAATATGAAGATGGCTTGAAGTCTTGAAGGGAGAAGTTGATCTACTGAAGATGAATTCATGAAATTCTCTCTGTGTTGATGATATATTTGTCACAAAGGATGAGAACCTATTTAGTGTAAGAGGGAGTGGATTGAAAGTGTTACATGAACCTGATAAAATACTTGTTGAGAATGTGGCATGATGGATTGTGAGCCCATGGCTACTTCCTTGATGAAAAAAAAGTTGCAATAATATGTTGTTGAGAAAAGAAATAGAATTGATAGGTTTTTGGTGTTCGATTGTGTTCAAAGCTTTGGTTAAAGCTGGATGAATAGCTAGATGTTACTAATAAAACAAGTATTGAAATCCACCATGGCGACCTTTCTTCTTTTGAGTAGGTTGAAGATTATGTAAGAAGCCTAAAATGGCTAAGGATCCATTTGAGAGGGAGCATTGGTTTGATAGCATAATCGGGTTACCGTAAGACCTATGTGGTCAGGGAATTTGGTTCTGAGGCTTGCAATCATGCGGTACAAATTTCATCTCTCCTTGAGAGGATATTGATAGTGTAAAAATTTCATCTCTCCCTAAGAAGAGATTAATGGTGTACAAATTTCATCTCTCCCTAAGAGGAGATTGATGGTGTACTATTTTCACATCTCTTCAGAGGAGATTGATGGTGCACTATGTTAATCTCTCCTAAGAGGAGATTAATTGTGCATTGTTTTCATCTCTTCTGAGAGTAGATTTATGGTGTATTATTTTTTTTTTCATATTTCCTCTTGTGAGCCCTATGGTGTATGGTTTAATGGTGTAATGGAGATGGTGCATCGAGAGCTCCTCATCTACTACCTTTATATACTCCAAACATAGTTGTTCTATTGGAAATATTATATCAGACATTTTCTCATTGAGTGATAGGTACTCTTAAGAGGGAAAAGTTGTCCATATGGCTTAAGTTTCCTATCAGGATCATATACTATGTATTTGATCACACCAGCCAAGCCATGAAAGAAGACAGTGAAATTGAATCATATAATTTTGGAGAGATAAGATTCAAGAAACATGATCCTGAAGCTTTTGTTATTAGTCATTGTGTTGCTGTCAACGAGATGTGGTCTTATACCCATGAGAGGGATACTAATGAGGAAATATTCAAGAGACTTATTTATACATTGAGGTTAAAGAAAAGCTAAATCAAGGACCTCAGAATAAGGCCAAATAGACCCATGCTTCACCTATTGTCAACCTCCAGGAAGAAGTTGAAAAGCTCCAGAGGGTGTTGGAACATGTGAAGGAGATGAAGGAAGCATTGGAGAAAGAAGAAGACAAAATAAAGAGGAGGATTGAAGAAGAGCAAGCAACAAAGGAGGCTGAAGAACCGAGAAGGAAAGAAAAACAAGATGACCTATTGAAATAATTGGCTTTGGAAAATGAAAAAATAATCAAGCAGCAGGAAAAACAAAGGAAAAGAGATGAAGAGATTTGGAGGAAAATAGATGAGGAACTCCAAAAGAAGAAGGAATAAGCTATGTGGAAAGATAAAAGGATTGAAAACCTTGGCATTCCATCATCTCCGAAGATAAACCCCACTCCTCAGTCTCCAGTTCAACCATGTAAGATTGAAAAAATGGAGAAGGAGAAATTTTTCCCCATGACCATGGCTGACCCAGTAGTAGTATTGAAAACATTCAATTATGAATACAAGAAGAACAAATTCAACAGGAGAGTTTCCAAAATGATAAGGTTGGGGGAGAAATTTTCACTGAGGAGGTTCTCATTCATGAAACAACAGTTGATTCAGACATGACTATAGCTACCAGTATTACCATGGCCCAAGCAACAGGTGATAATGTTTCCATGTTGAAGAGAAAGGTCTATGTTTCTCAGTTGGATCTTAGTGCTACTAAGCAAAGCATTATAGAGCTAGAATTCTAGCAGCAAGGTGAACTAGAATCAGTTAAAGAGTTAAAAGGGAAATCTCTTGAGATCCAAGAGGAACTGAGTACGGTTCAGAAATAAATCTACAAGAGCATTCAGGAAATCAAAGATAAAACTCCTAAGTTTGATGATTATACAAGGAGGATGTTGGTTGTCAAGGAAGAATTGGAGAATATTGTAAATATGCTAGATGACATCATTCAATGGAAAATACAGTATCCTGATGAGGGGATAGAATTTCCTCAGCTTCATGACTTGGAGAAAATAATCTGTTGTTCTAAAGCTTGTAAATGTCTCGACAGGGCTAGAGCCTTAGAGGAAAAGGCCGAGGAAGCTTTCAAAATTTCCTTCAAGTTTGGAGGAGAGGTTGATGCAGTCTTAAATAACGTCAAGCTTCCGATGTTCGAGTCAACCTTTGGTCCTGTACCTGTGGCGCAGTGCATAGGATAAAAAGACAGAGTGATAAAAAACTGCAAGTAGGAGATGCAGACATTAAAATTTATCACTAGGGACAACACAATTTATATGAAGATTTGCAGAATACAATGCTAATCCAAATTGTTATAGCATCGTTTCTCACCTTGACATGATTCATGATTGCTTTGATGGTTTTGGGCACCCATTCCTACAGACTTGGACAAATTCACTTAAAAACAGTGTAAAAATCCCCATACGCGACTATTCCCATGATTTTCCGCGTGTATACACGAGTCCAGCTAGACTTTTCCGCGTATGCCATTAAAATAATTAAAAAATATATAAAAATTCCCTATTTTCGGGTTGGGTTGATGGTTACTCAGGTAGTTCAACAACCCCAGCATGTGGCCAACTGTTTCCAACTGTTGAAACTAATTGGAGGGAGTATAAAAGCCCCTCATGTGTATGGCCTAAGGGAGAGAGAGAGAATTATTGATATTATACTCTATTGGTATTCCCTATCCAAGTCTGATTCCCCGTGCCTCCTGCACTTTCCCAGTTCATTATAGGAAACCCTTTTTTCCTTGAGATGCACATCCCCTTATATGACATCTCGTATGCACCAGTTTGGAAGGAGTCTTAGCGAGGCAAGGGCTGGACGGATCCGGAGGACGGTCTGCGAAGGCCGTGGAAGGATTAGGTGATCACTCCACTCGTTACTTTTGTACATGCTATTTATAATACAGAAGTACCATGTTGTTCCTGAAATAAACGTGTTAGTGTATGCTTATATGTATGAGAATATTTGTTATACAAGCATTCATTATGATTTATTTAATGTTTTATATGAATCTCACTGACATCTAGAGTAGATATATGCTGTACAACCAGTCCTTTGTGCTTGTTTTTTTCTTGTCTTTCAGGTTAAGAAGGAAGGACGGTTGCTGGGGGTTTGAACCCTGTGGGATCTTCTTCAACTGTAGGACCAACGGGTAACTTTCTCATTCTACTCTATTTGGTTTTTCCGAACGTGCATGATTGTGTGAGTCTCTGTTAAGTAGCATGCCCCTGCTCTGTGGAGGTTGTAACCCAACGAACCTCTAGGGTGATAATTCCCTGAAACAGAACTGGCGACTCCGCTGGGGATCACATTCTTGTGATTCTCCTGTTGGGTTGTTTCAGCTGTTTGGTAGGTTACCAACAGTTTTATCTTTCATTTGCAGTCCAGTTTATTTTCTTGCAGTCAGTCTGAAGTCTTGGTGTCTTTTACAGGCTTGTTCTTTTTGTTTTTTCATTATTTACCTTTGAATACGCGCTTTTTTCTGCACACAGTCGCGTATACACGTGAGTTTTTCTGAAGGAACCCGCATATACGCGAGTTTCCCTTAGAACAGATGCGTATGCACGCTGGTTGCATAGCTGTAAAGTAGCGTATACCTAGGCAGATTTTGAATTTTTGGGTTTCTTGACTTTTTGGTCCTTTCTGGCTGTGGAGGCCTATTTCTACAATGTCTCTGTACTTACTGGAGTGTGAAGGAAGTGGTTTCATGTATGTTCTCTCTTTCGTTTGATCGAAAACTAGTCTTTTTGGCAAAGTGTGGTTTCTGGTGCTGGCACTTCTGGATTGAGTTCCAAGATCGCTTTCTGAGCATTCTTGGCTGTTCTGCTTTATCAGAACAGAGAGCTTATGCTCATTGACTCGCTCCTATCTTTGTGTTGTGCTTCACATTGCGATTTTTGCTTCGTTTTTTATTGGTTTTCTTGAGTTCCATAGGCTAGGGTTTTGTTGCAACTTTTGAAGAGATTTTCTTGCTTCTTTGGAGTTTTTGGTTGCAACGAGTTTGCACTATTTGTCTAGGCTGATTGGCTGAGTTTTTGGTCTTCTCTTGCTCTTATTGATCTTGCTACGAGTTAGCTTTATAAGGTTTGGGAGCATTGTTGAAGTTTGTGCTTGAAATTCGGTCCCGTTTTGGTTTGGATTTTGATAGTTGTGCTTAGTCTTTTCGAGCTCTTTCCCTATAAAACAAAAAAGCTCAAAAAAAATTTGCTTTGCTTTTTGTTTTTGCATTTCAAAGGCTTAAAAAACATTTTCACTTGTTATTTGCTTTCGTTGTTGCATTTTCATTTTCGTTTGCTACAACTTTTGAAGCTGTTGTGAGGTTTCTTGCTTTTAGTTTTAGGCTTGATTTTGAGGAGGAGTTGTCGTTTGATTTCTTCTTCTTGTTTTTAAGTGTTTTTGGTGTCCTCATTTTAAGAGTTCTTGATTTTGAGAATTGGCTTTCTGGGCAACAAAAGATGAGTTAAAACTGAAGGAATTTTTGGGAATTTCACTCTGCTTTAAGAGATTTGCATCTTAGGATTTACATGCTTGTAGTGATTTGCATTAGGTGCATTGAATCATTTAGTCAATTTCTTAGTTTTTGTGTGAGTTTGCTATTTGAAAATAAAAACACAATTTTTAGTCTCGTAGAACCTGTATAGAGATTGCTCTTCATCGAAAGACAAAGAACTGCATTTGCATGTAGTTAAGTTTTTATTAATTTATTTTGCGTCAAAAACACCATACGTTTCATCTCCATATCCTTGTGACTTAACATAACAACCAGTAAAATAAGCGATTTAATCTAAAATCAACTAGCAAGTTTTTCTAAGTGTCAATCACCAACTAGCTAGGTTGTAGGGCCTTGGAATAGGTGAGTGGAGAGTTAACTCTCCAAGGCCGCTCAAACAAACATAGAAGTTGATTAATTGAGAAAAATCCAACTCCGTGAGGTGGACTGGGAAAGCTCTCATCCGAGAGTCAAGCGCGAGGGGAAGTGAAGGTTAAGAAGAGGGATACCCCCCCTCCGATTAGCTGAATCTGACCTCAAGACCGTTCCGCCCAGCTTCTGATACGGATTGGTGTCCATAGTTGTTGTTCCTAGGTTCCACACAGGTGACTGCGGGGGGGAATACCGTGGTACCTGAGGCAGACGTCGCATCACTTTCAGCAGTACTTCTGGGGGGTGCCCTTGCGAAGCTTGGGTGCTTGAGCCGGCAAAGGCTGTCGTTAGGAGGTCGACGTAACTGTTTCTGATACCTTCGCTAGTTGTTCTGGGCCCTAATCATCCCAGACTGCTTTCGGGAGGTCCTATACTTCGCTTTCCTGTATTTTGGTGTCCGGTCCACATCACCCGGAGCGGAAATACTTGAAGGCTGTTTGCTTGACTGTATCTCAGGGATTTTTATTTTAGTGAGTGCTCTTTGCTCCTAGCTTTCCTAGATTTTCACTTTTTTGAGTCTAATTTAATAAATCTATAAAAGTGGTTGATCAAGCGCCTCGACATTCGAGGAGAATCCGAGAGTTATCTCCCGAGAGTGCAGAGCCTTCTTTGAGAAGGTGTAGGAGCGATTTAGCAGGTGGTTACCACCTTGTGGAGTCTGACGCAGTGGAGAGAGATCCTCCACCAAGGTCTGAAGGTTTCATAGCTAATTCTGGTGTCGGTCCCGAGAGGAGCGTTCCGCTCACCTCGTGAGTTCTTTTTCCTCAGGAAGAAGATTTTCAGACTGAGGACATACCTGAGCCTCCTGCTACAGGTCCATCTCCTCTTCCTCCTGATTATCCATTTGTTGTTCAGTATATCAGACCGGAGTCGGAGAGACCGCCGGATCTTCCGTATCATTCTTATCTTTCGATGGCCACGACTGGGAACGCGGCTTCTACCGTGAGTGCTGCAGGCGTTCAGACCCCTGCTTCTATCGAGGCAGGGGGCACTATTGCTTCATCTTCGATTGCTTCTAGTGCTGCTATGTTTGGCTCTGGGTTCACCCAAGCATATGCTTCTCATTCTGGTCCTTTCTGTTCAGGGATGTCCATTAGTGGAAATCCCTCTTTTTCCTTTTCCGCTACTGCAACTGGATCTACACCCATGTCTAACATGTCTAGTGGATTAGCTTCATTTCAGGGTTTCCCCTTTGGGACTGGGCATATTCCTAGTTCCAATCCTTCTTTAGGGTCATTTCCGTTTACGTCCCAGACCCAGAGTTTCAACCCTTGGTCTGGGGGGCAAAGTTCGACTACTTTTACGGGATGGAATCCTGTCTTTACTACAGCGGGGGCAGGGAATCAGTTTTACGCAGGTCATCAAGGGAATGCTTCTTTCCCTTCATCGAGTGCTTATCAGACCTTTTCTCCTCTGTCTAATGCTTGGAACCCCTACCAGGGGCTTTCCTCTTCAATCAATACTTCAGCGAGGGGAACTGGTCTAGGCTTTGGTAACTCGGCGTGGGGAGGAGGTTCTTCTCCGTTTTCTACGAGTCCTTTCTGGCAACCTGGTGCCTCATCAAATCCAGGCTATTCTTTTCAGAATGTTGGGAATCCATCCCATCAAGGATGGAATTCTCAGGCTCCGCCTCGCTTACCTTTTCTGGCAACGTTAAACTTGCCAGATTTGTCGAAGTTGACTAATGACCCGATTCGTTATAGTCCGGGGTGGCCTTCGGTCCCGACCAAACTTCCTTCAGACATTCCAAAGTTTGAAGGTAAGAATGGAGAGGATCCGGCAGACCACATCACCACTTTCCACTTATGGTGCTCTTTGAACTCCCTGATCGATGACTCGATTAGGTTGAGATTATTTCAATGCACCCTAACTGGAAATGCTGCCAAATGGTATATCGAGCTCACCGGGGGCAGTTTCGCCACATTTGGAGAACTGGCTATTACATTTCTAAACCATTTTCAGTTGCCTGTCAGATATGAGGCTGGGACCGAACTCCTGGCTAATTTTAAGCAGGATGAGGTAACTCACATTTCTGATCACATTCAAGAATGGAGGAGAAGGAAGAGGCTTATCAAAGCTCATATTCCAGGTGAATTCCTTCTCGAGTGGTTTTTGAAATCTCTGCAGTCAGATATTTCAAAAGATGTATCCCTATCTGGGGTATTTTCTGAGGAGCAGGCCATTTTTAGGGCCCAGCAGCTAGAACTGATCTATTCTCAGTCTGGGATGCTTTATAAGTATTTTCCCAATGCTCCTCGCTCCAAATTGGATTTATCGAAACCCAAACCTGGTCCGCATGGTGACGGGCTTGTCGGATCGGTCAATAGTAGTGCAGCTAGCCTGCTTTCACAACTGCAGCAGTTGTCTTTACAATCTGCTCCTTCTGGTCAGGCTGTGCCTACTGATTCATCACCTTCCCAGTCTTTGTCCATAAATGATGTCCAAACTTCTGATCCCAAAGGAAATCAACAATCCGATGGGAAGAAGAAAGGATGAAATAACAAGAAGAAGGGCAAGAATGGGAAGGGAAATGCAAATAAAACCAACGAGCGTGTTGGTGATGGTCAAAAGGAGAAAAAGCAAGTGAAGTTTCCGTGCAAGCTTTGTGCTGGAGAGCATCTCACACACCTTTGCCCTAAAATTCAGGATGCTCAGTGCTTGTTAAGCCAGCAGGGTTCTTCTAGTTCCCAGGCTGTGTTAACAAACCCTTTTCCCCAAGAGCAGCAATTAGTTGTTGGAGCGAACCAAAATCCTGGGGCTTCCTCTGGAGGTACCCAGGAAGGGGAAATTCCATCGAACATTTTTATGATGAGTGCTCACGCAGACATCGCTACGAGATCCCGTGATTATGGCGGAGAGGAATCTTCGAAAGCTAGGGAAGTTCCTGATGCTACTGAGCTGCTTCACATTATGAAGCCAACTGTTGAGTCTATGCCTCGGATGCCCAAAGCATCTTCTAAGCGGTCAAAGATTAATCCGAATGCGAGGGTTGCCCAGAACTACTCGATTGTAGAAGATCTGGCACAGATTCCTTGTGCTATGTCAGCTTTAGAGGTACTCCAGTCTTGTCCGGCTCAGCGCAGTGCTTTGCTCACTACCATTGGGGCTATTTATCCGAAAAATTCTCTTCTGATTACTTTTGATATGAATAATTTTAAGAAGAGACTTCCTCATCACATGGCTTTCCATATTAAATCATCGTATCGAAAGTGAAATGTCTTTCAAACGGTTGTTAATGAGGGTGCTTCTACATGCGTCATGTATCTCACGTAAGAAGGCAACGGATCTATGAAGGCCATTCCTGTCTAGCATATTCCTTCACGTTCGATGGTCATTCTCTCGGACCCCCATGGTATTGTCCCGGCTTTGCCCATACGTATTGGGGGCAAAACGGTGTGAAGGGATCTGGTATGGTAAATACACTTGAATACAGCTTTTGTTGGGGAGGAACTGGATTTATGAGATGGATGCCATTGCATCCTCATTATTTCGAATTGTATGTTTTCCCCACGAAGGGAGGATCGTTACGGTGGACAACTGGACTGTCCTCGGGTAGACCTGAATGCGCAGGCACTGTCTGTTCCTAAGTTGGATAATACTAAGGCGCTTTGTTAATCCGGTGGAATGTATTCTTCCCTGATGGGTTCTTTCGATCTTCCTCCTCCTACTGTGTCTATTAATGCTATTTCATCCTCCAGGGTTCCCCTTCGAAGAGAGTTCTTTCGAACTCATTATTTTTCGGACCCTTGGACCTTACCTTCCCCTACTACCACATTAGTGGAAGGTCAAGTGGGTGGAATGGCATTTCCGATTTCTGCAGCTGAGATTGCATATCAGTCTATTGTTGACATTGCAGAATCCGTTCCAGCTCCTCTTTCACCGGAAGAGTTGGATGGTGATGTGGCTCCGGCTTGGACGATTAGTTGTGCTTCGGCCCAGGATTGCCTTGATACCACTCTTCCATCTGAAGAGGCAATCCTGGAAGCCATGACTGGTATAGATAGACAGTGGGATGACTTGCATCATCGATCTTACTTCCTACCTGACTTGAACGAAGTTGAAATTAGTTTTCCAAGTCCTCAATCTCCTGGTCCTGTTCACCCAGTCTTGAACCCTTTGGCACCAACACAGGTATATGCTGAAGGGAACATGGCTGTGATCTCTCCTACTATCCTGGTGAACATTTCCAGGGATCCCAATATTGTCGAGAATGTCTTCATTGGAGCTGAATGTTCCCGTGAAGAGATTCAAATCTATACCGAGCTCTTCAAAGAGTATAGGGATGTATTTGCTTGGTCTTATGAGGAAATTCCTGGCATAGACCCATCTAGCGTCCAGCATGAGATAAAGACGTATGAAAACGCTAAGCCGGTCAGGCAAAAGCTTCGTCCGGTCAATCCTAGGAAGGCAACAGCTATCAAAGCTGAAGTTGAAAAGCTGCTTAAGGCGGGATTTATTTTCCCAGTTCCTCTGACTGAATGGGTTTCAAACCCCGTTCCGGTAGATAAAAAGCAAGGAACGAATCGAGTGTGCATCGATTTCAGAGACCTAAATAAGGCATGTCCTAAAGACAATTAACCCACACCATTCATCGATCAGATTATTGACGAGTGTGCCGGTAATGAGATTTTCTCTTTCATAGACGGTTTTTCTGGATATAATCAAATTACTATCCTTCCTGAAGATCAACATAAGACTGCATTTATTTGTCCCTGGGGTACGTTTGCATACAAGAAAATGCCTTTTGGTCTTAAAAATGTTGGAGCTACCTTTCAGCGGGCCATGTCTTACGCCTTCCACGACATCAAGAAGATTATCGAGGCATACTTAGATGATCTAGCTGCTCATTCTCGAAAGAGGATGGATCATCCTGGTCACCTCCGGCAAATATTTGAAAGATGTCATTTTTATAAAATTCGATTGAATCCGAACAAGTTCGTTTTCACGGTTACATCCGGCCGGCTGTTGGGATTTATCGTGTCTAGGGAAGAGATAAGGGTAGATCCCTTCAAGGTTGAGGCAATACTTCAGTTGCCTCCCCCGTCTTCAATCCGTCAGCTTCAAAGTCTCCAAGGGAAGTCTAATTTTCTTCGGAGGTTTATCGTCAACTATGTTGGGATTACAAAGGGATATATGAGACTGTTGAAGAAAGGAGTTCCTTTTCTTTGGGACGACTATGCTCCATGCTCATTCGATGCCTTGAAGAAGGCATTGACCTCTGCTCCTTTACTGAGTCCACCCGATTTAGCAGAGATTTTCTTTTGTATCTGGCTACAGCAGAATCTACCATTGGTATGGTTCTGGTTCAGGAGGATGATGCTCTTGCTGAGCATGTTATTTACTACCTTAGTCGAGGATTGGTAGGACCTGAACTGCGATACACTCCGATAGAAAAGTTATCCTTAGCAGCAGTTCATGCTGTGCAGCGACTCCGGCATTACATTATTCTTCGCAAAACTTATGTCTTGGCAGCTGCCAATCCATTTCAGTTTGTCCTCAGTAGGCAAGTGATTGGGGGCAAATATAATAGATGGATTGTGATTTTACAGGAATTTGATTTAGAGTTCATGTCTGCCAAATCCAAGAAGTCATTAGTTTTTGCGGAATTTATCTTCGAGTTGCCTTGTGGAGAGGAGATGATCTATGATGAGTCCTTTCCGGACGAACACTTGTTCCTAATCTCTCCACAAGATCCTTGGTATGGGGATATCATTGTGTATCTCTAGACTGCGAAGTTTCCCTCTACTTTTTCGAAAGATGAGCGTCGTAAACTGCGTCACTTGGCCAAGAATTATCTGATTATTGGTGATGCTTTGTACCGTCGAGGGGTTGATTCAATCCTAAGACGTTGCTTAACTTTCGAAGAAGCTGAGGCTGTGCTCAATGATTCTCACGGTGGAGCTTGTGGGGGTCATTTATCAGGGCTTGCTACAGCCCAAAAGATTTTGCGTGCTGGCTACTTCTGGCCCTCGATTTTCAAAGATTGTATTGAATCGGTCAAGAAGTGTCATCCTTGTCAGGTATATACTCGAAAAATGCGCGCTCATCCAGCTCCGCTTTTTCCAGTCGTTACTGTCGGACCCTTTACAAAGTGGGGTATGGATTATACTACTTGTAACCTGCCTTCGGCAAAAGGTCACAAGTACATTATCGTAGCAGTAGACTACTTTACAAAGTGGGTCGAGGCTATGCCTACTTTTGGGAACGATGGTGAGACTGCAACTTTGTTCCTTTTCAACCAAGTTATCGCTCGTTTTGGTATACCTAGAGAGATTGTCACTGACCATGGCAGTCATTTTCAGAATACTATGATGGCTGAGTTGGCTCTCAAATTGGGTTTCCGGCAGGAGCATTCATCTCCATATTATCCTCAGGCCAATGGGCAAGTGGAAGCCGTGAATAAATCCTTGAAGACAATTCTTCAAAGGACAATTGATAAAAATAGATCCAACTGGCATATTATGCTATATCCTGCACTTTGGGCATACAGGACGTCAGTGAAAAATGCAACTGGCTTTACTCCGTTTCAGTTAGTCCACGGGGTGGAATCCGTATTTCCTATTGAATGTGAGATTCCTTCTCTTAAATTAGCTGTTGAACTTCTTCCTGACACTTCTAGTCTAGAAAAACGGCCTCTTCATCTGGAACATCTCGATGAGCAGCGTCGAGATGCCGCCACGATGAATGAAGCACATAAAAACCGAGTAAAGGTTCAGTACGATAAGGCGGTCAAGCCTAGGGTCTTTTCGGAAGGCGACCTTGTTTTGGTCAATGCCCAAGAAAAGGATGCCTTGGGGGTAGGAAAGTTTAAATCGATGTGGTATGGCCCCTATATCGTTAAAAAAGTCCTTAAGAAAGGAGCATATACCTTGGTTGACTTTGAAAGGAATGAGTTGCCGGAGCCCCGAAATGGGCTCTATTTGAAGAAGTATTATGCCTAGGCTTTGGCCTGGCATCTTGCTTTTTGTATATAGTAGTTTTTGCTTTGTACATATCTGATTGATTTTTCGATTTTTGATGAGGTGGTGATGTTCTTTGATCTGCTTTGGCAGGTTGTGTTCGATGTCATGAGTCATTTTGGTTTCGCCGATGGTGCTAGTAGACACACCCGGAACTTAGCTTCCGCGGCTTGGGTGCTTCATTATCCTTCCGGTCAGCTGTTGGTATCAAGAGGGGTCTGCATTGGTCCTACTTCCAATAATGTAGCAGAATACACTGCAGTCATTCATCTACTCTCAGAGGCAATATCTTTGGGTGTTGATTCGTTGGTAGTTTTCTTGGACTCCCAGCTGGTGGTGTCGCAGTTGAACAACACTTATCGGGTATGAGATCCCTTTTTATTACGATTGTTTTTGAGGGTACATTTGTTACAAAGGTCATTTCAATTTTTAACATTCATCCATATTCCTCGAGCTGACAATTGGTTTGCTGACTCATTAGCTAATCAAGCTTTAGATTGGCATATTAATCATTCAATACAATAAATTTTAATCATAAAAAACATCATACATTTGATACATTTATCACGTCACATAAAATATCGCTGTATATATATCATCGGAGTGTCAAAAAACTTTACAAAATTTGGATCCATAATCTTGTACAAAACTTGGGCTTATGCCCCATCATGTTCAGCTTCAAAAAAAATATACAGTCATCTAATATATAAAATCTGTCTACTCCTGAGGACCCTGCCCAGAAGTCGTGTTCCTATAGAACATAACTGCAGTAGCCACACGGTGGAATAATCTAACCCAGTCTTGGGGTACTCCTACTACCCGTCTCTGGATGGATTCCGGAAAGTCCTCCACATTAGCCATAGGGATTTGGCGGGTTAATCCCTCCAAGTTTCTCTGCACGGCCTGGAGAGTCCTGTCGGAATCCACTGTCTCTGCCTCACCTCTGCGGCGCTTATGGCGCGGTAGGCCCTCAGGGTGAACTGGTCCAACATCTGAAACATGATCATTTTAAATTGTCAGTCATTATGAATCCAATCAAAAACATGTTTTTTTTTCATTTTTTCATACATATTTGAAAAAATCCAAAAAAATTATATAAGTTAAAATTTTTGCAAAACTTACTGACTGCTCCCCATGCTGTGCCAGGTGGAAGAACTAGATCTGGATCTCCACGGAAATCCATCCTGGCATAGGGATAGTCGTCCACTGCAATGATCTGTTCTCCCCACCACAGGAAGAACTCATCGTCCCAGGTGGTCCAGGGTACCTCACTACCCCCCAGTCTCTTCATCATGTTTGCCCAACGGGCAATTCTTGGGTCTCGCAGGCTACTGATAGTAGAGATGACTCTGGGTCTCAAAGCTGGAATCCTCTCAAAGAGGAATGTTGTCAAAATGGTACCATAGCCAAAGTTTTTGGTCTTTACTTGGCGAATAGAAGTCAGCTGTTGATTCATGTTCAGTAGCAGGGTTGTGCACCAATCGTAAACATGAGTCAAACACTCTACAGCTATACTCATTTGTGTCCTGGACGCCTGATGTAGTGAGGCAGATCCTGCCACTCTGCTGATGGTGAAAAGGAGGATCTTCATGTGAAAATCCCTGATATCTCTAATTGCAATCTGCATTCCAACCTTTTTGGAATTATCTACGCAATATACATGGACATAATCTTCCATGGTTAACCCTCCCAGGGGTTTTCCGTGCAGGTCTACTGGTTCTCCCCTTTTGGAGAGTCCAGTGACGAAATATATATCCTCCACTTCAATGCGTAGTGGCATCTGATCAATTATGAAGCAATCCTGATCTGGTTCCCAGTAATTTACAAGCATTTCAAGCAACCGCACATTGCTTTTCATATTGGGCATTTTAAAGAATTTCAACAATCCGCAATTCCAGAGGATATTCTGCGCTGCGCGATCCTGCATGACCTCTTGGTCTATTGCGCTATGCTCACATTCCCGGTCATCCTGAGAAATTTCATCAAATTTTGCATTAGCCACGCTTTTTTGCATTCGGACCTGCGCATACGTGACTTTTCCTGTGCACAGTCGCGTGTATACGCGACTTGCCTTCATTAAACCCGCGTATGCGCAGATACACATTTTTTAGCAAGGGTTTTAAAGAAAAAAATCACTTAATTTTAATTTCCAAACGGACAAAATGAATAAAAAGGATGATTAAGGAGCCTACGTGAAGTTTCGCTGAGTTCTGACGGTCGGTTGTTCCTGATTTGACGAAAGAAGTTTTTTGCTCCAGAGCTCTTTTTCCAAATCAGCTATGCAATAATGAACCAAATGAGAGGTAATTTGTCTATTTATGGCTAAAAAATTGAAAATTTTCGCAAAATTTCCTTATGCCTATTTTTTCAATCTATCTTAAGCTACATAATATGATTGCTTGGAAGTGCCCAGTTTGGTATGTTTTCAGGTACATTTTTACGATTTTGAGATTTTTCCCGGTTTTTGATCCATGATTTCCGACTCTTCACGGTAGGTATATGATCTTCACTGGCATATAGGTTAGGGAAATCACTCTCCATTGCATCTTGCATACTAGCCTCCATACTGATCACTTACCTTAGGGTCGATCCCATCAGGTCATGAGTATTACACCCATTTCACTCTCCGATTATTTAATCATGACTTGATGGTAGAGCCTTCCTTTACATGGGCTTCCTAGTTAGTTCCTCGCTATCACTTGTTGCCCATGCTGCTTTTTATGTAGGCTCAGGAGTCCTCTTTAGTCCTGCCATGTCTTATGTGTTGAAGCTTCATTCTTCTTCTTCATCACTTATCATTTTTTCTGGCTTTTACCCTAGAGGCTCCCTGGTGTCGTTAAGTTGTATTACTACATTGCATATTGGCTACTTGTTTATCCTGGCCTTTAGCCGGCTTCATTTGGACTCGATGTTTAAGCCAACTTTTGACCTTGACTTTCTGTACAAGTTAACCATTGCATGCACTTAGCTATCATGACTTGACACCTTTGTACCCATGGATGGAACGTTCCTCTGAGTATCACTGACCAGTTTTCGCCACCTTGCATTGAGCATAGGATTGTTCCAATCCCAGGAACTAGTGCATCTGCTTTCTTGATACTCGTTCTATCCATTGTACCATAGCATTCTTTTATTCTTTTTCGGGCTTATTATATGAAAAAGACAAAAAAATCAAATATAACAAAAAGAGCGGGAACGGGATGTATCTTCGTTATTTTGATGGCAGTACAGAGTCAGTTTGTAGCCCTTGAACAAAGCACATATACTTATATATATTTCCTTCATTTGGGATGGTTCTAGTTTGACCTAGGTTCAGCCTTTACCATGTTTCACTTGTCAGTTCTCCCCCGGTTGGTTATCTCTTCCAATCATATGGAGAGTTTGTTTTGCCTCCTGCAAGACAGACTTATACAGTGTCATTTTTTACTGCCATGGTCATCACAGAGTCGTGCTTTTGTTCAAGGGAAGTCTAGCCTGAGTCGGCCATTCTGCGGTGTCTCTTGACTCATTATTCAGTCGGCCTTCCCGGTCTTGTCAGTATCATGTTCTATCACATCAGATGTTTTGATCTTCTGCTCGTGCTGGTTTGAGAAGGTCCCCATTGACTTCTTGCCGGCGGGTTTGTCTCTTATCGACTACGACACATTGCTCTGAGAGCAAGCCTAGAGCCGCACCTTGGGCCTATTTCCATCATTTATAGGTGACCTCGTGCTCAGCATTTGATCATCATCATGGGTCTTTGACTGAGTGGTTTCCCCTGTGTTCGACGTCAGCACACATTATCACACTTGGGATTCGTGCGGTACCTTGATTTCCATTTGACCCTATCGGTGGATTTCTCGCCTCTGTGTCAGCTTTCATTATTGGTTGGTTCAGAGGGTTTCTTCCGTGCGCTAGCTTCATCTTGTGCATGTCGGAAACGTACTTCGGTTTGGTTCCATCACTCTCCTTCGTCCGATTCCTTCCAAATCTTGGCCTGCGGGTTACACTCGCGCTGGACTGATGTGGGATGCCTTAATGCCTTCCTTCCAGCAGATCTTTTCCCATCGACTCCGACTCATTGCTCTGGGAATAAGGTCTAGAGTCTTTTTGTCGGTACCTTAGGGTTTGCAGTCATCAGTGGCAGACTCTTCGCTATCGACAGTGGGGATTCATCATTGCCTCCTGATTGGTAGATTCTTTCAAGTGTTCGACTTCAACTCATTCATTCGCACTTGTCAGATTGTACTGGGGCACCTTGACACTCATTATCATTATCGGTGGGTTGTCTCGCGTTGGTTAACGGGATAGATCGTTGTCCGGTAATCCAACGATTTCTCACATGGTCGACTTCAGCTCATTTATTCCCATTGTGTAGAATTGTGCCATAGTGATCGGTGAAGACCTCGGGTTGCATTAGCATGTTTCGGTTCACTTTTGACAGTCCTTCCAGTATCTTCCAGTGATGCCGTCCACCCTTATATGTTGCAGTTCAGCATAGCAACATCTTATATGTTGGCTCCTGAGTTGCGTGATTGTACCGTTTGATCCACCTCTTATGATCCGGTACTTGGAGATTCAGTTACTTATATGATTAGACATCCAGTTGCACCATCTTTGATCAGCTTTCTATATGTGATACTTGGACATTGATTCAGACTTGTATTTCCGGGCCATGCTCAGATGATTCATTGTGTACTTCCAGTTCAGTTACACTTGTATACATGTTGGATCTATTCACTACTTTCTATATGATGTATTTTTGACTGAGCATGGGTATGCCCACCTCAGCATGAGTTGACTCTCTAGTTTCTTTCATTGGTTTTTGGCAGGCTAAAATCTGGTGAAGTTCTCTCTTGTCCTTGTGAAGTTCTTTCTATGTGCATAATACATTTCGACCATCATGTACCCCTTCTGACCTCATATATTAGGGGGCATCTGTTATAGCATCATTTCTCACCTTGACATGATTCATGATTGCTTTGATGGTTTTGGGCACCCATTCCTACAGAATTGGACAAATTCACTTAAAAACAGTGTAAAAATCCCCATACGCGACTATTCCCGTGATTTTCCGCGTGTATACGCGAGTCCAGCTAGACTTTTCCACGTATGCCATTAAAATAATTAAAAAATATATAAAAATTCCCTATTTTCGGGCTGGGTTGATGGTTACTCAGGTAGTTCAACCACCCCAGCACGTGGCCAATTGTTTCCAACTGTTGAAACTAATTGGAGGGAGTATAAAAGCCCCTCATGTGTATGGCCTAAGGGAGAGAGAAAGAATTATTGATATTATACTCTGTTGGTATTCCCTATCCAAGTCTGATTCCCCATGCCTCCTGCACTTTCCCAGCTCATTATAGGAAACCCTTGTTTCCTTGAGATGCACATCCCCTTATATGACATATCGTATGCACCAGTTTGGAAGCAGTCTTAGCGAGGCAAGGGCTGGACGGATCCGGAGGACGGTCTGCAAAGGCCGTGGAAGGATCAGGTGATCACTCCACTCGTTACTTTTGTACATGCTATTTATAATACAAAAGTACCATGTTGTTCCTAAAATAAACGTGTTAGTGTATGCTTATATGTATGAGAATATTTGTTATACAAGCATTCATTATGATTTATTTAATGTTTTATATGAATCTCACTAACATCTAGAGTAGATATATGCTGTACAACCAGTCCTTTGTGCTTGTTTTTTTCTTGTCTTTCAGGTTAAGAAGGAAGGACGGTTGCTGGGGGTTTGAACCCTGCGGGATCTTCTTCAACCGTAGGACCAACGGGTAACTTTCTCGTTCTACTCTGTTTGGTTTTTCTGAACGTGCATTATTGTGTGAGTCTCTGTTAAGTAGCATGCCCCTGCTCTGTGGAGGTTGTAACCCAACGAACCTCTAGGGTGATAATTCCCCGAAACACAAATTAAAAGGAAGGTGTCTCTGTTTCTAACAAGGATTGCATAGGTACGAGGCTATGGTAGTAAGCGAAGAATGTTGAGTAGTTAATCTAGGACCTAGGTTAATCTAATAAATTTTTTCCCTTTATCTCATATAATTTTATAAAAAAATTGACCAGATGAAAAGTTTCTATTTCACTCAAAGCCTAAAAGATATTGAATTTTTGGCACTGTGCTCAAATGGGTTTAAAATTCATAAGGTCACAACTCCACTAACATTTACAAGCAACCTCATAACATAAATAAGAAAAGAGAGACAGAATCAAAGAAAACCATCATATACATACTTAAGTGTATTCTCCCAGCTTCTAGTTGCAAGCAAGTTCATTGCTGGAATCCATGCAATTTCCTTAATAGGTGCATCATGCATAGCCATAGTCACTGGCTGGCCCCTAGTCAACAATGGCCAAATTTTAGCTTGTTTATCACAGCCAACAGATAAAATAACAGTGCCATCATCCTTCGATGTCGAGCTTCCATGTCGAGCAGAGAACCTGCATATGAAGCATTACATAATAAAAAAAATTAGAAGAACACTCTGAAACTTCAGTAATGGTTCTTTCCATACGTAATACAACCCTGGTTCCTACAAGAATATTACAACTTCTGGATAAAATTGAAAAGAAAAAAGAATAGGTACTAGAATTCCAACCACAATCTGAAGCACCTCACCGGTTGGTGATGTGACATTGCTTCTTGTGGCATGCCAACCCCAGTTTGAAGGAACTTTGAGCATCTAACATGGCAATATATGTTCCAAAATATAACAGAATATCAAAACAAAACACCAGTCAAAATCACTACAATAATATCACTATCCCCAAAATCTCAGACGAACGAGTCTGCATTTCAATAAATGGAGATAGTTGACAACACGATGAAGTGCAGTAGAATTCCTAAATTCTCACTTACAATGGCCTAAAATCCCTCCTTTCTGCCTGTTTAAAGGTCCTCGGAAACCATCACTACACAGAATCTCTGAAAGCTTTGTTTTTGCAAAAATGCTTAACGGCCAAAACTGCTGAACCCTCAAATCTCCAGTAACCTTGTGCTCATGCCTTAGCTTTCCATCCAATTGATAAGCCACCAAAGTTAAAATGGTCAACACACCTGCCAAAGTTCAAATGTTATAATTTTTTGACATATGTTTTGTGATATTAAAAATAAATAAAACAAGTTGTAAAATTTTATTACTTAAAAATGTTAGAGCATTACTCTATATTTTTTAAGCATTTTTTTTTCTCATTAAAAAATATCACTATCGAGGTTAATATAGGGTAAATAGAGCTAATATTTGTAATATAGTAGTAATACTATATTTTTAAGATCTTAGTGAGACCTTATTGTGATCTCATTGTTTGTAGGATTTTTATTGTGATCTTACCTTATTATGATCTCATTGTTTATAGGACAAAGGACTTGAGTCCGCTAAACTCTACAAAGGTGTACATACTCTACCCCTTTAGATTTGAACCTATGAAATCTTATGATGAAGCACATGTTCTTAACCATTGTAAAGATATAAAAAAGTTGACAATTTGCTCCAATATTCAAATATTATGACCCATGGTCATCCAAAGGTAGAAGCTTCTACTAAAAAAAGAATCCATAGGTATACCTGAGATTTGAAGGGGATTTTATTATGAAAAAACATAAATGGAAACATAAAAAAGGTATTGCAAAGAGCACAATAGTAGAAAAAATCCAAATTCTATTAATGGATGAAATAGAAAATAACTATAAATTGCAAAGTGATACAAACTAAGAGGAATGGAGGTAGCTTCTTTATGAAGAGAGATGTGTCAAATACTATTAATCACAAGAAAGCATTAGAAGATGTCAAAACTACCTTTGAAAATAAAATATGATGTCCTAAGATCCAAAAACTCTAAAATCCAAAACCATAGGCCTAGGAAATGGCATGCCAAAAATAACGTGGGCCCGAAGAGGCTAATCAATATATCAACTACATTTCTTAGTATGTTGAACTATGTTTGGTTGTTCTTAGGTGTGATGAAAATGAATCTAGACACCAACTCTATTTTAGAATACGAGTTTTCTAATATACAAAATCTGTCGATTCTCCAACATGGTATTAAAGCTAATGGTTTGAGATGTAGCATTTTTCCTACAAGTCTCATGCAAATTGTATATGCTCTTAAAAATTCAGATTTGTTTAGTGGATTGGTTCAAGGTTTCTAATTTCAAACTAAATCTAGGATCAAATCAGTGGGTCAAAATAATGAGTTTCAAGCTAGATCTTATAAATTTTAATGGACACAATTATGGAATTTTGGCACAAGATATGGGAACATTGTTGAAGAGTGAAGAGTTATAGGACTTTACAAAAATGGTGGTTCTTATCTAAGGGATAACTAATGAAAGTTTTTCATGAACAGGAAAAAGGATGAGGATCTATAACTCATAATGTGGAATAATGTAACTAGGTTCGGTCTTCATTATTAATGTATTTTTCAAAATAGCTTATTATTTTTCGACTTATTAAAGCAAGGGTTTCATGCTTTGATCGTATTTAGATTAAGGTCCCAATTGTGAACGTATAGGTTAGTTGTTACAAATTTAAATTGATCCAATTTTTTGGCTTTTAAATCATGTAACATTACGTTGTCAAAATGATCCTCCATCAAGTCATCTTCTTCAAGGTCATCATCCTAGAAATATACTTCAAAGACAACCCTCATTTCAAGTGATACAAGTCATCAAAGTTGCATCCTTAAGTCGACTTCAATCAGTCTTCAAGTCGACTCAAATCAAGACACAACACTTCACACTATCATGCCGGCTCAATAACTATGGCAAAAAACTATATATGCAGGGGTATATTTTTCATTTCTACCATAGAAGTTTGGAAATATCTGAAGTTTTAGACCACAGATATAGTTTGGATCATGATCACAAGTTTGGTGTTGGAGGATAAGTTCTCCAAAATATTACAGAATTTTGGTAACCATTTATGCTATGAATCGGGTAACTTCCATGATATGATGTTGCAGAAAAAAAGTGCATCGGTTTCAACACAGATCTACCACAAATCAGTGCTATGTTATGATACTCAATTCAATGAATATGCTCGATTATCTCAGTTATGGTTCTCAATGCTATGATGATGCTCGGTGATCTCAGTAATGATGCTCGGTGCTATGTTGTTATCTCAAACTCGATCAAGGTAATGAGGGTGGATTTTAGGTGCAAGCAAAGGATATCTCAGTGTCATTCAGATCTCAGTTCTAACACAGTGGAGGGATGACTTGATGGAGGAAGTCTATAGTCTAAGGTCTTGGTCATCTCATCTTAAATCAAATGAAGGAAGAATTTTGATTGGGTTTTCCCCAAAAGGTGGGGGTTTTCCATAACATGTGCCTACATCTTGTGTCTTCTTATATTTGTTCATTGGAATTAATCTTGATGATAAGAAAAGATAAATTTAAAGAAGAAATAATAATAACAAAACATCATAAGATAATTTCATGATAAGAGAAATTTTTTAACTTCTATCTCCTTAATTTCTCTAACACATAACAACCTCCATCTCAAGGTTGATTCAATGTCATATAAACCATATAAACTACTCATATAATCTGTACTAGTTAGTATATCAAAGAGCTATAAGTTGATGCTTATTTTCCCCTAAGACCCTACAAACGATAGTGGAGATTGTGTAGGCTCAGAGGGAGTTGTGAATTTTTGAATTATACAGTTTTATTTGCATAAGAAGAGTATAGGTGGGCTTGATGTTAATAAGCCATGTGACAACTTGTCAAGCCCAAGTGGATTCCCAAATGAAGCCCTTATATTGCATATAAATAGAAGGTGAGGTAGGAGGCTAAGATAACATCCAAGTGAAAAAACTAAGGAGTAAAACACCTTCTTATGTAAGCCACAACTTGAAGAAGAGAAGGTTGAAGCCTGAAAAGACTGTTTTGTGGTCAAATTAGGAGATATAACAAGTCGAGGAGTAGACGCGTAAATAATTTGGTAAGAGGGTTGTTTTGGTACCAAAAAGAGTGGCATATTTGTTGTTTAAGAGAGTCTCAGGCACTGTAGTTATTACAGGGATAACGCATGTCTGTATTAGGTTTTTTGGAGGGGTCGTAAGGCCTAATTCCTACAACATAACTAAGGGACAATCAACATACAAGAGAAAATCTAGGGTGAAGGCAAGCCACATTGATAGAAGGAATTTTTGGCAAGTGTTTAGAGGGATGACATGGACTGTGGATAAGCCCTAACCAGATTGCAGAATACAACAGGGTACCAACACATTAGAAGCTATGTTTTTGTGTTAAATTATTGGTCCTACTTTGGACAGTTAGATCATTTTAGTACAGCCTGCGGAAGCAAAGAAGGGAGGGCTAAGGTGTTGGTTAGAAGTTCTAACCAGTGTAATGATTGGTGATTGGATCAAATTCATATGCAACCTATGGAAGCTATGTGTTGGGGTTCTCTTGGGTGTTAAGAAACCCCAACTAGGAGAAGATTTCGTAATGAAGTAAGGGGTGTCCTAGGACAGGGCTGTTAGAGAAGTATCTTGGTAGACAAGAGGAGGTTTTACTAAGTGTGAGGATGCCCTAGCCAAAGGTAGATGCTACAACTAGTATTGGTCACTCGTGGTCTACTGGAAGGCAGCGTGAGAGTGGGCCAAGTGTGAATGGGGATTATGCATTTATGGTCTGTTGGAGGACAGTGTGATAGTACCCATGTTGGGGCCCGATGAGCATCATCTTCATGGACCTCGATGGTTGCTAGAGGTCAAGGGTATGATCAACCAGGAGAATTTTTGTGTAGCCGTAGACTCGTGTGTGGAGAAGGAATTCTACAACAAATGACGGGAATTCCTCCTAGCCCGTGTTCATTGTGGGATATAGACATCTTGCAGTGATA
Organism: Pinus albicaulis; assembly: GCA_034641835.2. Taxonomy (NCBI): domain Eukaryota; kingdom Viridiplantae; phylum Streptophyta; class Pinopsida; order Pinales; family Pinaceae; genus Pinus; species Pinus albicaulis. Next base: position 841,223,354 of record CM076574.1, read on the forward strand.
GGTGGTAGCCCTTCATGCCCTATGTTGGACTTCATCAGTGCAACACAGGAAGACCATAGTGGGTTGAAGTCCCTAAGTAACTAAGGAGAAACAATGAGAAGATTGAGAATTGTTCACAAACGAAGTTGTGAACAATTTGACAGGAGTCTCGATGTGTTTTTCCCTTGATGGACTAAGGCACAACTAGTGAGAATACTGGCAGCCAAGATTTAGTGGCTAGATGGACTTGGAGCATTGCTAGATTCAAGAGTTGCATATCGAGAGCCAAAGGACCAAGCTAGTACAGGGTATGGCCGAGAAGAGATGAGAGAGAATGTGACAAATACATGGTCAGAGTATCTTGTTGAGGGCAGATTGGTTGTCGATGGACTGACACCAAGCCCAATTTTTTATTTTGTATCAATGGGTGTATGAGGGCCATTATCCCTGGTATAGGAGCCCTAGACTATTGTATTATATGTTGATTAATATAACGAAGTTGGGTTAAAAATTTTAAGAATTTGTCTATATTTTGTGCATTGGTAGATTTACTCCTATTTATATTTTATTGTGCAAAGTAGTATCATTGTGATTCTTGGTCTGGTAGTGTGAAAGATTTTAAGACTCTATCCTAGACCCAATATCATGGAAAAACAACATGGTATTAGAGGGTATTTGAGCTACTTTGAGGGATAGTGAATTAGAGTGTGCTCAGCGAAGAAACTGAAAGGGAGTTGTGGGTGTCTAGATCAAGGAGCAAAAGGTTTAGCTAAATACATGGATATGTGCTCTTCACTGGCTTGTAGGCGAGATTGGTCAGGAGTTCTGGTGGATTGGTGGAGAGCCTAGTGAACAAAAGTTTGTTGTAGGGTAGATTTTTTATCATGGAATTTCGTTGATTTGTCATGGATGGTTAGAACTTAGGATAGTTAGAGGGTTTCTTTTGCATGGATGAGATGAGGTTGATTGAGATGGATTCGTGTGATGGACTAGATATTGGCAGGCGAAAGTCTTCATCGGATCGTGATGTTGCATATCCAAGATTGAAGGGATTTGCATGAGTGGTATTTGATCTAAAAGGATGAGTGCTTACAATACTGATCCAATGGAGATCGTGTAGGCTCAGAAGGAGTTGTGAATTTTTGAATTATATGGTTGGGTTTGCAAAAGAAGAGTTTAGGTCGGCTTGATGTTAATAAGACATGTGACAACTTGTCAAGCCAATGTGGACGCCCAAATGAAGCCCTTATATTACGTATAAATAGAAGGTGAGATTGGAGGCTAAGATAACATCCAAGAGAAAATTATTCATGTTCTGGTGCAAAAATGGCATTCCTCATGTTCCCATGAGACCATTTGATGTAAACCAGAAGGATTGATTGTTCATTGACAAAAATACTTACATGCCTTACATATTACATTACTATAACGAACAGCATCTAGATTTAGTGTGTGAAGATGTAGACCATCATGGTATGTTTCAAAAAGTGTCATGGTAATTTAACCATCCTTCTGCATGCCACTTCATTCAGAGACATGTTCATACTCAATGGAACCTCTTATGTCCTGAAATGAGCATGTTTTTTGCACAAGTTCAGTGAAAATCTCACAAAATCATTGAATTCAAATTTCCTATAACAAGCATGCTCATTACCACACAGATTTTCATCACACCCTCCATGATGCATTTTTTTAGGACAATATCTCCCAAGATAAGTGTTTTTTTCACATTACTCAATCTCAATTTTATCACACAAGGACTTTTGCAACTTGGGAGAGAACACTTCATCCTACAGATGTTGAGGTGACTTAGAATTATGAAGAGCTTCATATCCAACCTTCAAGAAACAATATTTTCTCATCTGGATGATTTGTCAAAATAAGAACATATCTCCATATATGTATGTTTTTTCTTTTTGTAATCATGACCTGCCAAATTTCAAGAATCCTCCACTTAGTTTCTTTGTGTAATTTGAGAGAGTAATATTTCCACTTTTCATCACAAACATAGTTACCCATACAAGAGTGCTAAGAGGAATGACCTTTCTCTAGAACACATCGCCAAAAACATATAGAATAGTTACAACCACATACAAAGTCTCCCTGTTTCAATTCTGTGAGGGCTAGAACTACCTCTAGTTTCAATTTTTGTACACAAATTTTCCTAGATAATTCTGCAGTGTTGCAGCAAAGCCACATTTCAACGTAATTTCACTGTCTACCTACCAATGCCCCACTAAAATGTCCTGAAACTAAAACTACCAAAAATTACCATTTTTACCTCCTCTTTCCAAATCACTTGTAGAGTATCTATGATGAGAAAAAATTATCATAGACTAGTGTCCTGCCAACCAATGGGGAGATGGTTTCATGGGAACATGAGGAATGTCATTTTTTCACATCTGATGCTACCCCAATTAATTAAACTTCTAAATTTTAATTGTTGCAACCAATGATTTAATTTTATAGCATTCATCTCACCTTGATAGGTCTTGGTGTCTAGGCATCCATTTTAAATAGAGACTGGTGATATGTGTTATTAGAACCTGGTCTATCTCTCTCTCTCTCTCTCTCTCTCTCTCTCTCTCTTCTTTATCCAGAGACAACCATCATCCATATTATAGCCAACGAGCCCTAAAAGGGTATTTTTCTATACCATTGGCATTAATATTTCTATAGTCCCATAAATTTTAAAGACTTGTGCCTCCACTGTTGCAATCTCTCTTCTGAGTCATTCCTTTGACTACCATTGTACTTGTTTGTCATTTCTAGGATTTGAGATTGTTTCCTTGTCTAACTTGTTCCCATATTTGGATCTTGCAATATTCTAATGAATCCTTAATATAAATTAGAATATTTAATAGTTTTTGTATACCCATGAAGATTTCAGGGGAGCAGAGGCTCAACAATAATAACCATTGGAGTCATGTGATGATAAATCCTTTGAAGGGTGAATGTATCCAGAGTAGTGGTTGCCAATAAGTATTACGTGGACATTTGGCTTAGCCCCATAAGAATATTGCTGGGGAATTTAGTATTTACTCAAATGACAGGACAACAAACCAATCCCATACCTGTCACTGTGTATTTTTAATTCATGACATTTATAGCACAGGAACTATTTACAATTGGGAAAAGGTTATTTTTCCTAGATTTATCCCGACAAATATTAGACTTTAAAATTTCCAAGGCCATGTGTGTTGGCTTCTACATTATTTTTTCCCTAGAAAATTGTATTGAGTTTATTGGCTTTCCCTGAAAATGATATAATACTCGGCTACAACTATAGTTTTGGAGAATTTCAGGCACATTCTCTGTATTGAACTATATTGATCTTTGAGATCTAATTTGTCATGCTTTTAAACCATTGGACATAGCAAGTTTATTTTCCTTAGCCATAATTATGGTTGCAGGTTTTTCTATGAAGACACTTGTTGCAAGACTAACTAGAAACAACAAATTAAGGTCATACAACACAAAAATACAACTGTTGATTCATGATTGTCAATTCTAACATGTGAATTGTGATACACAAGTCTACACTCAAAGATCATATAAAGATGAGATAATGTCCAATGACCACACATATACAATAGTGTGAATATAAAGGGAGTGTGAATTGAGATTGCTAAGTACTGCTCCTATAAAATAAAATAGAAGATCAATTAAGTAAAAAGCAGATATAAGCTAAACTATAAAAGAAATTATTTTTGTATTATAGTAGAATGAAATGGAAGAGATGAGTTGTGATGCAGAAATATGAAAATACTATTGAAAAGAAGAGAATACCCTCATAGAATTAAAAAATCCTAACAGTAGGACTGAACTTTAGTATCTGCCTATAAAAATTTCCAATTTGTATGAACAAAAATTGAACGATGTAAATTCAAGAGCACAAACACAACATGTACAGTGAATTAAAACAACAAATAAATTAGGCCCACTGTACACAAATCTGCAATCTGAGAATTCAGGATAAAAAGAACAGGATAAAAAGAGCAGGCTCAAACAAAAATTGCAGAGAAGTATTTAATACTCAAATAGAAGAATGTCACAGCAAGTTGTCATCTCACAAAAGCTCCTACTACAACCTACAAGCTAACACTCACTCTTATTATCTATTTATACAAATGTTTGAACTAGTGTGCCCATCCTTTTCATTTATAAGTTAAGAGAAGGTGTTGCTAGAAAACAGATTAATGATAGCGTTAGTGGTGCATCTCCCTTGAGCATGAGTAACTCCCTCATAAATTTTCCTTGTATGCAAGGCTTTTATTTTAGAGTAGTGCATTAGCATAGTAGATATAACTCCTATCCTGAAGGTGCCTCATTCTGTAAGTGTGCACTCATGAATGCACCTGAGATGATGGCGTTAATCTCCTCAACTAGTGTGCCATACTTGGTGGGTGTGACGCAACAACTAATTCGTCTATCCTCGAAGGTGTCGTTATAATATTCTAGCTATATTTAAGAATATTTCTGACTTGTGTACCACAATCTAGCTTTGCAATCCTGATGCTGTTGAACTTCCCAAGGCTGAGCTGAGACCAAATCGGACCAACTAGGTAATCTAACACTCTTGAGAATTTTTTTTTTCCAATAACCCAGGATTCTCCCCCAACTTCTCAAACTTCCCCTTTGTTAGGATCTTTATCAAACTATTAACCATATGCAACTTTTTCGGAATGTCGTCCAACACTACCAACTCCCTAATGAACTTGGAATATTCTTAGGAAATTGTATTGAATATCAATGTGTTTGAAATGGTCACGACACATTGGATTTTCATAGATCTTGATGTAACTTGATTCTCACAAGAGGCAATATTGGGCCTCAAAAATTGATTGGTTGACTCTACAATCAAGTTGAAAATCTAGATAGCTTCATAATAAGTATATGAAATTTCCATATACTTTGCTTTAGTGGACCTGAATGCAATTGTTGCTTGCTTCTTGTTGATTTAATAAAAATGATTTATAAAATGATAATAATGATGTTTAAAATGAGCCTTATGATGGTATACTTATACACATTGATTGTTCACGAGGTGTAGGGGTATGTTGATAACATCACTGCCCTTGAAAGTTTTTTTTGAAAACAAAGTAATTATAATTTTCTCTAGTTAAGCATGTTTTTGTGGTGGAATGAAGTTTATCAGATATCTATTTATACTTTATAGAGGTTTGACTTTGTTTGTCATTTGAGTGTTGCTGAGGTTTCTTTGTGTTTTTTGCATCATAGTCTAAAGTATTTTGATCACCTGATTGTTTAACATGAAAGCTTTATGCTTATTGGAAATATATTTGAAATACCTGCACAATCAAGAAAATGTTATGGTTAATTGAATTACTAATTAGGTACTACAAAAAGACGATGATGCTAAGAGGGCTTGCCTGGGTGACTTTGGGAACAACCCGGAGGTGGTCAGGCAAAGCTCTTCTAAGTTACAAATATGAAGAGAAAAAATTGGTGATGTATATGTGGTTGCTCAACCTGGGTTGTATGGAAAATCTTGGCAGAGAGTGTTTACCTTTCCATGTCTTCAGGAAAGTAGGTTGTCTGGTCACAGAATAAGATCACTACATGTCAGCGATGGTTCTATAGTAAGTTCTCAGCCTTATCTTCAGAATGGCTAACAAAGAGGATTATGTTTGAATACAGGATATAATTTGATGAATTTGGAGATTTAGAGTTAAAAAAAAAATTGTGGTGATGTTTGAATGGTTGCTAATTTGTAGGGTTTTGCATTTTTATAATTTTCTTTATTGTTCTTTATACCATGCTACCTAGTTTCCTTCCTATTGCCCTAGCATTTTAAATTTTTTGATGTCTATCTCTCTATTGTTTCTTGCCCCATTTGAAATGTCATCCTTATTTGGTAGGTGTTTTCGTCAATGTAGTATGAATATTTTTCCATCACACAGCTTCTGTGGGGTTTGTCTACACAAATAGCTTGTAAGGCCCATTCACCAGGGTATTTGATAAGATCATCTTGGTCATATGATCTTCGTTTGACGCACATGATACCTCGTTAGAAATATCTCTCCGAGGACTACAACTGCTAATGCGATTTCTATGAAATCGCCAAATCGCCAAACCTTTCGTGCCCAAAAAACGTCATTTGGGGCCTCAAAACAGCTCCAGAAGTCCAGGACCTGAAAAACTGACAAAAATAGTAAATTGTGCTATAATTAAGGAAACTGAAAAACTGAAAGAGACAATGGCAAGGGCCCAAGTGGAATAGGTGGGTGGCCACCAATACCCACCTCGATCACCTTAAATCAAATTTCTTGAGCTAACTCAATCATCATGACTTAGTTAACTGACACAAGTTGTTATGAGATGAAATTACAATTTATTGTCCAATTTATTTAAGGGAAAAATAAATTAGACGCCTCACATTCCTCACTCCCGGTACATCAAAATTCCTCACCAGTGTGGGTGCATATTTTTTTGTCCTTTCTAGTTGCCAATCTCACTGTTTCTTCTTGCAAATTTCAACATTCCCTCTCAACAAGAAGGGAATTAAATCTATCCCCATCCAGTACCTTTGGAATGTTTTGCATGCTACACTTCTCTAGTGTTGTTTGCACCTGAAAATCCTGAAATTGAATACCCTCCAATCAAATGAATTAGTATAATGCATCTGTCATCAGAGTCTTCTGACTACTACTAGCTACTGCACTTGTCTAGTACTGGATTCTCTGCGCTGTCACTCACATCTGCATCCATGCCCTTTGAATTGTTGCTAACTCTAATTTGTGCTACAGTATTTGACATTTGTCACTCTTATTTATTTCTTGCTAACATCTGACTACATCAATCTAGCTAATCCTTCCTCATACTATTGTACTGTGGGCTCCTTGTAGCCAGGTTCGATGCCATCTCAATGGACCTTGCCCAAATTTATTATCTTGGGATTATGTCTACACATCACCCCACCTTACACCTCGAGGTATGGCTTCTCCCTCTTCCCATTTGGCTCGAAATTTCTCCCTCATGGAGGTCTTTTCTTGAGTGGATGCTTCCACTCGGTCTCCTCTCTGCTTCTCCAATTATGGTAGCTACTCCACAACCTTCTGAGACTTCTTATCATGAGTATGCATGTTGAGAGGTAATTTATGCTCCCTCTAAACCACCAAGTATCTAACTTATTTCTTTCTCCTCAAAGCTTTGCATGCATCTGTTACCTCAAGTGCATATAGGTTCTTGACTCGTGCACAGTGTAATTTTCCTGATGTTACAAAAAGTTTCTAAAAAAGAGTTGATTTTAAATCGACGATATCTCCCTCATCTGAGCTTTGATTCGACCGATTTTTTTTTCCATTTGGGTAAATTTTCGCAAGGAATCCAAATATTCTATTGTTTTTTGAAAATTTTACACCAAAATCTTCAGATATTCTGTGCAAAATCATCGCCCAAAAAATTCCTGCTCTGATACCATGTCGAAAATATAACCAATGAGATTCAATTTGATATTGTAATATACTAAAACAAGATACTTAATCCTTCCTACAATTTGTGGAAACAAAACATGATCACACAATCACATATAAGTAAGAGAAATAAATTATCAATCAGACAAAAACATGATGTATTTGGGGAAAGAAACTTCTCAAAACACCTCTATCTCTATTTTGTATTAAGTTAAGGAATCATGAAAAAATACAATGCTTAATCTCTCATGAGATTCTCTAGCACTCTGTCAATTGGCTCTTGTTGATATAGGAAAACTTGGTCTAGTACTTAGCTAATTCTCATTCTTACTTCAGTCTGCCTTGCTCGGGCAATTCCTAGGGAATTAACTCCTTATTAATTAGGAAAATCAATCTTCCTTGATTGAGCAATCCATCATGGCATCCCGATGACTTTATAATTGCACATGGAAAATTTTCTCTGAATACAACTGATATTTATGTTCCCATTAACCTCTGTCTCAACTGGATATTCCTTGAAACTGACATGCATGCAATTATTAATAGTGAATTATCAGTTTTCTGATTGATCACTCATTGTGAATTAAATCTAACTTAATTCACTTGACCTCTCACTAGCTCATCACTCAGTTAGAACTAGTTAAACTGATTTTAACTCATTTAATTGAGTTAATTACACTTGCACCCCACTAATGCATCAACTTCAACTGGACTGCAAAAATATTAGAATCCGTCTAGATCCCTCATCTAGACCCTCAACTCTAACTTCCTGAGAAAACTCAGTCATCATGACTTAATTAACTGACACAAGTTGTTATGAGATGAAATTACAATTTATTGTCCAATTTATTTGAGGGAAAAATAAATTAGATGCCCCACATTCCTCACTCCTGATGCATCAAAATTCCTCACCAGTGTGGGTGCATTTTTTTTTGTCCTTTGTGGTTTCCAATCTCACTGTTTCTTGTTGCAAATATTAAAAATTTCATAATTTGATGTGGCCTTCACACAAAGACACAATTGAAATCACATGCCCAGATTCTCATGAGAAACCTCTCTTAAGATCGATCTTCCAGAAGAGAACCAGCAATATGCCATCCTACATCCTAGTGCAAACCGACCATTAAGGTATGCAACATTCTTCTGAACCTTCACATGATGATCTTGCTCTTGGAGGATGATCATGACCTCCGTTTATCAACCGTTACTCGGCCCTCGTACTCGACCTACTTTAGGACTACATCTCTCTTCACTCCCTTGATGTGCTAGATAATGGGAATACATGTCAAACACGCTAACATGTGCCAAGCGATAAGGCATGCCAAGATATGAAAGGATGTGTAAATGCATGTCAGGGACTGTCAAGACAACAAAAGGGAGAAAAAAGTTAAACTACAAGGAAATGAACACATAAGAGGGTTAATAAGTCATCAATTTCCCTTTTCCAGGAGGGGCATGCTAGGCACACCAACACTAGGTGGAAATAGATGCCAAGTGCAAAGTCTTAGTGCATTCTAAGTGCCAAGTATTCCTTTATTGCTTCTCATATACTTTCCAAAAATTGATCATCAGAAATAAATTTAATATTAAACCATGCCAAATCATACCAAGGCATCTCAACGTATTCCATACATGCTAAGACTTTCCAAGCGCCAACACATGCCAAGAACCAATATGTGTCAGGGACTAGTTTTATGCATGTTATGAAGTGGAATGGAATGTTGAAGAGTGTTCAGGTGTGCTAGAGAGTGATAACACATGTTGATGAGTGTTAAGGAGTACTAGGAAAAAACACTAAGGGATCACTAGGTAAAAATTCAGCGAAGTTAATGAATATGAGGAATGTATTCCAAAGACTAGTGTTAATGAGTCTTAGTTGTCATGCCAAGGAGGGAGTGACAAGGTATGCTAAGCATTGGTAAGGCATGCTAGGGAATATCAAGGCATTTCAAGAATTCCCAAAGTGTGCTTGGGAGTTATAGGGTGTGCTAATTATATCATGTGCCAATTAATAGTGCCAAGATATGCCAATACATGCTAGGTGCTAACGATGTGGCGCAGGGTGCCAAGGTATGTAAATATGTGTCAAGGCAACAAAAGGAAGAACCAATAAGAAGGTTAATAAGTCAGGACTTTATATTTTTGAAAAGGGGCATGATAGGCGCACTAATAATAGGTCCCAATACATTCGAAGTGGCATTGTGTGCCAAGTGCTAATGTATGTCAATGCATTCAACCAAGGTGTTCCAGGGCATGCCAAGACATGCTAGGGGAGTTCCATGTTGTGCTAGCGTGTGCCACCATGTGCTTGGGTGTCAATGTCATCAAAATATGTTCTAGGTACAAAGATGTTCCAAGCCATGTGGGGTGATAAGTAATGTTAATGTGTGCCAAAGAATTAATTTAAGGTGTGCCCAGATTGTTGAGCAGTGTTAGGTCGTTCTCATAAATATAATTGTCAGAGCTTGATTATGTATTAAATAATATATTTCCTACACACAGTAGTGAAACTTTATCTGAAGGGAATTTGTTAGATAATAAACTTAATAGATATGAATCATGTGCTGACTCATAGGAAATATCTATTCGACTAGTCATTACTTTAGGGAAATGTTACACACTAATTACTTCTTAAAAAATTGACTCACTCTAACCACTATGGCCTTGGACATAATATAAAAAATAATCCATAATAATGGTATTAAATCATTATCTTTTGACAAAAAATATATTAACAGGCACATAATGTCATCAAAAAATCATTGGAATGATCAACGATGACGGAAATTTTTTGACCGTCACCAAAAGTAACAAAAAGAGCATTGGTGAGGGTCATTAAAAGTTCGTCACTAGAAGTATCACCAAAGAGAGAATTAGTGATAGGCCTTTAACGACCCTCACCAAAAGTGTCATTGAAAATGTCTTTGGTGACGTACCATAAAGGACCATCACTATATACACTTACAATAATGGTTTTTTAATGATCAATGACGAAAAAAAAAATTTGACCGTCACCAAAAGTAACAAAAAGAGCATTGGTGAGGGTCATTAAAATTTTGTCACTAGAAGTGTCACCAAAGAGAGAATTAATCATGGGCCTTTAATGACCCTCACCAAAAGTGTCATTGAAAATTTCTTTGGTGACGGACCATAAAGGACCATCACTATATACACTTACAGTGACAGTTTTTTAAGGACCGTCACCATATGTGACATTGGTGACAGACCTTAAAGGTCCATCACAAGCATGACCCTCACCAATGTGCTTTTTTCTTGTAGTGAAGACTATACCTAGGAATTTAGGAGGAGAGAAATCTTAGTTGAGGTAGATTTACAAAGCCAAGGCACTTTCTTAAAGTACATAGGTGGTTTGCATAGTTACCTTAAACACACTATCCTGATGCTTAATCCTACTAGCTTAGATGAAGTCTGTGTATAGGCTACACATTTAGAGGCTAGAGGAAAGAATACTTTTGATGAGGGTAGAAACAAGCCTTTCAAGGGAAAGAACAAAGATAAAACCTTTAAGGGAAAAGGTAAAAATAATGCATATATCAAACAAGAGGGTGAAAAGGTCATTTGTAAACATTGTTCAAAAGAGGCCCATGAAGAGAAAAACTGTTGGAAATTACATCCTGAAAAAAGAAACTAGTTTCGCAAAAACAAGGGAAAGAAGAAAACTGCAGCTACTACAACTACACCTCAAGATTTAGGTAATGATTCACGGGATGAAACCAAAATTGTAGCTATGGGTTTGAAAACTATGAAGGGAAAGGAAACAGAAACTAAAGCAATCACTAGTACTTCAAACTGTCATGTACAAGCTCCTAATGAGGAAGAAATAATTGAATTGTTCCATGTGAGGGTAGTCTCAAAACTTACAAAAATTGACACACTGTTTGACAGTGGGTCACAAGAAAATCTCATATCAGAAGACTTGGTCAAACAGCTAAAACTTGAGACCATTCCACATCTAAAGCCTTATCCACTTTGGTGGATATGCAAGGATGCAAACTTACAAGTCTAAATAAAGTGCATATTGCGCTTTGCAATAAATGCACACTTTATTGACACAGTTGAACTTAATGTGGTGCCTCTTGATATATAAGGAATTGTTTTGGGAATTCCTTACTTATTTGACAGGAAAGAAATCTTCCATCATCATGAAAATAAATATCATCTTTTCAAAGATGGCAAGGAGTATATTGTCAGAGCTCATTGCAAGAAGACAAATATAGCGATGGTAAATCCGAGACAGGTAAAAAGGCTAGTTAATTCAAGCAAAAGTTTTGTTCTTCTTATGATCAAGCCAAAGGTTGATGTGAATCATGAGTCATTTGAAAATTGTGATTCCAAGCTTAAATAATATTTATATGATGTAGTTGATGCACATCATGAGATGTTTCAGGAACCAACAGGTTTGCCTCCTAAAAGGGAGATTCAGCATGAAATCCATTTACATCCAAATTGTCCACTTCCTAACATAGGCATGTACAACATGTCTATCATGGATAATGCTGAAACAAAGAAGCAAATTAAAGAGTTGTTGGACAAGGGTTTCATAAGACCAATAACTTCGCCATGTGGGTCACCAATAGTGTTGATTCCAAAGAAAGATGGAACTTGGCATATGTGTGTGAACTTTAGGGCTTTGAACAAGATAACAGTAAAGAATCGTTATAGATGATTTGTTAGATCAGCTGAAAGATGCTAAATTTTTCACTAGGTTAGACTTACATAGTGGTTATCATCAAGTTACAATTGAAGAAAGTGATATTTGGAAGACAAATTTTAAAACCAAACAAGGACTCTTCGAGTGGCTCGTTATGCTGTTTGGTTTATGCAATGATCCTGAAATATTCATGTGGGTAATGGATGATGTCTTACGTCCTTTTCTTGATGATTTTGTTATTGTCTACTTAGATGACATCTTAATTTTCAGCAAAACTAGATAAGATCATGTCATACATGTTAAGAAAGTACTTGATGTTTTGAAGAAAAATCAATTATTTCTTAAAATGTCAAAGTGTGAATTTGGAAAGACTTCTTTGGTTTATTTGGGACACATACTAGGAGGAGGTGCTTTGAGAATTGATCCTTCCATAGTAGAAGCCATTGTGAATTGGCCTACTCCCAAATCGATTATAGAGGTAAGAATTTTTTTAGGTGTAGCTCAGTATTGGAGGAAGTTTATTTCTAACTTCTCTGCCATAGCATCTCCTATGCATGCAGTGACAAGTGTGAAGTGTGATTTCCAATGGGGAGGTAAGAAAAAAAAATCTTTTGAATATTTGAAAGAAAAATATAAGTTCAGCTCTAGTCCTTGCATTACCAGACTTGAGATAGCCATTTGAGATTTAGATAGATGTTAGTGATTACACCACGGGTGCAGTTCTTTTACAGCATGGTAAGCCTATCGCATTTCATTCTAAGACATTTAATGGTGTTGTTGTGAATTATCCTACATATGATAAATAGTTTTATGCATTGGTATAAGGCGTCAAAAAATTGAAACACTATTTTATGGGCAAAGAAATAGTTGTTCATACTGATCATCAGCCTTTACAGTACTTTCAGTCCCAAAGTAAATTGTAGCAGTCACAACATTTCAGATGGATGGGCTTCTTACAACAATTTCACTTGGTAATAAGGTAGAAGAAAGGAATTTTCAATAAAGTTGCTAATATGCTTTCAAGTCCTATTATTAGTGCTACTACTTTACTTAAGAATGATTCCATTGTACATGAGAGCTACGTAGAACAGTATGCATCAGACATTGATTTTAAGAAGGTGTATGCTAACTTGAGTGAAAGGAATCATGTTGAGGAGAATGATTATCATTTGCATAATAATTTATTGTTTCATATGGGAAAGTTATGTATACCACAGGGGGAGACATTAAGTTTGATGAGAGAGGCTCATTCTTCTCTCATATCTAGACATTTTGGGGTAAGCAAAATAGTGGCACATTTACAGAGGTATTGTTATTGGTGTCGCATGATAGGTAGTGTTTCTCGTTTCATTAGAGGTTGTTCATTATGTGATACAAGAAAGCCTAGTAATAGGAATCTTGGTTTATATACGCCATTGTTGGTACCTTCTAGACCATGGGAAAGTGTTTCTATGGATATTTTTGGAGGTCTACCATTATCTAGAAAGTAGCATGAATATCTTTATGTAGTAGTTGATAGATTCAACAAGATGTGTATTCTTATGCCATGCAAGAAAAATATAACTGCTAAACAAACTATTGATTTATATTTTCAACATGTATGGGTTCATTACGGCTTGCCTACTTCTATTGTTAGTGACAGGGATTCCAAATTTGTTGGGAATTTTTGGTCCAATCTATTGAAGATGATGGACACCAAGTTGAAGAAGAGTACTTCTTTTCATCCGCAAACAGATGGCTAAACAGAGGTAGTGAAAAAAACCATTGTACATATTTTGAGAGGTTATTGCAGCAAGCATCCCAAGCTTTGGGATGAGCATTTGCATTACATTCAGCATGCTTACAACTAGGCCAAGAACTCTTCTACAAATACTTCACCTTTTGAAGCTTGTTTTGGGTATTTTCCTATGTCACCATTAGATTTCATTCTTGAGAAGGATGTCGCCATAGATGGGCATAGTGACATTGACAAAGCTCGCATGTACATTGAAATAATTTAGGTCATACATCAGCAAGTTCAAGAAAATCTTGAAAAAAGTCAAGGAAAGTACGAGGAGAGACATGATAAACATATAGTTGATCATAAGTTTCAAGAAGGAGATGAGGTATGGTTGCATATTAGTAAGGAAATAATGCAAGGAGAAGGTAAAAATCAGAAGCTTATTCATTATGGTCCATTCAAGATCCTTAAACAAGTTGGAAATAATGCTTTTCAACTAGATTTTCCTTCATATATGCAAATGTATTCCATTCTTCATGTGAAAAATTTACGCTCGTATGAACCTCCTTTAATTTCTGATTATGAAAGTGATATTTAGCTACCATCCATAGAGGATTTCTCACAAAAATTCTTGGATGAATTGAAAGAGGATGTTATCCTTCATATAAGGACACGCACTTCAAGGAGGGGAAATGTTGATTATGTTCGGGTTGGTCTTAAAGGTAGCAAATCGAATAAGGAAAAGAGGATTTAGGTGGAAAAGGTGAGGGACCTGTACCCTCATCTTCTTAATAGGTAATTGAAGGCTTTTGTGGGTCCAAAAGCTTCCCATTTGGGAGGTGTAATCAGGTGATCATGTCCTAATTGGATAAAATGCTCAAAATTTTATTTGCTCAGAATTGGTCGAAACCAAAATGATAAGAAAGGTCTCGTCAAAACGATCCTGTAGCCACGAACATCACTAAAAATTGATACTGTATGTGGAATATAATCAAGTTTGAAGTTTTTCAATTTCAGGGAAAAGCCCAATTTGACTCAGTTTGAATTTGAATAAAAAATTATTAAAAAAGGAATATTTCAAGAATATTCCACAGAATATTCTGTGTGGACCAATCAAAGGGCACCACATTGCCTGCTCAGAGGCCGCCACATGGCCCCAAGACTTCAAACAATGTGTATGCAAAATTTTGTATGGCTACTGGGTTCGACCGTGAGTCTATGGGCTAGTAGCCAACGCACCCGACCGCCCGTTCTACGTGTGGTGCTTAACCCTTATGGGTCACAACTAAATTTGAATTTAAAACTACATATGGGCAGGGCCGAAAGGGGGCCAACCCCTAAGGGCCAGCCCCCTCTACCACGTGACCCACCGCTCGGAACCACAGGTCTACACTCCAGCGGTTTCAAAACTATTGTGGTTATATGTGGATAGGTCACATGTTAAGTGACGGCGGGTTCGAAAGGTTTATAATTACGGTTTTAAAACCGTTGTTCCAACTTTTATTGCAATGGGTGTAGACATGTGATTGCAGAGTCCAGCATTTAATGTGAACCCCTAACTGTAGAAGAGATTCTGGCGGAGCAGGCCATATTTGGCGCCAGTCCCTGAAATAGTGGAGCTATCTATAGTTCCAACACATTTGTTGGAGGTTTTCTAGCCCTAATTAGGCAAAAAGTTGTTTTTATCATAACTTTTGCAAGGGAAGACCATTTGGAGCGATTTTTTTTTTCTATTTTGGGTAATTTGAGAATTCTAGAGCCAATGGTGTAGGTTGCAGAGGCAACAAATCTCATCTTCAAGTAATTTTTTAGCAGAGAACCTTGGAGAGCCATCAAGTCCTAGGAGCGTTGGAGCTGTATTGGGTTATGGTTAACCTTTGGAGGTGAAAAAAAGCATATCTTTACTCTTTTCTATGTTCTCAACTCATTTCCACAGCTTATTTTTCCTGTTTAGGCTTTCTGATCACTGTTAATCAATTTTGAGCATAATAAGTGCAAGGACATGCCCATTTAGGGGCCTTGGACCTGAAAAATGTAGCCCAGGAGGGGTGAACTGCCTTATCATATGATGTGTTATATTCTGTGATTTATTTGCTATGTTTTATCAAAGTTAAATATGTTAAATAGTAAAAATAAATAAGCCTCCTACACACAAAAAGACTCATAAATTCACCAAAAGCCTTTTATTCCAATTGCAAAACATATTAAACAGTTTGCACACATAAGTTTATGGATAATGAATACCTTTCACTAGCAAACAAGTAGTTTAATTTCCATATCATTAGTGATTACCTCTATTATTTCTTTAGGCGGAGTCTGTAGAGGGCCAGGTAGCTTTTGGATCTCATCTTTTCTTTAAAGGTGACATATCCACTAAATTCCCCTACAGTCAATCTCTATATTAGAAATAAGAATTTCCCACATATTAGATCAGGATTTGAGGGATTTAAACAAAAATCTAATCTAGGATTCTATTGAATAAAGAGAGGAGCTGAATAGATAATTTAGGAGAGAGTGAGAGATTTTTGGATTCGAACTAAATTGGTTCATGAATCCTTTATTTGATAAATTGTGAGCTTTTGAAGCGTTAGAGGGGATAGAGAGAAAGCTAGAGATTGGATAGAGGCAGAGCTAATGGTTCAAAACAAGTAGCTAGGTATCATAGAGGAGGTTTTGATAGTAGTCAAATAGAATGCATTTTCATTTGTAAATATTTTATGGAAAATACCAAAAATAACGTGGAATTGTACATATCGTGTATCTGTGTGACTTTATGGTTTATCTACTGAGAATATGAGAAATATTTGGAATAATCTGTGCAAATTACTATGTTTGATGATGACTGGAATATGGGTTATTGTTACTGCTTGTTGATTGATGATAAGTGATAGCAGATGATCAAACTACTGTATACAAAATCCACTGATAGCCCATTTCTTGTGAATTTTGTTGAATCTCATCAACAATAATAACATAAAGGCTTGATAAAACCTTTGTATAGATATGCAGAGGGCTTGATCCATGTGATGGTTTGTTTATTGTTGAAGGTGAGTTGGGCAAAGTTAAACAGTGGAACCGTGACGTAGGTTTTGGAACCGTGAATCAATAGCAAAGAATAGTGAAGGTGGTTTTTAAAAACACTAATGGGTTTCTCGTGACTCAAGGATGGTAAGTGGTAAAATTCCAAATGAATGCGATAGTGCTAACTATGTGACACGTAGCATTGACAGTAATTCCAATACCGCCAATTTCACATTGCATTGGAGCGATAAAGCGTGGGAGAAAATTTAACACGATAGCCGTCCGATCCAAGCCATCATAGATCCGACATCATTCGCAGCCATAGTTGTGTAGAGGATAATACAAGGTAAATTATAAGTGTTGTGGGGCCAGAACATAATATGAATTATGTTGGTGCTTGGCATTTTAACCAAAGTGGAAACTTGTGAATGAAGTGAATTAATATGTTGAGGGCCGAATAAAAGATTATATTGATATGTTGGGTTTTAACCTAAAGGATGGAATATTAAACATGGGCCGAATATATATTATTTTTTATTGGTAGAAAATCACAAGTGAATGTCTATGGTGGAAGAAGGACAGGTTTATTAAAGCTGTGGGCCCGAAGATGTGCTTTGGGTTTTACCCAAAGTCACACTTTTAAATAAATGAAATGTTGTGTGTGTTAGTGTCAGTCTAGACATACTGCCATCAGAGATCAAAACTGATATTTTTTCATTTTCATATTAGGTGTCTCATACCAAATAAATTTCACCATTCCGTTAGGTCATGGATTCATTGATGGTAGTAATTTTTATCAGTTGTCCCTTATGAGGTACTTGCTAATTTTCCTTTCTATGGTCTTCAGTCATTATTCAATTTCATTCTTAAAATCATATTTGTAGGTCATAGGATGGGTCTCATTAGTTTCTAGGGTCTCACCATCGTCAAATTAATGAGTCAAATGTCATAACATCAGCAAGGTCATGAGGAAGCTAATAAGCTCAAAATCACAGCACCAGGAAGAATCAGAGAGACATTTTATTCATCTTGATGTAATTTTCACCTCAAAAGCATGTTTTGAGGTGAAACGTAATATTTTTCTTTTATTATCATTCATTATGTAATTTTATATCATTATATGTAATAAGTCACAATTCAGAAGCTGCCATCTCCACAAAGTGATGTCCCTTCCTTCAGAGAAGTTTTTCGCAGCATGTTCAGCGCAAAATCATCTTCCAAGTAGATCCATCAGAAAGAGCCAGGAAAGAGCTTTCCAACGATATGCTACACTCTCAAAAATCACTTCTGGATTGAAATTTATGTTTAAGTGAAGTAAAGGCCCTTATATCCTCATATAACCCCTATTTCCCATTTCTTCCCCTTTAACTTTATGTTTAAAGTTCTATATCTTCCTTATGAAATCCCTTTTTCCCCCTTCCAATTGTAAAATTGCATTATAAATACATATGCGATTATGCCCAACCACTTCCCCTCCATGCCATTGAACTTTATAATATAAAGTTGGATATTATAAATTATCACCGCATAAAACCACTTCCCCGACCATACCCCATAGAACTTTATTATAAGTCCCCTCCCCCTTATTTAATTGCAATCGCAACCTTTCCAAATGGTGGGTTTATTTGAAGTGCCAATCGCAAGTATTTGTGATGCGATTGATCGCATCGCAATATACCCCAATGTGATTGATCGCACCATTCTCTGATCATCGCATCGCAAGTCCTCCTCCGATCGCTCTGATCCTCTCATCGCACCCTTCCTCCGCTTCACTCGATCGCATCCGCTCCTCCGATCGCATCGCAAGCTCTGTTATCTTGATTGCGATCACGATTAACCCCACTCCCAATCTCCAATGCAAATGACCCTTGGGGCCCACCATAATATATCCGCCCATTTGTATTACCAAAAGCCCTTTCCCCTTTGTAAATTGGAAATTTTTTCTATTTCGTTTTTACAAAGGTTTTCCATTCCCCTTTCCCAATCACATCGGAAGTTTTATGTTTACCACTCCGCCCTACTCCTAACTCCGATTTCCAATTGTGATTCGTACCCCCAATCCCACCATTTAATTCCTCCGCCATTCATTACCAAAATGTCCTTCCCCTTTCTAAAAGTTAAAAAATTATCTGTTTTGTTTATTACAAAGGGTTCTCCCCAATCACATCGCATATTTTTAAATATGTTACTCCACCTGCCCCGTTCCCCAATTCCGATTGCGATTGCACTTGTGTTTTAATATGATATCCCTCTGCCCGGATCACTTCGATTGCAATTATAACGTGGGTCCTGCCTCCACTCCCTTCCTTCCTATTCACGGTTTATTTTCCCTTCACAAAGCATATAATTTCATTCGGTTCTATTTCTATAGCAGTTTATTAAAAAGTCAAAGATCAAAGAAATAATGGAAAGAAAAAGAACAGTCAAAGGCTGAGAGCCTAAAATAAAATGGAGATATCTACAGCAGCAAAGAAATATGAAATCTGTTCATCGGATTACCTATTTTCTTTCATACAGCCTAACAGCTAAATCTCCAAGTAGTAAAATGCAATGATGTCCCTTATTTTCAGGGGCAGATTGTTGTATTACTTTCTATGATTGTATTTCATTTCTTCAGCTGTCTGAATAGCTCCCTTTTCTGTGGATCTCTGTTCCCACATTTCATCCTATTTATTGTAATTGTAAATCATTTGTATGCAGTCTGAATTGGAGAAAGTAGGGGAATAGTGTGGGAGAAACCTCTCTGCGCTACATTGTACAGTTTGACAGGAATTAATAAGAGATGCAGCTCTGATTTGTGGGATCCCTGTGGTATGAGAGTTAGCATTTTTTTTTCTCCTTTCTTTCATATGTGAATTTTTATGTGTTACATCCATCCATAAACATTTCCTTTTGAATGCTTTCAAGATAGAAAGGTAGAATCCATTTTATATGCTATGCCTTGGGAAATCATTCATACTCTGTATTTTTCTTCTGTTTGAAAAGGATCCATTTATTTTTCCCTTTTTAGCTCCGCACCAGTCTTTCCATCCCATCCTCATTAAATTTAATTGCTAAGTTTCCTGCCTATCTTGCCCCATGAAACACCCTGTGTCCTGATTTAATTCCCGGTTTCAAACTGTCCCTTTTTATCCCACACGTCCCTGAAATATTCATTCATTTTATTAAACCTTTTATTCCTATCATTTTACCTAGCCTAATATCATATTTCTATTGCACTTTATTGAATATTATTTTACGGAGAGAGCCCTCTCCTATCCTTGTAGGGCTAGCTACAAGGCTGAGCATGGTTTAGTTGTTACCCTGATTTTCCTTTTGCAGCTTGGGGTCCAATTCAGGTTCTAACAGTGTGGGTTCGAATATATAGTGGATTGATAAAGTGTGGGCCATTATATATATTTTGATGATACTTTGGGTTTTAATCCAAATTTGAATGTCGATGTAGTATTCATAAGGTGAATTTTATTATGGTTCAACCATAGGGTATAAAAAGGAAAATCTTCTGCACTAAAAGTTACCCCTATTTGAGAATTATTTTGGTTTATATAATGAACCATGGATTAATATATGGAGAATGTGAGTAAATGCAGCTTTGGCTGCATAATTTGTGGTATCATAGCTAGACTAATGCTTTATGGAGTTGATTGAAAATGATTGTATATTATTGTCAGCATGTATATGATTTTCATTTTGATGGATCCAGTACAGAGGAAGCACGGGACACAAGATATTGTATACAAAGAGGAATTCTGAAATATTGCAGACAATGAGAAATTCAACATTTCATCAAAGGTAGATTGTGAAAAAGACTTGAGGAAGACAGGATCATGTAAACTCTTTGTAGAATTTTAACAATATGTGTATGTGATGAAAGCAACAACAAAAGTTTCAACTATGTAAGCTGTGAAAAAGAAATTAATGAAGAAATTACAGCAGAGATACTATAAGAAGTGAATATGGATGTACTCATAAATAAGGAAAATTTAGTTGACAGAAGAATTGAAGTGCAGACAGTGAAAGGTAAAGCAACATGTGAATTGTCCAAACTAGTGGAAGCTCAAAGAGATTAATAATTTGAATATCTCTCAGGTATGAGCCATATTTTGATGTTGGTTCCATTTGAATTGTTTCTATAAGAAATAAAATGATAGCGACAACACACAATAAAAGGCTGTGTAAAGAGAGAGAAGAGTTGTGTTAGTGGAAGTGAACCTAAATATTCCAGCTAGAAGTTGGACAGGGAGAATAGCTTAAATGTTCTCAAGAGAATATTAGTGGAGGATGTAAGCCTAGGAAGAGAAGAAGAAGAATGCTGAAGAGGTTCCAGAAATAGAGAACTAGTGCTTACCAAAAGACCAAGTCTAGAGAGGGGATTGGTAAGGTAAGTGGCAGCAGGGAGGATTTGCTGTTGTAGAGGCTTAGTGAAAATCATAATGAGTGAGGAGCTCATAAGGATGGAGGAGAAAGTGACTACTGATAGTCATAATAGGGGTTTAGAGAGAAGCCACAATAAAAGAAGTAAAGATGCCAAGGAAAATGGAAAAGGTAAGGAAATGAGTCAAGAGGTATTTGACGGAGAAATTGCAGAATTGAAAGAAAGTGTTGATGCAATAATAGTGTTTCTTGAGAAGAGTATGAAGGACCAAATTTATGGTTGGATTATGAGAAGAAAGAAGATAAAATTGAAGTTGTTGCAAAAGAAGATAAACAGAAGGATGTATATCATATTAAGAGAAGAACTCAGAATAGTTGAGTTAGAGATGGAAGATGACTACTATAGACCTGAGCAAGAAGATTTCCTTGTTGAGGAAGGAATCATTGATGAATTTCTGAACTGTTGGACATGTTCGAATCAGAAGAGGGATTTCATGATTGAGACATCAAAGAAAGAGGAGCCTAGTATTTTTGAAACTGATGATTTTTGTATGGATGCAGGTGATGAACAATCTTTACAAGATATGTTTATGTAGATCTTTGAATAAATGAAGATGTTAGAAGAGGGGACTGTAATGGAACAATTATTGAATGAACATGTGTTCAAAAACACTATAGATGTACAAATGTTGAAAACTACCATGAAAGCTGGAGGTAATGAATCTAGTCAGATTTGGAAAAGGAAGGACAAAAAGTCTGGAGATAAAAGGAAATTGCAGATTGCAAAAGAAGAAGCTGAACAGAGGTATGAAGATAGCCTTATGACAGGAACAACCAAAGGTATGTGTATAGTGCAACCATTTGAGGTAATGGGATTATCTCTTTCATTTTTACTCAAAAATTATGGACTTGTATTGATAGTTAATGGACAAGAAATTGTCTTGGAAGAACATAATGGACCATTAATGGAAAAGGATCTTACTAAATATTATATTGTGGAAGATGCTAGAACAAATATTTATAAGAAGAACTCAGTCCAAGAAGGTATAGCTAGTCCATAAAAGGCTATAAAGAGGAGAGAAAAAGACAAGAGTCAAGAACATAAGGATCAATTGGCAAAGGTTGATGCACAACAGAAATTTGAAGACATTGTTACTTATACAACTTGCAAAAAGAATAAAGGTAAATGTAATAAACAAACTGGTGAGAGACAGGCAATCTCAGAGGATGGAGGTAAGGATGATTTTGTGAATGATGCATTTGCAGTGAGCAGCAAATATTTTCAATGGAATGTGATATTATGATATTGAAACTAACTTTCATTGTAAAAGGAGCTTTATCATGGAAGGAAAAAGATGTTGCATATGATTTTGTTTCATGTCAAGAAACAAAGAGGATTAGAGATTGACAGATTTTGATTGAAAAGGAAGAAGCATGCGAAAGAAAATTTAGTGACTTACAAATTTGTAAAGGTGAAGAAGAAAGAATGAAAAGAAGTGTGAAAGGAAGGAAGGCTAAAAAAAAGAGCAGAGAACAATTTTTTTAAATTAGACAGCATTCAGAGCAAAGTGAAGACAAAGAAGACTTTTTCAAAACAAGGCAATATGGAGGAAGATATGACAATTTTGATATGTCATATGCACATCAAGAGGATGACAAATCGGAGAAATTATGGAGTAGAATTGATGGAAAATGTAATGCGTTTTCTGATTTTGAATTATTAATTTTTTAATGTGTTTTCCAGGATGAAAGACAAAATGCCCTTGGAGATATGTTTGTTTAGGCAAACATGAAGAAATATGAAAATTCTGAAAATGCAGAAAGCCAATTTTCCTTATGGAAACAAGAAGGTGATAGTAAGCAACTGGTTGATTTAAAATTTCAGGATAAAGGAATGAGAGTTGGTATAACTCTTAAACAAATCATTGCAGAAGAGAAAGAAGGCTGCAAAAGATGTAAAAGTACAGTCCACAGACATATTTTGTTTTTAAGGAGGATTGAATTTCAAGATTTTATCTTGAGTTTGCAATTAAAAATTTGGATGAATAATTCAGTCATATTTTATGTAGATATGGAAGTATTTGAACCAAGTTCAATAAATTAATTATTTGCAGTTGGTGGACAGTATGCAGTTGGGAAGTTATATGTTCTTGTATTAAACAAGAAACAATCTTCTTTTGGGATTGGGAGAATGCTACTTAAATTGTTGGATAAGTGGATGGTGAAAATTACAAATATGATAAGCATAAGAATTTGTCAAAATGAACAAGTCAATGAAAGATGGAATAATGTATAGGACCGGAAAAAATACATAAAGTTGGAACTCAATTTTATTGAGATAATGGCAAGACAACAACAGACCAGGGAGCAAAAATTTATATTGTTCGAGAAGTTGTTTATGTAGGATATCAACATTCAAACATTATGTAGAAGAGATGATTATGACAGTAGATAAAAAGGACATTCATAATACAGAGTTTGACATCCAGGACAAAGAGAGAAGGGAGCAAATGAACCTGCAATTGAAAGAGGACACACAACCAATTGGAAGATGAAATTTGATGAAGTTTATAGAAAAAGTAGTTGGGTGACTCATGAACAGGAGTCCATGAATTTTTCAACCTAGGGAGTCTGATGCCGAGTCATTCTTCAAAAAATTATAAAACCCATGAGTCTTATTTCTCATTTACTAAAGGGAGTGGGTTCCCTTAAGCATTTTATCTATTTTCCTAAAGTTTAGTTGAGTTTGAGGAAATTTGATTGTAAATTGATTTATGGAGAATATCTCGTGAGTTATAAAATCTTAGGGATGAGTAAATAATCCTAAGAATAGTGAGGATTTGAGGGATTTCAAAAAATTATAATCTAGGATTCTATTGAATAAAGAGAGGATAATTTAGGAGACAGTGAGAGATTTTTGGATTCGAAATAAATTGGTTCATGAATCCTTTCATTTATAAATTTTGAGCTTTTGAAGAATTAGAGGGGACAGAGAAAAAGAAAGAGATTGGATAGAGGTAGAGCTAATGGCTCAAAACCAGTAGCTAGTTCTCATAGAGGAGGTTTTGATAGTAGTCAAATAGAATGTATTTTAATTTGTAAATATTTTATGGAAAATACCAAAAACAGTGTGGAATTGTACATATTGTGTATCTATGTGACCTTATGGTTTATTTACTGAAAATTTCAGAAATATTTGGAACAATATTTCCAAATTACTTTGTTTGATGATGGCTGGAATGTGGGTTATTTCTGCTGCTTTTTGATTGATTATAAGTGATAGCAGACAATCAAGCTACTATATACAAAATATGTGGATAGCCCATTCCTTGTGAATTTTTTTGAATCTCATCAATGATCATAACATAAAGGCTTGGTAAAACCTGTGTATAGATATGCAGAGGGCTTGATCCATGTGATGGTTCGTTTAGTGTTGAAGGCGATTCAAGTAAAAGTTAAACAGCGGAATTGTGAAGCAAGTTTTGGAACCGTGAATCAATAGCAAATAATAGTGAAGGTGGTTTTTAAAACCACTAATGGGTTTCACGTGACTCAAGGATGGTAAGTGGTAAACTTACAAATGAATGAAATAGTTTTAAGTATGTGACACGTAGCATTGGCAGTAATTCCAATACCACCAATTTCGCATTGCATTAGAGCAATAAAGCGTTGGAGCAAATTTAATGTGATAGAAGTCTGATCCAAGCCATCCAAGATCCGACGGCATTCACACCCGTAGTTGCGCGGAGGTTAATACAAGGTAAGTTATAAGTGTTGTGGGACCAAAAAATTATATGAATTATGTTGGTGCTTGGATTTTTAACCAAAGTGGAAACTTGCGAATGATGTGAATTAATATGTTGAGGGCCAAATAAAATATATGTTGATATGTTGGGTTTTAACCCAAAGGATGGAGTATTAAACATGGGCCAAATATATATTAATGTTTATTGGCAGCAGATCACAAGTGAATGTCTATGGTGGAAGAAGGAAGACTTTATTAAAGCTGTGGGCCCGAATATGTGCTTTGGGTTTTACCCAAAGTCACACTTTTAAATAAATGAAATGTTGCGTGGGTTCAAATATATAGTGGATTGATAAAGTGTGGGCCAGTATATATATTTGGATGATACTTTGGGTTTTAATCCAAAGTCAAATTTTGATGCAGTATTCATAAGGTGAATTTTATTAGGGTTCAACCATAGGGTATAAAAAGGAAAAGCTTCCGCACTAAGAGTTACCCATATTTGAGAATTATTTTGGTTTATATAATGAACCATGCATTAATATATGGAGAATGTGGGTAAATGCAGCTTTGGCTACATCAATCGCCCATGATGATTTCACAACTCCACAGCCCATTCCTCTACAAAGTATGCCATCATCATCTCAAAATCCTCGTCACTCGCCTCCATCACCCTCCACTAACCTTTGTTCATCTTCTTCACATAAATTATTCCCTCAAACAGACACCCATCCTTTGGCTTCCCCTAAGAAATTTGATCATGAAGAAATAAGTGATGGCCTTGAAGAAAACAATGAGGGCCTTGAAGAAAGCAGTGATGATCATGAACAAAAAAGTAAGGGAGAAAATGAAGATGAGGTAGAGGATGGTGAAGATGAGGGAGAAAATGAAAACATTGATGGAGAAAATTAAGATGAGGGAGAGGATGATGAAGATGAGGGAGAAAATGAAGATGAGGGAGAGGATGGGGAAGATGAGGGAGAAAAATAAAACAGTGAGGGAGAAAATGAAGATGAGGTAGAGGATAATGAAGATGAGGGAGAAAATGATGAAGATGAGGGAGAGAGTGATGATCAAGATGAAAAAAACAGTGAGATAGAGGGTGACGAAGATGAGGGAGAGGATGATGAATATGAGGGAGAGAGTGATGATGAAGAAAGAAGTGAGGAAGAGGGATATGGCCAAGAAGAAAGTAGCAATGGCCAAGAATAATAGTCAAAGCAGAAACAAGGATGAGGATGTAGATCAAGAAGAAAATAGAGGTGGAAGAAGTGATACAAATGATGGTTAAGAGAGTCAAAGCAATGGGTCTCATAATGAAGAAGAAGGCTCTAAAGACACATAAGCAGAGGCAACCTCTCAAGAAAGGGACAGTGGGAAAGAAAACAAAGTTCTGATCACTAAATCCCATGATGAGCTAAGAATTCCACTCAATGGGTCTTGTGAAGATGGAAATGACACTGAAAACACTACAAGAGGCAGTGGCAAGGAACCAATAGAAATCCATGACGGTGACAAAAATGACAAGGGCAACCCAAAAAAAAATTTTAATTTTTTTTTCAGTAAACAAGGAGATGATTACAAAATTCCAAAGAATGAAGGCAATGATGTAGAAAATGAAGTTGGCAGTGAAAATAGTGATGAAAATGGTGAGGAGGAGGATATTCATGAAAGTGAAGACATGCCAAGCACAAATACATCTGATATTGCAGAAACATAGCATAGCATTTTTTAGGGTCTTGATAGTGACAAAAGCATGAAATATGTTGAAACTATTGATTGAAAGGACAACCAATAGCAATGTAGGGAGGATATACACACAGAGAGAATTTTTCAAGGAGGAGACAATCCTAAGATTGTCAATGATCAAAGTTTGCAAACACCGTTTACGGAACCTTTCACCATCACTTATCATAGAGGAAGGAGGCATGTGTTTTCTACCTCCAAAAGGCAAGGGGCCATGCACTACTCCTCAAAACAAATGAAATTCAAAATCACCAAACAAATGAAGGGCAAGGGTAAAAAGCAAATGAAGGAAAAAGGTAAAAATCCATTAAAGGACAAAGGCAAGAAAACAATGGAAGAAGAGGAAATTAATCATGAGGAAGAGAGGGAATTTGAACTCATTCAAATAGATAGTGATGAGGAAAATGAAACCAGGATAGTTAATTCTCCCCTAAAGGACTGGAATGCACAAATTAGAGACTTGGAGGTTGAGCTGGAAAGGTCAAAATATCTTATTCATTTCCTACAGGTGCAAAACAAGATAATGACTTGCCAACTAGCCATCTATGAAACAAGTGCACTAAAATATAAGAAAGAAGATAAAAGGTCACAAGTTAAGTTGGAGGAATACATGGATTCCTATGAAGAATATGATGAGGAAGAAGGACAAGCTAGAAATAGACCTAAGACTATGGATCTTAGGAAAGCTTTGGCAAAACAGAAAGAGGAAGAATCAGCCCAAGCCCAATAATTTCCTCTCACTGATCTCCTTACCTTAGAAACTGAGCATAACAAAGAATCATGGCTTGAAAGGTAAAATATAAATTTAGAGGCTAAATTAGAGAAGGCCAACAAAAGTTTTGGTTTATAGAGAAAGATGGCTGAGCACTACAAAAAGAGAAATTAGTTTGCAAGGAAAAAGCTCAAAACTGGCCAAAGGGAGGGCCGAGAACAAAATGATGGAAAGGACCAAGATAGGCTTGGAATTTTGGCTCAATATTCACTGCATGTCTCTAAGGACCCTTGAGGTACCCACTCACCAAATTTGAGAAAAATTGAACAACTTTTTGTTTTTTGTAAAATTTTAAGCCCGGGGTGCTGTGCTTTTTCCTAGGCCATATTTAGAGGGAGAAGCTAAATTTTTTGGATTTCCCATCATGAGAGGAGTATTCTCACCAATTTTCAGCTCAATTGGAGTTTTTTGGGTCCCACAAAAGGGTCAAAAACACCCAAATTTTCAACTTTCTGCCCTCCTTTTTGAGCAGCTGTTGTGCTCCTGGAAGCTTTGAATTTTTCCACTTTTTGGGAAAATTGTAGAGGTCAGTTTGAGGAAACAAAGGTACATTTCAAATGCAGATATTCACCGAAGAGGCCATCACAGAGCCTTTTTCGACATCGGGAAGGCCTCCAAAACTCTGTTGCAAAAGACCTTTTTTGGTGTTGTGCTCCTGGAAAATTTTCAAGATTTTGAGACAATATGCTTCGCTCCTGTGAGTAACTGAGAAAATGTGCATTAGGCAAGTTTCCTCATGTATTTCAGAGCCTAAAATTCAATTTTTTTTCTATTTTTGTCTAGAAAAGATATTTTGGAAGATATTTTGTGCCTTGGACCTTGCAAGGCCTCCAGGACAAGTTACGATATTTGTTTTTGGCCAATAAGCTTCTAGATGCTCTAGTGACCTCTTTTCTTCCTTGCTTGTTATATAAGCCATGAGGATTCATTGTAAATGTTTGGGACTTCATGTGTTTTAGAGAAATACATGGTCTATGATCTTGGAGAAGATATTTGGTTTTATGAAGTGAATGAATGAATTGTGTGGCTTGATGTTGGAGAAGCTTTCCTGCAGGATTCCATAGCTTGGTGAATGGTGATGTTTTTCTAACTTGTTAGTGTTTTTTGTCCTCATTTTGTTTCATTCTGATTACTTTTTGTATATCAAAAAAGTATAGGTTGAGATATGCTCCCGGAAGCACCTCAAACCTCGTATTTGCTATAGCTTTTATGTTCTCTTCTTTTAGTCATCTTAAGGAATTCTTGATTTCTCCTTACGCCAACTAAAACTTGTTTTTTGTTTCATGAATGATTATTATGTTAGCTTATAAATATGATTCATGGAATTCCCTGCTTATTTGAAAGTTTTTAAAACCTATTGTGAAGCTTTCCTATGGAATATTGATTGATTAGGTCAATGCAAAGAGGTCTTGCTTCAATATTTCCCTTTGCCCATGCTCATCAACTTGTTTCAAAGTTCCCGATAATTTGATATATGTTGTTCAGAAGTTCCCTCTCCATATATTGAATTGTTTGTTTATCTTATGTGTTTTCTCAAAAATCTGAAGGTGGATTTCTAAATTTAGGAGTTCTAATGCTTCTATGTACCACTAGATTGTTCATTTTGTATGTTTATCACTTGGAATATTGTTAATAGAGATTAATGTTTTTCCATACCTCATGAATTATTGCTTCAAATTATAGATGTATAAGACCTCTTAGTCTTTTCACCAAACTTGATGTTCACCTCATAAATCACCTAAAGGATCCATTAACCTTGCTAAATCGGCCATGCAATACAGTCTACTTCATCATTTAGACACCCTTGAATTGATCTGACCCCATCGCCCTATTGATTTGATATTATCTCATTCCACCTATCCTAATTAATCATCTTACCCCAACCCAAGACAAACAAACAAATTGTACTTAAACAACTAGCCTAAAATCAATCATCCGAAGCGAACAATATCACATCCTTCGCATAATAGAAAGAGCCCTCTTTGGGTATAGGAGGGCTATGTCGTAGGATGCCAAAGAATGGTCTGATGTTACCCTGTCATCTGGTTAGCCAATCTGCAAAAGCATCAGACTCTAACATCTTGAATGAAAAGAAAAGTATATTTTCCTACATCTTAATGAATATCATCTCTGCAAAAATGTATGGCTAACCTGAGTACGTTAGTAAAGCATAAAATTATATGACTTCTATGATGATTTTTTTATGCATGGTTTGTACTAATTGGATAATAGTTACAGAAATACTCAATTCTTGTGAAGAGATTTCAAAATAGGAGAGAATGCATACCTTGTTAAGTGCAACCTAATGAGAGATGTTAGCACGAAGGTGAGGTTTCAAGTGCATAGTGATAGAGCACATAATTAAAAGGTAAGGCAACTCGGGAAGCGATGCTAGGCTAGTTTTATATTGCGTCGCAATTTTTATACATTGAAGTTTACATTGCATATATTTTCAGATCACACTTCACTATTTACCATCAGAATTGGCATGCTATAAGCATAAGTTGAGATCAAGGTAACTATAAAATGTTTGACCTACGATGTGAATAGTTAAATCTTCTGTGTTGTGAGACTGCATCAATTGTTTTAATACCATTGGTAATTGCATAAATAGTAATGGTTTTATTTGATGGGGTTTGGGTCCAAGTTATAGAGACTCAGATTAAGATGAGAAATAATGCTAGATATTTCCGAGATATTACTACAAGGATTTTCTTTAAATTTCTTGCATCATTTTTGGTATCAGAGAATGTATGCTCTTCGGAGGATAAATCATAGTGGGTTTGGCCTTTGAAGATGATTGGAAACTTGTGGAATTATTCTATTTTATAATTGGCATAACAAATTTTTGAACAGAGAACAGGTTTTGATGAAATTAGGATAGAAAGAGTTCTTTCAAGAGAACATAACATGAAGAGTTTTTAGAGAATCAGAGGTGTAGAAAAAGACAAGAGAAGGATCATATCTGAATCTGATTGAGGTAAAAAAAAATTATTTTCTTATTTATTTTGAAATTGGCGATTGATAAATTGATTTTTGAAAGAACAATAAAGAGATAGAAGTAAAATCTACTTTCGTAGAAAGTAGATAAGATTATTGAAGGAAAGATTGAGAAAATTGTTTATGAAGGGATAATGAAACTTGAAACAGTGAAGGTAAAGTCAGCAAAGAAAAAAGAGAAACTGCAACAACAACATGTGCTTAGAAAATTGGACAGTAAGGTATGGTCTTCATGTTTTCAGTTAATTAATGATGAATTATTGATTGAAAGAAATACAATGAAGATTTTTGATGATTATAGCCAAGAATAAGTAGATTTTGTGATGATGATGTGTAAGGTCCCGCCTTACCCACCATCAGTAAGATAGAGAAGTAGATGTCACATAATCACTAATACTCATTTGCACAAAATCCTAAAGAATTAGTCACTGTAAAATTGTTTGCAACAACAAGCCATTTTTTTTCTTGAAAGTTCTATATAATAAAAGAAAAAACTGTCTTATGCACACTTCAGAAAATTATTAAATTCATTTTCACATTCATACCAAAAACTTGCAGACATAGGAAGCTACACCCATTAAATAGTTTATTTATAATTTATAGTAACATAAAAACAACAGTAACTAAGAATTTTACACTAACAATTTATATGCACAAAAGCTACAGCCATTCAAGACTTTTGACAAACACTTTGCAGACATGCACCCTACACTCATTGAGCCCTTATGACAAACACTTTGCAAGCATGCAATTAAAAGTCATTGAGGCATTTTGTCAAACACTTGGCAATAATGAATTTAAGATTATTATTCAACATATTTATCTCATAAAATTCAGAAATTGAAACTTTAAATGTTGGCATCTTAAAATAGGGACTAAATAATCTTAATTTTTCATCAAAGACTCAACAACAGGGGCAAAAAAATCATAGCAACAATCTGCAAAATCACCCAGATTTCCGATATGGGTTCTGAAAAGTATGTTTTTGGAATGAAAGCAGGGGTTACATGTCCATTAGGCACGGATACCCCCTGATGTTGGGATGAATCAAATTAAAAATGTCCAGGAATGTGATTCTTGAAAACAACAAAATATTATAGCCTTAATGTTTCATTTATGACTTTTGTCAAACATATGGAATGAAAACTTACAACTACAGCTCTACATGAGGAAAAACAACCCATAGTTATGCTACTAAGATATTCTCATTGAATTCACACCTTTCTAAATCCACCATATGAGTTCTTGAAACATTTTACCACCCACAAGCTAATTCATTTGACATGATTTGACAAGCTTTTTGAACCAATTGCTACAATTTGACAAACACATGGCAGCCCTGAATGCTACAGCCATTAAGGCTTTCTGTCAAATTCTGATAGTACTATTACAACAACTTGAATAACAAAACATTGAATTATTAACAAGAATATGAAACATAAGCCATAACTGAAATTTATCTCCCACTTACCTCAATCATTTGATCTTCCAAACCATATTTTAGTTGCCATTATTTTTGCATTTTCTTTTAAGGGTTGATTATGTAATTCCTCCAGGTATGTTTTGGGCACATGTCCATTTTCTTACTTGTGATATAAGCTGCAAGTTAGCACTTATTCATGCATAAATAACATTACTCATTCACGGACTTTGTCAAACACTTTTCAAACTATCCTAAAACCATTTCTAAAACGTGCATCTAATTACTTGAAACAAAACCATAAATCGTTAAATACTTACCCAAGTCCTTTGGAATTTATTTATTGCAATTACCTTCAACAATATTTGGCTTTCCTTTCTCAAATGCTACAATACCAAGATTAGTACCATAAACTACACCAATAATAACTCCAATATTGAGATCTAAACATCCATACATATAGATTAATCTAGTCTTCATTTTTAACTAATCAATAATATTCTAGATAACATAAGCCTAAACCAAAATTAGATGCTTACAACAATTTAAATGTCTACCTTTTATTTTATGCTAAATCTATACTATAATTTTAGGACAATGGAAATTATACCTGAAGAGATATTCATCTCCAATCGTTGAGAATATGATCCACCTTCGATCCCTTAACCAACTCATTTGAACCATCCGGTTTTCCACCCAACCATATCCAGGGAGAACTCCTCCCCCTAGAACCCCCGAGCTATAAAAGCTCACAACCAGTACCAAAATACAACAATAGAGAGAGAGATGCAAGGAAAACTAAGGAAGATAGTTTTCACTTCCTCTAAATACCACTCATGTTCAACCTCAATAGATACTTAGTAGATTAGTAAGAAATTCAGA
This sequence comes from Pinus albicaulis, assembly GCA_034641835.2. NCBI lineage: Eukaryota > Viridiplantae > Streptophyta > Pinopsida > Pinales > Pinaceae > Pinus > Pinus albicaulis. The sequence continues at coordinate 841,256,121 of CM076574.1, forward strand.
TTTGTTTTGGAAGTAATTGGATACTCTCCATATCTCTCCCTCTCACAATATTCCTCAAGTCTCTTCCACTCTTGGCATTACCCCCTCTCCCCCCAAATGAGAATACATGAGACTCATATATAGGAGGAGCAACAAATTCTTGTCATAAAGGAGGAGTAATATGCATGCATTGTATTCCTTTTAGAGGAGTGTAACTTATGCCATTAAGGAGAGGTATGCATGTCTTATTTAATGAGAGTGTAACATATGCATTAAAGTGAGTGTAAGAGGAATATTTCATTCCTTGATGAGTGCATAAAATAGAGTGTAATGTAATATTTAAAATAGAGAGAGTTACATAGAGCCATGAGAGTCATGAAGGAGAGAGGTGTGAAGTGATTGAGGAGATATAATTTCATTTTAATAATAATATCATAGTCTCATAAAAGATAATAATAATATTAATAATATTAATAATATTGAGGATTAAGTCGAGATTGAACTATTACAATTGATTAATCATAATTTAAGTGATTTTCCTTCAAGTATGCTTGTTTACCCATTGATTGGAGGTGATTTACTATTTTTGGAAAGTCATACTTGAAATGGTAGACATGACTTTCTATTTTTAGAAAGTCACTCCAAAATTGTTAGGAATTAGATTATTAAGGAAATTCATCTACGAGTTGCCCATGAGTGGTATTTTCTTCCGGATAATAGGGATTCCACACCCCTATTGTATGCATCTTCATGCCTTAGTAGATTGAGGACTCCGCGCCCTGATCTACTCTAAAGATCCAAGATTCCACACCTTGATCTTTTTAAATATTTAGGACTCCGCGCCCCAAACATTTCCTTATATATTCAAGACTCCACGTCTTTATATTTCATGGATTTAGGACTCCGCGTCCTAATCCTTTTATCATATATCCAAGACTCCACGTCTTTATATTTCATGGATTTAGGACTCCGCACCCTAATTTCCATGGCTTCTCATCTATTCTGCTTTGAAACTCCGCATTTCACCTTAAGGTACTGATTGTGAGCTCATACCCATCTGATGGTTCGTTGGTAAGGTCTTCTTCCAAGACCTGCACACATCACAATCTCATTGATCAAATAAATCAAATGAATTTCATAATTAACTTATTCAAATTTTACCAAATATTGTGCATGACTTCCATAGTCATTTTGGTTTTGGAGAAATGACTTCCGCAGTCATTTATAACTTGAGCATCCCTATTGGCAATGACCAAGTCCCCTGCCACATCAGGCTTAGTACGAGACTACGCACATATAATCATACAATTCATGTATCATCCATAATTCATAATTAACCATATGCTCCACATAACCATAATCGTCCATGGATCTGTGTCTCAATTCTGAATCACCATTCACGTCATACACCTATGTCCAAAATAGGATACCAAAAGAGAAAATATCGCTAATATTCTCTTAACCAAAATCAATTCTTGTGCACGCAACCATAGATATTATTATAAGCACACAACAACCAAGTGACCAGGTCATAGCATATAAGCATGTACATAAGTCTTTCATACATAATATTATATCAAAATCACCATCTCTAAGTATCATCAAAGCTATCTCACTAATAAGGGACACTACATACTCCCCATCTTGTGCTAAAATTGGCCCGAAGTTTTTCCTACGGTTATAAGATACTTAGTTCTTTTAGATTCTGCTATCAATAAGTTGTTAACCTTATGTATTTGATATATTTTTTTCTTCATGTCAATCCATATTTTAATGTTTTCTAAATTGGAAGAAACTCCATGAAAACTAAACATACCATTCTTAATGAGGTAGAAAATATATCCACACCATATTAGACATGTGCTGATATAAAATACCGAATATTTCTATATCAAAACCAGCCATACAATTTATAGTACCATATAAAAATACTATTGTATGTAATTGATATGATATCTACTTAATTTATCTATAATAATTTGATATTCTACATGTTCTTCTTTCTTATAGTCTATATGAATCCTACATGTGTCATGTTCTTGGTTCTATAGGATGTTGAGCTTTCCCATCTATAAATAGAACACACATTGGTTGTATACACAACAATGATGGTCCATACCATATCACAATCAAATTGGCATACAATAAGCATAAAATAATCCACATACAATTGTTAGTGAAATTACGTAACAAAACATGATGTTATATATAAAACCCACTCTTATGCAACAAAACATGACGTTATATCTAAAACACACTCTTACATCCCACTTGATTTATGTCTTCTCAATCCATTTTTCCTCTTTTCATTCCATAAGATATCCTTGCAATCGAAATATTTAGGATCGATCTTTAGTTTTTACTAAACGTTTACTCTTTAGGAAAAAATACAATTTGAGGTTCAAGGCACCATTATTGTTTTTTGTTTTTTTAACTAACAACCTAAGGTTAAATACAATCCTCATTGACCCACTTATGTATTATAGATCATTCCTTTAGTTTGCATAATCTTCATTATTATTCACTTCTCTAACTTGAGAATCAATTATGAAATGACTTAGTTAGAAGATCTTCATTCTGAAAGTAGATTAATGATATATTTTTGAAAGTGGCTTGTAATCAAGAACAACTCTCACAATTATGAAAATATGGTAACCTTGATAACTTTATGTCAATTTGTTTTCCAACTATGAAATCAGTCATGATTTATATTTAGTAATTAATCAAATCATTTGATTTCATATCTTATTCCTTACTATTAATACATACACAACAACAAGCTATGAAAACCATACATTTCTCAAAATGTGACGAATCTTGTTAAATTTACATAAGATTTAGACTATCACAAGGGAATTTCTAGCCTAAAGTTAGACCCTTTTTTTTTAAGGATAATTACCACCCTCTCAAATTATTACAACATTTTGTAGGACTAATAAATACTCAAACAACTATACATCCCAACAAAAAAATTCCTAAATCCAACAATCTCTTCCATTCCACATACAATACACTCATCTTAGGCTTCTAAATCATGCAAGAATTCCAATTCATCAAAATGTGATCTCACTCTCCTTCAATTTCTCCCTCAAAAAATAACACAAGCACATATTCTTGTAAAACAAGAACTCAACTAGGCTTTTCATTAATCACGTGCTTTTTTTTTCTTTCTTTAATTTCAAATAAAACAAGTTCTCACCACATAAAACATTTACCTTCTAAACATGCTATTCCCTTCACAATTTATAAATAATTTGAATTTTGACGCGATCGCCTAACTAACAATAGTTTAGAGAAATACATGAGTTCAATCCTCATAATTTCTCTAATTAATTTTGTTAAATAGAATGCAACCAATATTCAACTGATAAAATCATTAAAGAGACTATTATGGCTTTCCTAGACTTAATTTGTCTTAAGCCAATAGAAAAGTTATTTCATCAACTTATCACAATAATCTTTTTCTACATTTCAAGAATTTGAAAGTCATTTTAATTCTACCTAAATTCAACACATACAAAAGGATTACAATACTAGAGGATAGATATCTAGTTCACACTTGACTCCATATATCAAAATCAATTATTCCAAACATTCTAAACCACCTAATGGTGTTCAGTATACCAATCTTAGTATCTTCATTTGTAATAAAAATAAAATAATGGATTTAAAGCTCAAGAAAATTTGTGTTACAAATCTCTATCCATTTAACTTTAATTACACATAATCATTCCTTAATCATGAATATCAGATTCCATCAAAATATTCTAACTAGAAGAATTACTTAGCTCATAGATATATTTTACTTTGGATTCCACACCCATACCTTACCTCATTACTTATCTCATAGATATATACTAGTACGGACTCCACACCCATACATTTTCTCATAGATATATGTTAGTATGGATTCCACACCCATACATTTTCTCAAAGATATATGCTAGTATGGATTCCACACCCATACATTAGCTTAAGGAAAACATAACATTCAAGTGTTCCTTAAAATGGCTTCCACAACCCATCATGCACCAATCATTTAAGCCTCTTGTTTATTAGGAAGTTCATACCTCAACCTAGTATTTGAGTAATTTAAAGTTATTTGATGCCTAATGTCAACCCAAAATACACAAAATCATGTCAAAGAAACCAGAGAAATTTCATTCTTACTCATTAAGAATGTATTCCCAAATCATATTTTAACACATCTAATCAATACACATACATTACTCTTGAATTTACATTTATAGTTAAAAGTGACATCTTTCAAGGTAGCTTTTAGTTAAGTTTCCTTTAGTGTAGGTACAAAAATATTCAAAATTATCATGATGAACTCAATCATCACGTTAACGGAATCTCAACCTTACACTTGTTACTCATTCCCAAAGCATACACACCAAGGCCATCACACTATAGTCCAGATTAAGCCAATATTCTTCTTGGTAGATACGATTTCAGCAAGTAAAGATGGCTACTAAGCCCATATCACATTGAAAATGATGCACTAAAAATATATGAAACCATGCATTCACTCCACCTATCTCACTCATTGATTGAAAATCAAGTCATTCACATACTTGGGTTTCACCCCAACTTTCTCAAGCACATCCTTTCCCAGCATGTCTTTAAGCATTTTAACATATTGTTGATAATGTGTCTTAACAAAAATATAAAGGAATATAAGGGATTTATTTTATTTTATTTCATGAGTCACTAAATGACATAATGATAATAATATCCTCTATGCAACCAATATGCTTCCAAGTCAAGATATACAACAACTCAACATGCATGCAAAATCAACATTCATACATCATCAACCTACAAGTAAGCATGTTGGCCCATTAGGCCCTAGCATTGTAACTCGCTCAGATACCATATGTAAGGTCCCACCTTACCCACCATCAGTAAGATAGAGAAGTAGATGTCACATAATCACTCATACTCATTTTCACAAAATCCTAAAGAATTAGTCACTGTAAAATTGTTTCCAACAACAAGCCTTTTTTTTTTTGAAAGTTTTAGATAATACAAGAAACAACTGTCTTATGCACACTTCAGCAAATTATTAAATTCATTTTCACATTCATAACAAAAACTTGCAGACATAGGAAGCTACACCCATTAAACAGTTTATTTATAATTTATAGTAACATAAAAACAACAGTAACTAAGAATTTTACACTAACAATTTATATGCACAAAAGCTACAGCCATTCAAGACTTTTGACAAGCACTTTGCAAGCATGCAATTAAAATTCATTGAGGCATTTTGTCAACCACTTGGAAATAATGAATTTAAGATTATTCTTCAACATATTTATCTCATAAAATTCAGAAATTGAAACTTTAAATGTTGGCATCTTAAAACAAGGACTAAATAATCTTAATTTTTCATCAAAGACTCAACAACAGGCACACAAAACTCACAGTAACAATCTGCAAAATCACCCAGATTTACGATCTGGGTTCTGAAAAGTATTTTTTTGGAATGAAAGCAGGGGTTACATGGCAATTAGGCACAGATACCCCCTGATGTTGGGCTGAATCAAATTAAAAATGCCCAGGAATGCGATTCTTGAAAACAACAAAATATTATAGCCTTAATGTTTCATTTATGACTTTTTTCAAACATATGGAATGAAAACTTACAACTACAACTCTACATGAGGAAAAGAAACACATAGTTATGCTACTAAGATATGCTCATTAAATTGACACTTTTCTAAATCCACCATATGAGTTCTTGAAACATTTTACCACCCACAAGCTAATTCATTTGACATGATTTGACAAGCTTTTTGAACCAATTGCTACAATTTGACAAACACATGGCAGCCCTGAATGCTACAGCCATTAAGGCTTTCTGTCAAAATTCTGATAGTACGATTACAACAAATTGAATAATAAAACATTGAATTATTAATAAGAATATGAAACATAAGCCATAACTGAAATTTATCTCCAACTTACCTCAAGCATTTGATCTTCCAAACTATATTTTAGTTGCCATTATTTTTTCATTTTCTTTTAAGGGTTGATTCTATAATTCCTCCAAATATATTTTGGGTACATGTCCATTTTCTTACTTCTAATGTAAGCTGTAAGTTAGCACTTATTCATGCATAAATAAATTGATAACATTACTCATTCACGGATTTTGTCAAACACTTTGCAAACTATCCTAAAACCATTTATAAAACATGCATCTATTAATTACTTGAAACAAAACCATAAATCGTGAAATACTTACCCAAGTCCTTTGGAATTTATTTATTACAATTACCTTCAACAATATTTGGCTTTCCTTTCTCAAATGCTACAATACCAAGATTAGTACCATAAACTACACCAATAATAACTCCAATATTGAGATCTAAACATCCATACATATAGATTAATCTAGTCTTCATTTTTAACTAATCAATAATATTCTAGATAACATAAGCCTAAACCAAAATTAGATGCTTACAACAATTTAAATGTCTACTTTTTATTTTATGCTAAAGCTATAATATAATTTTAGGACAATGGAAATTATACCTGAAGAGATATTCAGCTCCAATTGTTCAGAATATGATCCACCTTCGATCCCTTAACCAACTCATTTGAACCATCCGGTTTTCCACCCAACCATATCCAGGGAGAACTCCTCCCCCTAGAACCCCCGAGTTGTAAAAGCTCACAACCAATACCAAAATACAACAATAGAGAGAGAGATGCAAGGAAAACTAAGGAAGATAGTTTTCACTTCCTCTAAATACCACTCATGTTCAACCTCAATAGATACTTAGTAGATTAGTAAAAAATTCAGATTTGTTTTGGAAGTAATTGGATACTCTCCATATCTCTCCCTCTCACAATATTCCTCAAGTCTCTTCCACTCTTGGCATTACCCCCTCTCCCCTCAAATGAGAATACATGAGACTCATATATAGGAGGAGCAAAAAATTCTTGTCATAAAGGAGGATTAATATGCATGCATTGTATTCCATTTAGAGGAGTGTAACTTATGCCATTAAGGAGAGGTATGCATGCCTTATTTAGGGAGAGTGTAACGTATGCATTAAAGTGAGTGTAAGAGGAATATTTTATGACATATATTTAATGAGTGTAAGAGGAATATTCCATTCCTTGATGAGTGCATAAAAGAGAGTGTAATGTAATATTTAAAATAGAGAGAGTTACATAGAGCCATGAGAGTCATGAAGGAGAGAGGTGTGAAGTGATTGAGGAGATATAATTTCCTTTTTAATAATAATATCATAGTCTCATAAAAGATAAGAATAATATTAATAATATTAATAATATTTAGGATTAAGTCGAGATTGAACTATTACAATTGATTAATCATAAGTTAAGTGATTTTCCTTCAAGTATACTTGTTTACCCATTGATTGGAGGTGATTTACTATTTTTAGAAAGTCATACTTGAAATGGTAGACATGACTTTCTATTTTTAGAAAGTCACTCCAAAATTGTTAGGAATGAGATTATTAAGGAAATTCATCTATGAGTTGCCCATGAGTGGTATTTTTCTTCTGGATAATAGGGATTCCGCACCCCTATTGTATGCATCTTCATGCCTTAGTAGATTGAGGACTCCGCGCCCTAATCTACTCTAAAGATCCAAGATTCCACACCTTGATCTTTTTAAATATTCAGGACTCCGCGCCCCAAACATTTCCTTATATATTCAAGACTCCACGTCTTTATATTTCATGGATTTAGGACTCCACGTCCTAATCCTTTTATCATATATCCAAGACTCCACGTCTTTATATTTCATGGATTTAGGACTCCGCACCCTAATTTCCATGGCTTCTCATCTATTCTTCTTTGAAACTCCGTGTTTCACCTTAAGGTACTGATTGTGAGCTCATACCCATCTGATGGTTCGTTGGTAAGGTCTTCTTTCAAGACCTGCACACATCACAATCTCATTGAGCAAATAAATCAAATGAATTTCATAATTAACTTACTCAAATTTTACCAAATATTATGCATGACTTCCACAGTCATTGTGGTTTTGGAGAAATGACTTCCGTAGTCATTTATAACTTGAGCATCCCTGTTGGCAATTACGAAGTCACCTACCACATCATGATTAGTACGAGACTACACACATATAATCATACAAATCATGTATCATCCATAATTCATAATTAACCATATGTTCCACATAACCATGATCATCCATGGATCTGTGTCTCAATTCTAAATCACCATTCATGTCATACACCTATGTCCAAAATAGGATACGAAAAGAGAAAATATCACTAATATTCTCTTAACTAAAATCAATTCTTGTGCACGCAACCATAGATATTATCATAAGCACACAACAACCAAGTGACCAAGTCATAGCATATAAGCATGTACATAAGTATTTCATATGTAATATTATATCAAAATCACCATCTCTAAGTATCATCAAAGCTATCTCACTAATAAGAGACACTACATGATGGCAATGAACCTATCCAGCTAGAGGTTGGAAGAAAGGAGAGAGGTGACTGAGTGTAGCAACCAGAGGAGAAATAAATATATATAAGGATCCAGAGAGTCAACCAAGAGAGAGAATACCCAAGAAGAGATCCGCTTAGAGAGAAATCTTGATAGGGTACTTAGTTTCAATGAATAATTGCAGGTCACCAAAATGAGAATAGATGATCTCATGAGAGAAATGATCATGGATTATGATATAAGAGGTTCAAATAAATGCCATGAAGGTAATATGGGTGATGGGGAGAGTGATATAAGGCTTGTAGTGATGAGAGCACAACTGGATATACTAACAGAATGGATATAAGGAAAACATATTGAAGAAGGAAGACATGGATGGGGAATGAGGAAACGGGTTGAATAGAACCTATTGAAAGAGATATGGAATGTCAAACTGATAAAAAAGTTCATAGAAATAGAGAAGAGACATACTTAATTGTTGGAGAAGGAGAGACTCAAATGAGTTGAGTCATAAAAAATATGATTTGTTGAAATCCAGAGTGTCCATTGTAAACTAGGTTATGAAAGATTGATGCATGAAGCATCAAATGAGACTGAAAGGTCTTGTATTTTTAAAACTAATTATTTTTGTATGATTGCACGTACATCATAGGATGATGAAAAAAATTTAGAGTTCGTTAAGAAGGAGTAGAATCTGAAATCTGTTTAGATTAAGACTGAGATAGAAATATCTCATAAAGAAAGTAGACAAAGAGGTCTCATGGAAATGTGCAACTGAATATTAAAGCTTCTAACAATGAATATTGGAATAGCATATATGAGTTAAGACATGCAAATGAAGAAAATATTAAGGTAAGAGAATTGAATTCTATGTTTAATGATTTGAATGAGGAATATGTGAAAAATCACCATGAATAGAATAAAATGTCACAATATATGACCATAGCAGAGATCCAAAAGGATATTATGGTCAAAGTGAAATTATTTATGAACCTGAAGGATATTGGAATGTTTATCTTTCATTATATAATGATGCTAAGTTGTCAGCGGATTTAGAGGAAGAGATCATAATGGAGGATATTCACACATGTGAAGCAAAGCAAAGAGGAATCCTTGAAAAGGATGAGAAAGATGTTGGAAGAGATTTGATGTCCGAAACACCAAATAAGGATAGCAAGCCTTATATTTTTTCTGATAATTTATGTGTATTTTTATATTTTGTTACAGGTGCAGGAAACTATCTATAGCTGACATCAAGATGGAGGAAAATGAAGGAGAAGAAAATATGATTTTTTTCTCAGAGCATAAATGAAGGAAGGAATTCATATATAATGCTTGAGAGGTATGATGAAGAAATATTTTTGCTGGAAAAAATACTGAAAGGATCTGAGTCAAGAATGGAAGAAATTTAGGAAATGCGGAGAAACAATAAGTAGAAGGAAAGAAGACATTGTAATGTCTTAATTTTCTATGAAATGAAGTATGTTGAGGATAAGAATTCTGAAATTCTTAGAAGAATGTGTAACCTCTAGCAAAATTAATGTTTGATTGTTGAAATTGAAGAATTAATGAATCTAATGATGAAAGTACCCAACAAAAGGTACATGAATGTAAAGAAGATAAACAACATCAAGAAGAACATGATTATAATAGAATTGATCAACAGGATGAAAGGAAGGCTACAACATAAATTTTCAAGACGAAGAGGAAGGGGATGTCAGGAACATATGTACAACATGAAGAAGAAATACTAAGGCACCAACAACATAGAAATTTTTTGGATACTAGAGGTAGAAATTCATTAAGACTTGTAGTCGACACATTATTATAGAAAAGTGAAAAATATTATAGAATAGAGTCTATGAAAATTTTCCACTTTGGGAGTTTGATGCAAGAGCATTAGAGATCTCAAACCACTCGAGTTTGAGAGGGAAAATTTTGATAGGTTCTCAATTTTAAGAGAAATCATATTATTTTATGTAATTTTTGTACTTTCTTTTTGTAAAAGTGAGTGATTATCAAGAATAACGAGGATTGTGAGATTTGGTGCGATTTTCTCATAATAGCATAATTTATGAATAGAATTGTTGTTGAGATCCTCAAGGGATTGTAAGAAGTAGTTAAGAGATTTTAGGAGATATATTAGGAGAAGATTATGATATTTCTAGAGGAAATCATGGATTCAAAGTAATCCACAAGCCATGTATTTTTCCTATAAAGGTAAACCAGTGTATGGGAAAAATAGAGTAGTGTGAAATGGGAAGAGACCCAAAAGGGTGTCCATGATGCTATAGTACTGTGTTCAAGTGTAATTGAGGAATAAAATGTCTTAGTAGAGTTTGATTATGTATTGAATCTGGAATTGATGTATATATTTATGGTTATGATATGAGAACAAATCACTCAGATAAATGAATTATTGATGCACAAGATTATAAATACCATGTCTATAAAAAATACATATGTAGTTCTATTATAGTGTTGAAGTGATTCTTATGTAATGTCATTTGAAATGGGTTGATCTTTTCTTTTCTTTGGTAGATGTATTATGGAGTATCGAATGGTAGATTTGATTTGTAAAATTATTGTAACACATATACATTGAGATTGGGTAGAATTCTCTGATATTGTGTATCAGAATGATAGGGTATGAATTTGATTCTTTAATAGCATTATATAAATTGATGATGTCTATGAATATCATATTCTTCCTTGTCTTATTGATGGATCAGTTCTAGTTTCTTGCATTAGATTGAAAGCTCATGAACTTCTATATTTAGAGGATGTATAATGGTTGAAAATTGGGTGTCTTGGATGAAAAGGAAAGTTTGTTTTCCTACATGTTAATGGATATCATCTATGCATAAATTTATGGCTAACCTAAGTGCGTTAGTACAACATAAAATTATATGACTTCTGTGATGGGTTGTTTATCTAGGGTTTGTACTAATTGGATAATAGTTACAGAAATACCCAATTCTTTTGAAGATATTTTTAAGTAGGAGAGAATGCATACCCTGTTAAGTGTGATCTAATGAGAGGTGTGAGTATGAAGGCGAGATTTCAAGTGCATAGTGATAGAGCGTAGAATTAAAATGTAAGGAATCTTAGGAAGTGATGCTAGACTAGTTTGGGATCACATCATAATTTTTACGCATTGAAGTTTACATCGCATATGTTTCACATCACACTTCACTATTAAACATCACAACTGGCATGTTGTAAGAATAATTTGCTATCAAGGTAACTATAAAATGTTTAAGTTGCAATGTGAATAGTTAAATATTCTAATGGGTGTGAGTCTACATAATTATTTTTGATACCTTTGGTAATTGAAGAAACAGTAATGGTTTGTTTTGATGGGGTTTGAGTCCAAGTTCTAGAGACTCACAGATTAAGCTGAGAAATAATGCTAGATAGAGCTGAGATATTGACTGCAGGGATTTTATTTAAATTTATTGCATCACATTTTAGAGAGCCATGTGAATTTCACATGTTTTTTATGTATGATCTCCTTTTGCAGATAGAGGAAAACTCCGTAGACCTAGTGACCTGATTTAGAAACAACTAAGTTAATTTTTTGTTATTTTCCATAGAGAAATTTGTAATATGGAATAAAGACTTTATGGAAACCAATGCATACTCTCTTCTTCTTCATACTTGTAATATTTAGCTCTAACTTCAAATTATATAAGAAGAACCTACAAAACATTTAAAATAAGCAACACAACCAGACCATCAAAGTATAATTTACAAATATCTCTAAAAGATAATCCAAGGACTCATTGTTCCACATATGCAAAAATGGGACATTTTGTATAGGAAAACAAGTTATTGTTGTATTAATGAAAATAGGAGAGGATTAAAAAACTTTGAGAATATTGATCTTGTATATATCTCTGAGCTAGTTTTTCATTCATTTATCACAAAAAACTTTCAATCATTACTTAAGTACATGGATGGATTACGGACCTCTAAGAAAAAATAGGTAGCACGAGGGCATAAATGAGGGTCTATAAAAGGCGTCTCATTCCAAAAAATGTAGGCAATGAATTTATATGATTAGTGAGGAGTTTGTAAATCCGTTAAATTAGGGTAAAATCCACATTGTAAGGGGATAATATCCACATGATAAGAGATACGACCTCATCGTAGGAATTCAAGACATCCTTAATAGAGAATCAAATCTTCCATGATAGAAGCCTCTAGAGGTAGAAGCTTCAAAATTATTTTTTATTTTTTCCTCATTTCAAGGGCCGTCATGCTCGTAGTGAAAGAAACTTACCCTGATGAGTGCTTTTCTATTTGATGCAATTTGTGTCATTGCATTGTTTGAAGTAAGTGCAATGGTGACCTGAATTATGGTTTATTTCCAATATAATGTGTACTTTTTGGAACGTTTGGAAAGGACATGATTTTTCATTTACATGAGATCATTTCAAAGTTTTGAATGGATGATGATTGATCCAGGTTTAAGGTCATTTGGTTGAATGTGAAAAATTTTCCAGATTTCCTGATAAAGTACAAATTCAGAATAAATGGCTCAATTATGACATTATTTACCATGTGAAAAGTTCAGATAAGAAATAAACTGGTTGATATCATCAATTGTAAGTTACACTACATTATCATCATGATATTATTTCTTAGGTAGGAATACCCATACTAAGAATATAGGTAATTTTACATACACAATAACCAAAGTCATGTCCATTGATGGCATATTAAAGACCCATGCTTGGATGGCCCTTTCATGATTATACCCATCATAATTTCTAATCTCCTATGAATCCTGAAATCCAATATTCGAAGGGTGAAACAAGATTTGGTGCCTTTTATCTTGGCACTCGATATTACGATTCTAGCCATGTGAATAGATTTTCTGGAGTCGAGCCTGGTAAACACCATATGATTACCAAATAGTGATGAAAGTAATTAAATTAAGCGATAGGAACCACCGATAATGATAATATCCCTCAAGGCACTACAATACACTCCATATGGTGCGAATAAATGAACTGAAGTCAAACACCACATAGAATCTTTTGATCGAAGGCCAATGATGAAAGCCTATCACCGAAGGCAAGAGAACTTTCCATTGATGTATGCAAGCTCTAAGGCACTTAAGGGAGTTTCTAAGTTAAATTCTTGGATAATATCTTTATTTTGATAGAAATAAACATTTCGTAGGAGGACCTTGATGTATCCCCAATAAAAAACATGAAAGAGATATCAATATTTGACACAAAATGTTGATAATTAAAATTTGGTTCAAGGGTGACAGGCATGAAAAATCCTTAAGATATTGTAGTAAATGTCAATTGAAGGTGTACTTTATCTTGAGCATATTAGTGAAAATTATATGTAGTTGGTAGCATTCAATCAAACACCCATTATGAAGGCTTTCATTAAGGTGTTATCAACAAAGATGCAAGAGGATTCCCCAAACCAAAACATTTACAGAGTTGAGGGAGTATCATGTTGAAGAGATACTTAATGCCATAAATAGTTATGATTCCTTGTTTTTCCAATTTCACAAACATTTATAGGAAATACCTCTTTATTTTTACAATATTGAAGATGATAACATACACTTAGTCTATAATTTCATCTTTCAGATGAATCTTTTTGATTATTTTTAATGAACCCTAAGAAGGGGTGGTTTGTTGTCATCATGCTTGATGAGTCCTACAATGTTTAATGATTCTACAAGTCCACTAAAAGTAAAAATCAACTTATTTTTCACGTTTAGAGAGCTTCAAAGAAAGGCCAAAAAAAAACTCCAAGTGGCTACCTTCCATAAATTTCTCTCTTGAGCCTGAAAATGCATAAAAAAATACCCATGAGAACCTTTTAGCCATGTTCAACTGAAGTATTCCTTTTTCATAAATAGTCCATCCAGTTCAGAAAAGGGTTAAACTTATACTAGGCAGACATCTTTTCATTTAATTTAACGAGTTTGAAAAGACAAGTTCTCAAAAATATTCTCATTTTTTGGGAGTGTAAAAAAATGATGCAATGCAGAAGCAGAATTCAAAAAAACCCTAATAAAAACTCCAGTTACGAGTCAAATTCTCAATGGAACCAGTGTAGACTGTTCAGAATAACTTACAACCTTTAACATGCCGAAACACTTTCCACTGTAGCGAGACCGCTTCCGTGATCCAACGGTTGGGATTGAATCACACTATCGCAATTTCAATGTTCACTTCGCTGGATTTCTTATGCTTCAATTCCATGATCCAATCAGCCTTTTGGATCTGATAAAATATAATTTCACACCTATATACTTTCAATTCCTAATTCTGATTCCACTTTTAGCGATGCTCCCTTTGAAATGAATTTCGGTGATGCGATATGAAAATATGCAAGGCTTTTGGCGATGGAATATGGAAATATAAAAGGATTTTGGCAATGCGTTATGGATCTATCGACCCAATAACAGTAAAACTTAGATTTTATAATCGCTTGAACTTTGGTCTTTGTTTAAATGTGGTTTTAACCCAATACTTAGTGTATTTTGGGTGTTTCTGTCTATGGAACCAGAATGATACAATATGGCACCAGTTTTTTTTTTAATGCAAAAATTCCTTTAACAAAATGAAATATACAGGCTAGCATCAAAACATTCAAAGAAAACAACGTTCGAGACCTCCATGAATCGATTAAGGAATTGATACACACAAAATCTATTTCAATTTAAATAAACAATACAGAGTCTCGGTCTTAGACCAGATTACACAGAAAAAGACCTCTATCTCTAAAAACATACAATTCCAAAAACACTCTCTGAGCACTCGCTCCACTCCTGCCTCTCCAATTCCCTTTCTCATTACATTCTTCCTATCTTTTATTCACTCGAACATCTCTCTAACAATAAACAACAAATCCTCTATTTCTTAGCTCTCCCTCACACCTATGCAAACAATTCTATCTCTAAATCTAAATAAAGATAATATCTAACTTATTACATAAATGAATTATAACAAATCGTTGAGAGATCCGACCCTCTCATTAAACCCGGTTTTGACCCATCATTCAATGAATTTCAACCTATCTAGCCACAACATGTGAACAAATTTTCACATTGTTGGCTAAGTCCTGATACTCCTGCATCAGACTCTAGGGGAATAAATGTCTTGTCCTTCAAACTTTCAGGACTTATTCCATACTTTTATAGTTCTACTGCTCTTAACCAACTGGAATATTCCACTTGCTGTTGCTTCCATTTGACTAGGTACTGAAAATATTTTTTCCCTCTGGTTTTCTTGGATACTCTTTGATCCAAGATAACTTGAACTTCTTTCTTGATTTCTTTTGGTACCTGTTCCTCCCAGTTCACAGTTCAAACTTCATCACCTGTATCTTCTTTCTGCAAATTTTTCTCTGCCTATCTAAATGAATATAAGTTTGCAACATTAAAAATGGGTGATATTCCAATCCCTTTTGGCAACTTGATCACATATGCATTAGCTGAAAATTTCCTTATAATTTTACAAGGTCCTTTTTTTTTCATTTTTAGTTTGTTGTAAGTTTTTGTAGGAAATCTCTCCTTCCTCAAATGCACCATCACTAAGTCTCCCACTTGAAACTCTTTTTCTCTCCTTTTCAAGTCTACTCTCTGCTTTTATTTACTGATGTTCTCCTGCAATTTACCTTTCACTTCTTCCTGTAATCTCTACATCTGTTCGGAAAAATCTTCAGCACTTTCACTCCTAGCTTCCTGTTTTCCAAAATCTCTAAGCTCATACACTCCTCTTGGATGCATTCCAAAGATTATCTGAAATGGGATCATTCCAGTACTTTGGTTTGGTGTATCATTGTAAGTGAACTCAGCTTGAGCTAATGCCAAATCCCACTGTTTTGGATTCTGATATACTAAACTCCTTAATATATTCCCCAAGCTCCTGTTCACTACATCAATTTGTCAATCTGTTTGAGGATGGTATGCTGAACTAAAACTGAGATTAGTTCCCAGTTTCTTCCAAACCAAAAATGCCCTACGAACTTGGTATCATAATTAGATATAATGCTTACAGGTAAACAATGCAATCTTACAATTTCTAAAAAGAATAAATTAGCTATGTCTGTCGCATCACTAGTTTTCCTACATGCAATGAAATGTGCCATTTTGGAAAATCTATCTACTGCAACATAAATGGAATCATTCCCTTTCTGAGTTTTTGGTAATCCCGAAAAAAAATCCATGCTAACTACATCCCATGGTCAGTCTGGTATTGGTAATGGCTGATACAGTCTTGTATTCTGACTCCTTCCTTTGGGATGCTGACATATCATGTATTTCTCAACAAACATTTTAACATCAATTTGAATTTTGGGCCAGAAATAAAATGCATTCACGTGAGCGAAGGTTTTATCTTGTCCAAAATGACGAGATAACCCTCCACTATGCTTTTCCTTGATTATGTTCTCCTTCATGGAACATTTGGGAATACATAGTTTGTTACTTTTGAATAATAAGCCTCCTCGAATGAGGTAGTCCATCCATTGACTTCTGTTATGGCTCACTGGATTTTGAGCTGTTGTGTATATATCTCTAAAATATTCATCATCCTTGTACATTTCTATCATTTCCTCAAAACCTTCAACACCCACTTTGAACTCTTGCATAATAAAACTTACCCTGCTCAATGCATCTGCTACTTTATTAGACTTACCACTCTTATGCTTTATTACAAAAGTAAAACTTTGCAGAAATTCTACCCACTTAGCATGCTTCTGATTCAATTAGGTTGGTTATTGATAAACTGTAAGGCATGGTTGTCTGAATACAGAATGAATTCTTTCGGCAACAAGTAATGCCTCCATTTTTTTAATGCCTGCACAATAACATAAATCTCCTTGTCATAAAAAGAACATTTCTTCTTTTCATCATTCAGTTTCTCACTGAAATATTCTATTGGCTTTTGCTCCTGACTTAGAACTGCACCAACTGCTACCCCACTTACATCTGTTTCTACTTGAAAAAATTTATCAAAATAAGGCAATGCTAAAATTGGCTTCACTATTATTTTCTTCTTCAGCAATTTAAAGTTTCTGTCAACTGCTTTTGTCCATCAAAATGGATGATTTATCTCTTTGATTGTCTCAAGCATTGGTTCACAAACTTGAATAAAACTTCTTATAAACTTTCTGTAAAAACTTCCAAGTCCATGGAAGCTTCTTACCTCAAATATACTTCTGGGAGTAGGCCAATTCCAGATTACTTGTACTTTCTCTAGATCCATCTTCAAAATTTCTTTCGAAACTACAAATCCTAAGTACACCAGCTCTTCCTTCAGAAAACTACACTTCTTCAAGTTGATTAGTATTTTCTCCTTTTGTAGAGTTCTCAGGACCAACTTATGATGTTCTAAATCTTCCTCCTTACTTTTGCTAAAAGTCAGAATATCATCAAGGTAAAATATGAAAAATTTACCTGCATACTCCTTTAGGATTTCGTTCATTAGCATCATTAACATGCTGGGTGCATTAGTGAGCCCAAAAGGCATCACTAACCACTCATACAATCCACTATTTTTTTTTAAGGCAGTCTTCCATTCATCGCCTTCCTGAATGCTTATCTGATGATACCCGCTCTTCAAATCTATCTTAGTAAAGTATCTAGATCCACTTAAACAATCCATTAAATCATCCATTTTGGGCAAAGGAAATCTGTACCTGATTGTTATCTTGTTGATAGCTCTAGAATCTGTGCACATGCACCATTCTCCTCCCTTCTTCGGACTGAGCACTGTCGGTACAACACATGGGCTAAGAATTTCTTTGATCAACCCCTTGTCCATCAATTCCTGTATTTGTCTTGAAACCTCTGTGTTTTCTTTGGGAGTTAGTCTATACGCAGCTTTATTGGGTAGACTTGCCCCTGGTATTAAGTCAATATGTGACTAACACTTATAACCAGTGGTAATACACTCGGTAATTCATCCACAATGATATCCATAAAATTATCTAACACAACTTTAATTTCTTCAGGAAAATCATTTAAATTTGTAGAATTCAAGATTACCTTGGGCCTCCCTATGATAGTGAAGTGTAATTCCTTACTTTTGTCGACCTCTTGTAGCAATTATTCACCACTTATCAACATGATACTGTTTTCAGGAAATCCTTTATCCGCATCATTCTTCAATGGCAATAGGGTGTGCTTGTTTCCATCCTTCTCTATGGTATAGGTGTTTCTCCTTCCATCATGAACCGCTTTCTGATCAAACTGCCATGGTCTCCCAAATAACATATGACATACATCCATAGGCATAAGGTCACATAAAATCACATCTTTATACGTACCTATTTTTATTTCAACATTGTACTGTTCTGTCGCAATGTTTTGATGGCCCTTCTACAACCAAGACACTTTGTAGGGTGCAGGATGTACTGTCTTTGTTAACCCAAGCTTATCCACTGTCTATGTAGATACAAGATTGTCCATGCTTCCACTGTCTATTATTACCTTACAACACTTACCTTTTGATTTACAGGTGGTTCTGAAAAAGTTCTTCCTCTGTGCATGTTCTCTAGTCTCATTCTATGCTTTAAGAAAAGTTCTTCTCAACAACAGATTCACCTTCTTTAGAGGGTTCTTCTTTCTCCATATGTTGTGGTGGTTCTGGTTTTGCCGCAGCCAGATTTGCATTCCTCTGACTTGGTGATTTATTATGAGGACAATCCCATGAAATATGTCCCCACTCTCCACATGTATAGCACTGAACATATCTTCCTCTCCCTCTTCCTCTGCTCAATTCTCCTCTTTGTGGTGCGTTGCTACTTGAGCTGCCTACTTCATGCTAATGCTATGATCCTCTAGATCTAGTAGTTCCTCTACCTCTGGTTGATATTTTTCCTCTATTTCTCTGACTCTGCTTCCTCAAGATCTTCTCCTCTACCTTCAAACTCCCTTGATAGGCATCCTTAATATTTTTCAGACTTACCAAGATAATATCATCTTGTATCTCGTACCTTAATCCATTAATATATCTAGATACCTTTTTTAGATCATCTTCAACATGACCAGATCTAATACTCAGTTTATAAAATTCTTTAGTATATTCCTTAAATATCATTCCTTTTTGTTTTAAGTTCAGAAAAAAGTTACCTTTCAACTTACTTACCATTCTGTCCCATTGCTTAATTTTGGACTTCCCTTTTCACTCCCTGGATAGTTGTAATTCGTCCCACCATAAGGCTGCATGGCCTTTCAATCTCGTGACTGCAAACTTCACTTTCTTCTTATCATCGACTTCTTCATAGTCGAAGCACTTATCCAATGAACTTACCCAGTCCGTTAGCACTTCCACATTAAGACTTCCATCATATAAAGGCACTTCTATCCTCGGTCGACAGCTGGCTTTGACTAGCATCTTCATGACATTTGTTGCTTTATTTTCTTCCTCCACTTCTTTGTCTGTGGAGTCTTCCTCATCGGCACTAGTAACTCCACCCTCTGCTGCACTTCGTTGTGTGGTTTCCATGGTAGCCATTCTCATGCGCAAATGCCGAATCTCATCTAGCAAAACTGTGTTTTCTATAGGTCTCCCTCGACCTATCCCAGCTCCTCTTCTGGGTAGCATTCTATCTATGATGATCAAAAACAGGGTAACAAGCTTCAATGCAAAAAATGACGGAACGCAGAAGTAGAATTCAAAAAAACCCCAATAAAAACTCCAGTTACGAGTCAAATTCTCAATGGAATTGGTGTAGACCTTTCAGAATAACTTACAACCTTTAACGCATCGAAACACTTTCCATTGTAGCAAGACGACTTCCGCGATCCAACGGTTGTGATTGAACCGCATTACTGCAATCACAATGTTCGCTTTGCTGGATTTATTATGCTTCAATGCCGCAATCCGTTCAGTCTTTCGGATTCGATAAAATATAAATTTGCACCTATAGACTTTCAATTCCTGATTCTGATTCTGCTTTCAACAATGTTCCCTTTTAAATGGCTTTCGGTGATGCGATATGAAAATATGCAAGGCTTTTGATGATGCAATATGGAAATATGCAAGGCTTTTAGCAATGCGATATGGATCTATGGACCCGATAACAATAAAACTCAGCTTTTATAATCGCTTGAACTCCGATCTCTATTTAAATGTGGTTTTAACCCAATACTTAGTGTATTTTGGGTGTTTCTGTCTATGGAACTAGAATGATTCAATACGCCACCAATTTATCTTTTAATGCAACAACTACTTTAACAAAATGAAATATACAGGCTAGCATCGAAACATTCAAAGAAAAAAAAAGTTCGAGACCTCCACGGATCAATTATGGAACCGATATGCACACAATCTGTTTCAATTTAAATATACAATACACAATCTCAGCCTTAGACCAGATTACACAGGAAAAGACCTCTATCTCTAAATACATAAATTTCTGAAACACCCTCTGAGCACTCACTCCACTCCTGCCTCTCCAATTCCCTTTCTCATTATGTTCTTCCTATCTTTTATTCACTCGAATATCTCTATAACAATAAAAAACAAATCCTCTATTTATTAGCTCTCCCTAACACCTATGAAAATAATTCTATCTCTAAATCTAAATTAATATAATCTCTAACTTATTACATAAATGAATTATAACAAATCGTTGAGAGATCCTACCCTCTCAGTAAAACCGGTTTTGACCCATTAGTCAATGAAATTGAACCTATCTAGCCACAGCATGTGAACAAATTTTCACATTGCTAGCTAAGTCATGATGCTCCTCCATCAAAAGATCTTAAGGAGGACTCTAGGGGATTAATTTTTCATAAGTTTTATGAGCCCGAAAAAGCAATAAAACTATACTTATTTATTAAAATGACTTGCATTCACAATTTTAATATATATAATCTACATTATGTTCTTCAATTGTCATTTGACCTACTCAAAGCATCATAGAAACATTAAAAATATATGATACATGGTAAAATTAGATAAAAGAATTAAAAATATTTAAATAATGATTTATTTTGACCATAAAATAGGTAAAATAAATTTTATTTTTATCATTTACCATTTTTCCACATTGAGAGACCTCTAAATTTTTTTTACGCTCATTATTTAGCATAGGATTGTTGCCAATATGGTGGAGTATTTTCATTGCTGTCAGTTCCAAGAAAAATATTTGTCCTTTCTCATAATTTTCATGGTTTTCTTTTTCAATTTCATTAAAATTTAGGGAATTTTTGGAATTTTTTAGGACCTATAAATTTCACATCACCCATTAGAAGCTTTCTATATCACGAGGTGCCATGGGTTAGTTAAATTCACACTAAAAAGTCCATCACAACAAGCTTACCTATAAGGGTAAATGTGGTGGGATGAATTGTATAGTAAAAGGAAGTGTGATGGGCACAATGAGGGTTCAAACATTTAATTTTGAGGTAGGTTTCTCCCGAAACTTTCACATGAATAATTTTATGTTTGGTCCTTGTTATTTGTAAGAATGTGTTGAAGTGAAAATGGTTTTATCATGGAGATAAATAGAACACGAAATAGAAGACATGATGGCCTCAAATGATGTAACCACTATTTGGGAATTCAGAAACTGTGGGTTGTTGCAGTTCTTTCATATTTTGTACATGAGGGCCCAATTAGAGTTGCTCCAGTATTTAGTGAGAGTATGGATGGACATGAGTAATTCATGCAAATTACTGACCATATTCTCACAATAGACGTTGGAGAAATTTATATATTTATTTCCTGATAGGTTTGTCACGTAGAAGGGATTCCATTTCTTTATTTCGATATATGAGTGGTAGAGAGATAATGGGGGACTACATATTTATCCATTTTCAACCTTGCACTCAAAATAGAAAGGATGGGGAAATTGATATCAAAAATGTTCATAAACTTCACCTCAAGACAATTTTATTAACCATTACATGGTTAGTCGGTAGTGTTTCTCTTCACATGGCTACCAAGACTCAAATGGAATATTTCTTTGGAGTGCCTCACACCTACAAGATTTTGGTCAATGTGAGAGAAAAAATTAGTAGGGAAAATATCATACCATTAAACAACTTTGGGTATGGTTGTATCATATTATCATATTATTTGCGAAGGGTACCATTTTTCGACCTTAGTGGATATCCCGTGAACTATCTGTACTGAGAGAATCCCACATGAGGGAATGGTTAGAATTAATGTCTCAACATGGTGGATGGTTTATGATGAGGTTCAATCCTACTTTCTTTATATGGATGTGAGAGAAGATAATCATGATAGAGGAATAACCCTATGTCAAGAAAATATTTTCGTGGAGATCGAGAGCTTGAGTAGTGGGGTGACAGTAAAAAGCAATGTCATTTTGGATATTTTTTGTTTTTAAGTTTTACAAATTCCTTTTATATTTTATGAGGGTTAGAGACTAACTATTATTTTTACATGTAGACATTGGGCGGGTGAAACCTGTGGGCATGTTCCCACTCCATCGACGAGCACAACCACAACTTGGATAGGATAGAGCTAATGGCGCATAGACGGAGGAGCTAGGACATATAGACTTGGTAGAGACATTAGTTCAGTTTGAGCACCATGTAGAGGGATTGACCCACCCTATTTTATATATTATGGTTGATGATATCCCAATCCACCTATATATATATACACCATTGGAGTGCCATCTTCGATCAACCAACTGTTGTGCAACGTCACTCGTGGAGTCATGTGTTACCATGATCACCACCGTAATTGGTCATCTAGGGATTTAGAGCCACTTTTTTTTCTTTTTCGTTATTTTGATATCATAGGACATGAGCCATATGTGTCTGAGACACCATTTTTGTAAAAATTAAACACTATTTAGAAATCTAATCTATGCTTTTTTTAGTTTATTCCGCTATCTTGTATAATGTGCCATGATTTTTGTATGCTTACAAATGTTACAATTCTATGTCTAAAACATAATTAGCCAATGAATCTAACAATTTATTTTGAATTATTGTGAAATGTTGATATTCAATGCAACCAAAATTTATCTCTAAATGACATACTCTTAAGAACATGTGTAACATAGTTGGACATCCTACTGAATAAACGGTATTTAAATGTAGCACCGAGATTTATCAATCAAGTCTAATGACCAAATGATGAATACCACATGAAATAGAATTAGATAATAGTTTGATCATTGAACGATACTGAACGATATTATTAATTGAGTGATCGATGAAAATTATTTGGAAAATCGCTAACTTATCATTAAGAGCGTAGATTATCTAGGCTACAGAGGAAAGGCTTAAGGTATTATGACAAGCACCCTCATCATAACCAACATATGGTTGAGGTAACACGAACATAGGCCAATCAAATTTAATGCAAGATGAATAGATGTAGTTGAAAAATATCAATAAAACACACTACAAACACACCATCAAATCTATACAGTATGTATGTAGATAGTGACTATGTAGAAAAATTCTAACCATTGTTTCTTTTGAGGTACAACCCAATCTGAGGTTGTCCTAAGGGATTTTTTTCAAATTCTATAAGCTCGTAGGCCCCTTTCCCAAGTACAAACTTAGATATATAGGGATCTAACAACATTAGTTTGAGTTTACCAACTCTTATTTTATTGGATTCTTGAGCATATAATAGGACCAAATCATCTTTTGAGAAGGAACATCATTTAACTTTTTTGTCAAATTCTGTTTTGACATGTTTTTTTGTGAGAATTGTTGGCCATCTCGGCATCGTGTCAAGTGTCATCTAGATGAGCTAACTGCAAAATAAATTCTTCATCGAAGGAGGTAAAAAAGAGAATTACGGAAACAAGTTTTAATGATGTAATTTGACATTCAATCAGAAGAACTACTTCTAGACTATACATCAACTGAATTTTTTTGAACCTAGTCACAAATTCGACAAATTTATGATATGCCAAGAAGGTTGAAAAAATAATAGTGTTCCAATTCATTTTTTGAATCCCTATAGTGTGTTGAAGCATTTTTTCATTTTTTCAAGACCTTATTGATGACTTCTACCTAGCCATTACGTTATTGGTAGTATAGATTTGAGCTATTGTTATCTATTGTGAACTAATGACATATTTATAATTGTGAACAAGTCGATATGGATGACGAGTTTTTGGTATAGACTCTGTTTATTCTTAAGTAGAGAGAAAAAATGTTATGAAGGCGAGTTATCACCCATGTTAAGGTGTAGTGGAGGAAATTTAACTCGAAAGAGGCCACTTTGGAAGATCTTAACCTTATGCGAAAAGCATATATGAGCCTATTCCAAAGGAAATATTGAACACTAGGGACGATGCTATGCATAATGGAGGGAATATTGAATGCCCCCAAATACTGTAAATATTTCATAGTTACTTTTACTACACGAACCTGGTAAATAATGGGATTTGTGAAGAAGAATAATGGAACTATGATTTTTGAAATTACTTTTTAAATGACAAGTCTTGAAACTCATGAAGGAAGAGACCAAAAATGATATTTTCATGTACTATACAGTTAGAGACAGATATTTACTCTCTCTCTCCCTAGAGATAAGGATCTCAGTGGGAAAAAGGGTCAATGAAAGAAAGGAAAAATTGGAGGGACTTGTGGAAGAGAAAAGTAAAAATATAAATTACAGGTGGGATGCTACCATGAAGGCACTCTTGAGTTGGGTTATGAAAAATTTGAGCCCTTAATTTGATGTTTAGATTCTTGGATGGAGTGTAGAAGTATTGATGCTAGACTACACCCTAGAGGACATTGTACATCTATTATTTTGTAGGCTAATGTTGGGGTAGAGAAAAAACGTAATTGTCATTCTGGTGGCCAAGAGGAGAGGTCATTCTCTTAGTGAATTTATGGGTTGTCTATTTCTTGAGATAAGGATGATGCAATATCTATGTAAATTATAGAAATGAACTCTTATTTATAATTAATGTTTATTTTAAAAAACAATATATATTAATATAACTGTAGAATTTATGACTATGTGTAGCACTGAAAGCCATGATATGATATACTATGTTAATAAGAAACTGAGACACTTTGTAAATTTGTTCTTCATTTACTTTTAAAATAAAAGGAGTAAAGGGTATTTATAAATAAATGTACATTAAACCTTGGTTGTTTTAAGAAAGAGTGAAGAAGGAATGGATAATTGAACCAAGGCTTTAGAAACAATGCATGAATGAAATTTTCACTAGATGCGTAACATAACTGGACTTGATTAATTACTTAAGGATAGATGAATGCATTTTTAGCCAAGGAGAGGCAAGATATCATATTGGATGGGGAAGTTATAGAATTTAATAGAAAAGAAACAACAAGGTATGCATAGAATTTCCATTCGGCTAACCATAAGCCTAGAAGCAAAAGGGACTTAATGAGTCAGTTAAGCAATGATTAATATTCTACACATGTACTCATTCAATATGTTCTTACAAAATTAAACTCTGAAGTAGAACAATTGTAAATGTTAAGAGAGGAAGGAATTGGGTCATCATGGCTTCGAAAGGAAACATTTAGTTTGTGGGTCAAGCCCAACTAAACCGACTATCCAAAATGTGTTTGGTTCCCTCCGGTTAAAGGGGTTATTAATAAAATAAATTAAGCACAATTTTAAATTTAAACATAGAGAACCACAAACAATTAAAATTTAAATTTCGAAATACTTCTTCATTACAAAAATTAATAATTTAATAATATTGAAAAAAATACTACATTTGTGAATAAAGTAGAAAACCCACACCATTGTGTATATTTTAGAAGAAACATGTTTACATATATACCAATCAAACCATTAATATACCATTAAACAACACATAACTAGAAAAGATATTGGGCGACTCGCCCTATTGAAAAAAAATATAAATACATAATATTTTATTAGAGACATACAACTTGAGAAAGAACTCCCAAAGTAGGGTTTATAAAATTAATCCCTCGTGTCACTAATTAGACCATGTAATGTTAATGTTTAAAATACAACCAAAATCCGAAGACATTGTTGAGTTCGAGCGTGCACTTATAAGGGCTTAAGCTTATTTTCAAGAGCATAAAATTTAACTTAAGGGTCCCGTTGGACCATACTGAAAATCTTAATATGTGAAACCTATCATGGTCATATAATAGTTTGATATTTGTGGAATTACACAAACCCTGATTTCGGCCGAGAGCGAGAAATCCTGAAAATTGAAAAAGCGAAATTGGAACTTGTAGCGCTATTCAACAACCTCCATTATTTATATACAATTACTTTATAAAATAACGCTGAATTTTTTAATTTTTTAATTTAGATTGATAAAATAGTTTTCTTCATTAAAAGGAAGAAAAAATGTTAAGGGTAAACTTCAATCCTTTTGGCCGAAGGACTTAAACAAAACAGTAACAAAGGCCTCATCGCATATCGCAATCCCAACTAAAATCATCCTTTTGGAAAAAGCAATGCGATGCCACCGAACACATAAAAGTAAATCACGTGAAAATGATTTCATAAACAATAACAAAGGAATAAGCTTTCCGCTGATTGTAAAGTCCATTGCTAGCACCCATTTATCCGCGACGTCACTTGTCGCTTGCCCATCGTCACAAATCCATCTTGGTATCTTTGGTAATTCCCATTCTCAAACCCTGATGCAATATATATCCATCGCGAGAGTGTCAGAAGCCTTTCGTACAGTCGCTTATCGCATGAATTTTGGAATCACAATACTATTATCACATCGCAAAAATTGAAAGAGACTTGGCCCTCCAAATTCCCCAATATATTAATACGCTGATAAAATGCTTACACTTAATTAACAGAAAGCCTTAATTGAATATCAGAGAAGTAGATAGTATTTTTTTTCCAAGTTCCGCCTCCAATAAATCTGTGATTCAATACCTTCATTAAAGCGTTGAGTTGTTAGGTAAACGAGGTTAACCCATGTTCTCAATTATGAAATAGGCATAACAGTATTGATGGTCTTGAGATCCCAAATGATTTTATTGTCTTTTATTTAATGTTTCGATATTTTCTGCATTTAAAATATATTCACCATCATTTCAAAGGATTTGTCTTAATCCTCTTGAATTCTAACTAATGTTCTTCAGTCTCTATTTTTACTCCTTACTACAAATTGGCCCTAAAAAATAAAACTCTTGCAAAATGTCGAAAGTTGCAAAGAAAAACAAGAAACCTAGGGCTACCCCACAATCAACTCCTCCTACTCTAGAAGTCACAGATATTCCTCCACTATTCTCTGGTACAAAATGTACCACATATTGTGGAATTTCTGCATCTGAGTCCATGTACAAACAGTTCGAGGATGGAGAGCTCAAGTAGCTACAATTGATGCCTCATCATCTTTCTAAACTTGTTGTATTGATTTCGTCAATTCCTCATGGCATCAAATTTTCGCTCACACTAAGGTTCTTCCCTACAAATATATAGTGAGGTAGATAATTAATAATTTTAATATTACAGAAAGGAAATTCATGAATTCAAGGGAAACAATAATTGGGTCTTTCAAAGCGGAAGATTTGCAGAAAATGTATTAGTTGCAGAACCCAGACAAGGTATGTGATAAGAATTTCCTATAGAATTTCGCAGAATAAAATAAGCTAGATTCTGAGACGATAATGCAATGTAGACATGACCCACATAAGCATAAACACAAGGATAAGGCTATGTACTCCACATCCTCCCTTGTTGGTCGGCATTGTGACGTTGTTGGTATGATGTGTAGGCAATTAGGGTATTCTAATACAAATACATTTTTAGTAAAATGGGTTCCCCTCATTGATGTTGTATCAGATTCCTGCACTATACTATTCCTCTAATAATATTACTTTCCAAATCCTGGACTTTAAGAAAAAATGGAAAGTCACTACGTCTAAGGAATTTCCCCCCTTCTTGATGAGTGCATACACCATGCAATCAGTATGATTTACCTATTATTTACCAAACATAGGGGAAACATAGGGGAAATGGAATTCAGGGGACCCTACCCCTATCCATATCAACCAAAAATCCTTTGGGAGTCTAATCTTCAGTCTCATTTTTATATAATTTTTTATGGAGTCATATTAGCCCTACATCAAGTTGTCTTTGGAGAGAAAGCCCCAAGGTTGTCAAATGAAGTGAAATATGATTTCCTTGCTATAGAAAAATGGTTTGGAGAGGAATTTTCTACATATTTTAGGGTTTTCGGTAGTCTATCCATGCCTCATGTTCTCCCACTTTATGTCCCAGATAATTTTTTTTCGAGAGAAATTTCCTATTAGACATTAGGACATGGACAAACCAAAGCTCTGAAAGTAGCCAAAAATTCATCATGGCCATCCTTTCCTATCCATTGTGGTGTCTATGCCGGGCTCAAGACTAACCAAATTCAATGTTCAAATTTTTCTACCATGTCCAACAGACAGTCTGACCCAAACAAAGTGGCTCAGAATTTTACAACCCAAATTAAAGTGAGAAAATTTATCCATGAGACCAGTTATTATCATGATCGATTTGAGTCTGCCGAAACATACCTAAAGATGAAAAAGATGGTAGAAATCCATCTCAATCCAGGATAGCTTAATCAATTTAAAGAATACAAAGATAAAAGATTGAGGAATATCCCTCTCGACATGTTGATGGCTTCTCAACCAATTTTATAGAAACAACATGATTTGGAGCATTCTCCAAAGGGCATTGAGGATTTACAGGAAACAGAAGAAACCACATCCCCATAACAACAAAAATTTGAAAAATTTCTTTGCCGTGATTTAGATAAGGTATGGGACCAATTCCAGCAGATCAAGAGTTAAAGACATATGATCCTAAAGAAACATTCAACAGTCCTCAAGGTAATAGATAGAGCTTGCTTACTATTGGGGCTTTTGACAAGTCTTTAAACACATATGATATTGAATTCATTTTGGCATATCCTTCATCATAAGTTTCTCTTAATATTTAAGAGATTCCTCCTCTTGATATATTTTACAGTCTGAAGCATAAGGTTGTGATGAGAAGGCACAGAAATAGGAGAGAGTTGAACAATCCGAGGGTTTAGTTTGTGGAGATATACCAGTGGAGGTGGTGTGGAAAGATCCACAAGCCAACCATTCTAATGACTTAACGAGGCTATCACAATTTTCAAGGGCTTAATAAAACTATGAGTAATAATTTGTTTGGTGCAAATATTATTCAATAATACCCAACCAGTTCCCTACCCAATGTCAAAACATTAATGAAATCTTGGCAGGAAAAGTGTGAGAGGAAGGAAGATAACATTAGAAAATTGTGAAAATTAGATTAGGAAAATTATTGAAAATATATTGTGAAGCCACACAGTTAGTGGTTAATGTTGTGATGCCTTGTTGACACATCCTCTCATATGGTCCCTGTAGTTTCAGATGCAGTGTACACTAGACAGTTGGGCATCAGGCCATCTCGACCTCCTAAATTGAAGCCAATGATGGATATTTATGATCTCAAAAAACAAATGGAAAAGGAGAGATAATCTCACTCATGTGCTTATTATTCAAACACACTCTATTTATGTCCTGTTATCTCTTATATTAAGGAGGGTTGTTCAAACCTCCTCACCACTTTATGTATTTTCTATTTTTACATTCCTAGTTTAGCTATATAAACTCTTTCATGTATTAAAGGAAAGGGTTTTGAATTTTTATAAGGAAGGCCTGGAAAAGTCACACTACTATTCTTTTGTAAATCATCTTAATCAAAAGGTTGGACCAATATTACATCTTTCAAGATTCGATTTATGATATATCTGGTACTTCTACCTCTATGTGGTTGTTGTCTTCACATGTAATTGATAGTCATATTTTTCTTCAAATTATTTTGTTATCTGTGTTCTCTAAATAAAATTTATTATTAATTCACTTTTGAACATGCTACATTTTTATCTTCAAATATATGTACAAGACAATCAATTATTTGATGTGATATTTTTTTAACAATTAATTTCAATTAACTATTTAATCAAAATTAATTATCTTTACTTGTTTTTATTTATGTATGTGTTTTCCAATCTATATTATCATGCACTAAGGAAAATCTTTGAAATCACATACTATATATATATATATATATATATATATATATATATATATATTAGCGTGTTACCACTCTCATTTCACTATATTTATCTCACACCAACTCAATTATACTTTAAAGAGAAAATGGTCACATCATCCCTAGTCAAAGCCACTATTCCAAGCATAAAAGGAATGATTTTCATGTTCCCCAATGGGTCGTCATTCCTGATGTCGACACAACAATTTTTGAGGCCTCAACAAAATTAAAACTTCATAGATTCTATTCAAAATTGTAGGCTTAACTCAAAATTGACCGTGGTTCGAAATTCTATACCTGGAGGAAAATATAATTGAGCTCATAATTAAAAAGGAAAATAAGGAGGTTACATTCTCAAAAAAAATATAATGGCACAAGTTTAATAGGAGAGAACATTACCTAAAAATGTTGTCAGCTGATGCGTTATACAAATTCCCTCTGTAATAAACAATGCAATCAGTATTGTTATTAAAAAAAGAAAAGAAAAGATAATACATAATGGTAACCCTAGCGTGATAACAAAAATAGAACAGGTAATATTATACCTTAATTATAGTGGACTTAGGTTCTTACAGAACGCTGCGACATGAGAATAGCCCTCCATTGGAAACCTTACAAACACAAATTAAAGAAAGTTATTAGGTGGAATACAAAAAGGGATTTTGAATCGTCTCATGAGAAGTGAGAAATGTAAAATTCCTTACCCGTACATGAGAAACCCCAATTACGGTTTAATACTGTTGCAGAGCCTTCTCTTGAAAACAACATGGTGCAAATGGTACAACATAATGACGAGGTGTTTATGACTAGTACCCTAACTGTTTCCCAAAGATTTTGAGTTTTTGGCTAATTTGATTCCATATCTACGCTAGTGAAGGAACCACCTAACCTCTATTACACTCATGATGAAAAATCAAGTCCAATACATCTTCGAGAAGCATCTCGAGAGTTCATTATAGTAAGGAAAATAGTAGGTAAATCGATTCAAAAATACATGTATATGCTTGATATACTTACAATAACCACGTTACATGGAACAAGAAGTACATATTTGATAGTTTCGCCCTAAGACTAACGTTTCAATTGTATGTAGAATTAATTCCAATGTTATGGAATAATAATCAAATGATATATAATGTATACAAGAAAAAATTATAATTTCCTTTCATGGAATATATTTGTTTTTTTGTTTTTACTTGAGGTGTCTTAGCATGTTACAAATGGTATTAAAGCACAATGGTTTCAACACTATGACCTATTGGGTTATTATGAATAACAAGTTTGTAATTCTGCACAAACTAGAGACAATATGAGGAGAGCGGTGGGATTTACACGATAAATTGTGGAAGCTAGACGTGTACCTTTGGTAGAAAACAACCCAAAGATGTGGGTTTAGTTGGGTGATGAATCCCATACTACAAATGCACTGTTGTTAGAAATTGTACAACAACTACGAACAAAAATAAACAATTTAAGAGATGACAATGAAAATTTGAGGTTGGAGGAGGAGATAATTTTGAAAAGTCTTTCGGATAGATAGTATTTGAGAAATCCTGATCACAACCCTGGTAATGAAGACATAGTAGAAGCACATTGTTAGAGGGAGAGGAACCAAAAATATGAGGGAGGTCGAAACAACCATAAAGAAGGATGAGATAAAAATTTTGGTGGAAAGGGAAAAAAAATAAAAGAGCTTGAACTACAAGGTGAATTTAAAAAGGTTTAACCCATGAAGTTTGGTGGGGAAATGCGATAAATTATGGAAGCTCGGGTAAATAATATCAATAAATATTTCCATATGTATGAGTATGGTGAAAATCGAAAGGCTAGGGTAGAAATTTACCAATTGCACAACAAATCCACCTTATGGTGCGAGGAAATTTATACTTTTATGGGAATCAATGAACATAAGGTGACATGGGATATATTCCAATGACATTTGAAATACAAAATTGAGACATTGATTCAATGATGAAAAGGTTAAGGATTTTGACTATTTCAAATTAGGACAAATGTCCATGGATGAATTTGTAAATAACTAATTTCACCTCTTTATTGTAATATGTTCCCTACATTGGGGAAGAGAAAACCATGGTACAAAATTTTGAATTTGTAAATAACTAATTTCACCTCTTTATTGTAATATGTTCCCTACATTGGGGAAGAGAAAACCATGGTACAAAATTTCATTAGTAGTTTGCCTCTTTTTATGAAGCAAAGGATGGAATTTTACAATCCAAAGACAATGGATGAGGTAATTCATAAGGCTCAAATTTTTTATGAGTAATTGAATCAAATGGAGAAGGTGAGAAAATTTAGTTGAATAAGACATGATTTTTTTTCTAGAATACTAGAAATTCAAAGAATAATAGTACTAAAAATGTACCCAAGGGTAAAAAAATAGGAAATTTCGAAAAAATCAACTGAAGCTCATGTCGCAAATGAACCTAGGAAATCTGAAGCTTCCAGAAAACTGAAAGCTAGAAAAAACCAAAATGCTCCCTTACAGTGTGAGGGTTTTTGGGAAACCCCATTATTGCAATAATTGTTTGCATCATGCGAGACTAGAACCAACTGCAAATATTTAAGAATATTATACTATGGGAGAGGTGGAAAGAACTCTAGAAAGGATTAATGCTTCTTTGGAGGATCATTAGGCTGAGTACAAACCTACAATGATAGATTTGGAAAGTAAAAGAGTT
The DNA here is from genome assembly GCA_034641835.2 of Pinus albicaulis. Classification (NCBI taxonomy): domain Eukaryota; kingdom Viridiplantae; phylum Streptophyta; class Pinopsida; order Pinales; family Pinaceae; genus Pinus; species Pinus albicaulis. The sequence continues at coordinate 841,289,308 of CM076574.1, forward strand.
ATTTTTATTGTTTCTATTTTAGTAGACCCATGTGAAACCATAGGTTATATTAACCCAAAAATAGTTGAATCATGCCAATTAAAATCCAACAAATTTAAAAACCCTTGTATCACACTTGCTATTGGGGCTGAAAAAAGGATGAATGCTGAGTTAGACAAATTTACTATTGACGTAGCAAGACGACGAGTTAGAGTGAAATTGAATATGTTACGTTTAAGATGCTATGATGTATTAATATAAATTGATTATTTTGAAAGATATTGGTCCTTAATGAACTGTAAGGATAAGATTATAAACTTCCTCATAGAGGAAAGCCCTTGACATGAAATTCAAGGGATCAAAAGACCTATTAAAGCATGACCTATTAAAATCACACAACTAGGTATATGCCTTATTAAAGGGTGCTAAATTTGCGTTGTTCAATTTGGTTACCCTAACACCAAGGATAAAATAGCCACCTTAGATAGCAGATGAGTCATTGAAGATTTTTCTATCCCTTTTCGTCCCTTTTTCTATCCCTGTCTTCTCATAATCCTATCCCTTTTTTCTCCACCTTCCTATTCATATCTCTCTTTTATCCCTTTTTCACGGAGCCTTCCTTTCTTGTTATAGTTATTCATTTTAAAAGCTATTTATTATAGTTCAATTTAATTAAAGTATTTCTCTTAATATTATTATTTCAATTCTAAGGTAATCCTTATTTATCTTTACTTCCTTTCTTATTTAATATTGCTCCTTATTTGCTATTTTTCCATTTTATTTTTATTCCAATTATTAGTAGTTAATTTTTAATATTTATTTTTAATCAAATATTTCATGTATTTGTTTAATTGAACAAAGAGTAGTATTTAAGTGTGATTCTTTGGATTTTTTTGGAATATTTATGGCTGGAATATGGAAAAAATATGTGTATCCAAATCTTAATTTGTTTGGCTATGGATGAGTGACCTTTAAAAAATTTTAGGGCACTTTGATTGTTAAGAGTTCACCTTTTAAACTTATGATTTGGATGAATCAAGACCATATTTTAGAAAAATTATATTGGAAAATAAACTAGAAAGCTTTCCGAAAAAAGACATTTAAAGACTACTTGATTCAATAATGCTCCTTAGACTAGATACTTTTTTAATTCTACTTTCCTCAAAATGATACTCATTATTATTATATTAATAATATATCGTAATAAAATTTTAATAAACTATTTCTATTGTGATCCAATATTAAAATAATTTGATTCCAATAAATATGTTAATTTTAAATTAAGATATTAGTTAACATAATTTGATGTTGATATCAAATTTATTTTTTAACTAATTCAGCTAAGTGACTTCTTAATTATTGAACTCTATTAATTTTACCCAATTTTATTTTTCATATTACTTTTTTTAATTTGTATTCAATTCTATTTTTTTATTAATTTATATTTTTCGTTCCCCTTTTATATATTAGGTTAATCAATATCCATTTTTTTCATGTTAATCAATATTAATTATTTAAACAATTGTTTCATCATTATCACTTCTCTTAATGGCTACATTTACACCACACTCATTCTCAGTTTCCTTAATGGCTAAGAGGTGAATTCTATAGGCCAGTATGGGAGAGATGTGTAATAATGACCACTTAAACAACAACTTACATAAAAATATAAATAAACAATAAAAAATAAATTAAAAATAAATTCAAACAATACAGATTTAATATTAAGAATTTGTCTTCTATGATCTAATTATATTTTATGATTAGATTTGATTATCACCGAAGGATTTTTATAATATAGATTTAAAATATGAAAAGGTTTATGAACACTAAAAAAAGGGATATGGAAAATAAATAAAAGTATTTAAATAAACCAGAGGTATTGTAAATAAATAAAACCTCTTTTTTATACTTACTCCAGAAATATGGTAAATAAATAAAAATATAAATAAAGTAGAGATATGGTAAATATATATTTATAAAAACTCAAAAAAGAGGTTTTATTTAAGTGAAGCCTGTGTACCAAATACCATGGGACAAATACCATGGGCCATATTTATAAAAGAGGTATGGTAAATAAATAAATATAAAATAGGTATAAAGAGGTAACGTATATAAATAAAAATATATCAAATAGGATTAGATATCAACGTATCATTATATACCAAACATATGGGCCAAATACCTGTTGGAAATATTGTCATTGATGGCAAAGGATCAGAAAGGAGTTACACCAGAATTATCATTGATGACAAAGGAGTAGAGAAGCAGCAATTATAAGGCAAAGGAGAAGATCACGCAATGTGCAACAAAGATGAAAAGGATCTGCAATAGAAGTATATCCTAAAGAAGAGCGAAGCAACAAAGAGGCAAAGGAGCAGCATCGAGAAGATTTAGCGTGACAATTGAAGGAAAATAAGCAGCAAAAGAACAAAGGCAGTTAAGGTAGTGAAAGGAAACGAAAGGCACCAAAGGCATCAGAGATAGAACAAAGACAGAGAAGAAGAAAAAACAGAGAGGTAGTGAATGCACCAGAGATACAACAAAGACAGAGAAGAAAAAAAAGCAAAGAGGCAATGAATGTATAGAGGCAACGAATGTAGCGAAGGCAATGAATGCAGCTGAGAAGGAACCAAAGGAAGAAAGGCAGAAACGGAAACAAAGAATCAGAAATAGTTGCAGAGATGAAACGATTACCACAGGGGCATCAAACATAGCAGAGAAGCAGGTGAGACAAGGGAGGAAACGAATGGATCAGAGATAGCAAAGAGGTAGAGATAGATGAAGGCATTCAGATTTTCCAGACATAGTGAGGACTAGAGATCTTACACAAAGATTATTAAGAAAAGAAAGAGAGGCGAGAGACGAGAGAAAGAGAGGGCTTTAATTAGTATATGTCGAGTGTGATAGCTTAGGATGAAATACATTAACAAAGACAAGCAGAGGAGGAACATGATGCAGAAATTGGAGCTACAAAGTGAGACAGTGTACACAAATGAAAAATTGTCTAAGGCAGAGAATTATTTGAAAAATTCCAAGGCAGGTGAACAAAATGTCAGGATTAGATCGCAAAAGTGAAGGCAAGAGATGGACGGTGAATATAGAATCGCATCAGGAGTGATTTCACAAATCACAACATTTAAGAGTTTAACTTTAAGGCATCACATGGTAAGTTAAAGTATTTTTGATGCGAAATGGAGAATACACGTGTTGGCACGACGCAATATTGCAGATTGCAAGAAATAAAGTATAACTAAAAAGAAAATATTATAAAGTGCGAAGTGAGATCAGATGAGGACCGTTAGATCTGGGACTAGATCAACAACAAAAGATGAATCATGAGACAACTCATTGCAGCACTTAAGGGATAATAGGAAGGTGACCGAAATTTAAGTTAGATTTTTTGCGATGCGAAATTGAGGGACACGTGTCGACCTTTCACAACATTACATCCCGTAAGAAATAGGGCTTAACTTCGAAGACATCACAAGGTATGTTGATTTGTTTGTGATGCGGTAAGGATCAAGCGAAACGATGCGATAAAGGGAGTCCACGTGGCAGCACTGCGCCCGAGCACAGATTGCAAATCACATGGTTTAAGTTTTATCGGTAATGGTAGAGTGGGAAACCTACGAGCAAGCATTTGCGATGAGATATGATTGATTAAGCACTATGGGACCCGATAGCCCTTGTTCCGTGTATGTTATATGCGCCATATTATAAATTTTATTTTGTTAATTCCTAATTGTATGTGTGTTATATATATATATATATGCGATGTTGATAGATAAATGTATGTATGTTGATTAAAGCTTGGATTTGTAATCCACCATGTTTATAAAGGGAGTTGTATGTGGGCCATATCCTAGAGGCCACAAAGAAATGATCTAAATGCAAATCAAAGGACAAGGAGCTTGGGCATAATAGTTTTATGACAGTAAAGCTAACGAAGGGGTTGAACATGGAAGAAGAGTCGAGCAAAAAGGGGAATTTATGCAATAAAGATTGAATATAACAGCAAAAGTAGAAAATACACAAAGACAACAAGCAGAAGAGGACAAACGCACATCCAAGCGAAGAAACTGATTGGTTGAGTAAATAATTGATTGTAACTGAAAATGTATTATTTATTTTTATATTGTTTGTGATTCAAAGGCAAGTCTCCGCAGGCAAATAAAAACTCCAATTTGATATTGTCATGGTTTTATATATTGTTGTAACATTCAGAATATGTTGAGTAAGAAATGAGTGGGTGAAAGGAAAGAGTCTTGCCTATTAACATCATATTCCCTGTAGAATGCAAACATCCATGAAGTTATTTGTATAAAAAAGGTAATATCCATGTGCAAAAGGTTATGAAAACAGAGAGAGAGAGAGAGAGAGAGAGAGAGAGAGAGAGAGAGAGAGAGAATGCAGCAGAATCGAATAGAGTTGAATATTTTTAGAAAGCTGCAGAATGGAAAAGAGAATAAGAATATAAGAAAGTTGTAGTAGGTTGGAGAGAGGAATGATAGTGATGTTGTGCATATCAGGAGTTTAGATGAAGAAAATATTAAGGCTAAAACGACAGTAGTGAATAAGGAGTAAAACATTATTGATATCGAGGTAAATCAGCATATGATTTTATTGTAGTATGATGGAGTTGGTGCTTCCATATCAAGTTGTAGCTGGTTGATGTAGGAGCCTCCAATGGGTTGTAGCCTACATAAAAATGCATGGGATTTGGTGCTTTTGTTTCAAGTTGTAGCTTGATAGATGTTCAGTTGGAGTTGGTTGAGGTAGGAGCCTCCTAATGGTTGTAGCCTGTAGAAAATAGATGGGAGTTAGAGCTTCCTTTCAAGTTGTAGCGTGCAGAATTTGAGGTAGTAGCCTCTTGTAGGTTGGATCCTATATAAAATTAGTGGTGAGAGGGAGTTGGAGCTTGCCTTCGCATCACAACAATAATAATATGTGGTTTTCTACCTTATGGGTTTCCTCTTATATCTATTGTCTATGTGCTTGATGATTATGTGTTGATGTGATGTTTTAATCTGCTTAGTTACTTGCTCTACACATATTAACTTTGTTGAATCATTATGTATTAAGCTACATATGAACTGAAGGTGTAATTAAGTTGAATAAAAAGATTTTTAAATGTCCATGAATGTATTAAACTGATTCAACCCCTCCCCTCCCATCTTAGTTTAACTAAGAGTTCATCAATTGGTACCAGATCCAGTTCCTTCTGTATCAATTTAACAACTGGAAGTAGATCCTAGGTCCCCAAGATGGCTAGCCTAGAAGGATGCTCAACAAATAAAGCCCCACTTTTTACTGGAACAAACTATGCTTTCTGGAAAATAAGAATGGGGATGTACATAATGTCTCTAGGAATAGAAGTTTGGGTTGTTGTGGAAGAAGGATATGCTCCAAAGGATATTGACATAGAAAAAGATGCCAAAAAAATGTTCATAGCCAATGCAAAAGCCATGAAAGCACTTTTGAGTGGTATGTGTGAGTCTGAATTTGTCAAGGTAATCCACAGCGTGACTACCAAAGAAATCTGGGATACATTAGAAAATATCCATGGGGGAGAAAAAATGGTGAAGATGGCAAAGCTACAAATGTATAGAGATCAGTTTGAAAATGTGAAAATTAATGAAGATTAAGATATAGCCAGTTTTTTCTTAAAGGTTGTGGAAATTATGAATAACATGGAAGCTCTAGGAGAAACCATTTAGGAATGTGTAATTGTGCAAAATATATTGAGATATTTACCATCTAGGTTTAACACTAAGGTTTTAGCCATAGAAGAAACAACAAATTGGGAAACCGTTACCATGAACCAATTTCTTGGAAACTTAACAACTTATGGGATGAGAATTCCACAACGGAAGTTAAATGTGAAGTTCGAGGCAGCATTTAAGGTAGACAAGTGCATGAAAGAGAATGAAGACACGTGGTCATGCTTAGATGAAGAAGAGTCCAAATTCGTTGGAAGATTGGATAAAGGCACAATAAATACAAAGGTAAAATTCCATTTAAGTGCATTAAATGTGGAAGAGTGGGGCACTATGCATCTATATTTCCTCATAAGAAAATAGAGAACCAACCATAAGAGACAGAGAAAAAATAAATAAATATATGGTAGAAATGGAAGAGAGTAAATAGAAAATCATTTTATGCTCAGCAAGATAGTGTTGGAAATATTGTCATTGATGGCAAAGGATGTGGCAAAGGAATTGGCATCTAAATGTAGCAGAGAAGAACAGAGAAAGAATGCATCTACAGTTTGAGCTATAGAGAGCAGTATCAGTCAAGGAGCAGGGACAAGCTGTGAATTGAAAGTTGTCCAGAGACAGTATAGGAAGAAAATGGCCATCAAATAGAAAAGGTTTTGCATTTTTTGTGAATTATATATATATTCTTGATAGAATTCAGAAGGAAGGACAGTAGATTCCCTGTGGACAACTATGAATCATTATCCGTAAACATCATAAACCTTGTGGCAAGGATTCGAAATTAAAGATTTAGTGTATAAATTGAAGGAATTAATGGTTGCAGAGATATGATGATTGAAACATAGTACAGTGATAAGCTTGCGCAATCAAGAACTTGAATATATAAGCGGAACTGTGACAGGACAGGAAGCAGAATTGAAGACAGAGTGAAATTGTGTTGTGTCGAGGTCGGAAGGCAGCAACCGATGTAAATAATGTATGTTAAAAGACTCAAACAAAAATTTTGAACATAGCGTTAAATTTAGCAATGGATCTGTAATAAAAGGAAAGACAATAAAGCGCAAATTAATTATAATAATACATTGAAAAAGCGACGGAACCCTGCGTGGAAGAGCGGAACCACGACCGAGTGAACAGTGAAGGTGGTTTACGGTTTTGATCGCACCACCTATGCAGAGTAAGCGGTATTTTGGGAGTTTGGAGTGATTCCATAGAATGCTCGACATGCGTCCTTGTACGACTTCACAAAACCACTTACCACTGCGCGCCATCGCGTGTTATATTTCGACCCAGGACGCCCAGCGATATTGTTGTGGGCTGTTGATCTGGAGGGAAGTCATCGGACGGTCATCATTTGTTGAAGGTGCATGAAGATTAACATACGACAGACCATCGCACGTTAACGTTCGGCATCGAAGGTCGAGCGATATGCATATACGCCATTGATCTGGAAGCTTCCTAATCTAATGGTGATTGGACGCTGGACTTGTGAGAAATTTACTTATGGTACCGTGCGCGTATATGATTGGCTATTGACTATATTTGTGGGTCTGGGGTCAAATTTTTACCATATTGTTTGAAAGCGTTAAATTGCGAAGGGCTAACTTTAATCCTAAAGTTCTGTTCAAAGTTATAAATATATTTATTTATCAATTTGTTCAAATTGAAAAATAAATTAAAAAGAAATAAAAGAGGTACGTAAGGGTGGTAAATAAAAATACTGTCCAGGAATACCATTAGCAATTGGATGGTTTTGACCCAAGGTTTTATTAAAAGCGAAAACTATATAAGGTGATGAGAATCATGAAGAATGGTGTGCATACGAAAGGGTTGATAATAAATGAATCTCTTTTAGAGATATATGTATGAATAAAATCTGATATATCTGGATCTATGGTGCACCGGTGAATATGATTGATCAAGATTTCTAGATCAGATGAAGATTAATTCCTGGTTTAATCGACTGACGAAATCATGAAGAACGTATGCATGAGTAAGGGTTGTGAATGAATACTTCACTTGGAAGTATATCTGTATGGAATGGGTAACATATTGCTAAGAGATCTAAATTAAGGATGCACCTCTAAAATAAATAAATAAATCTGGTGACCGACAAGATATGTTGTGTGGAACATGGTGGATCTAGTATGAAAATTAATGAAATGTGGTCCGAAGTGATGCTGAGGGTCGAAGCCTTCAGTAAGGGGGTTGTAGCTCCCTTCCAGTGGTAGCTGGTAAACGAGAACAGGTTGTAGCCTTTCGCAAGTGGGTGCCTGCGTGCTGATATGAGTCTGCACCAACATCAAATTGTAAAAAGTTTTTGCTATAATAAATATTGAAGGTTGAGATTATAGCAGCGGTGGTTTTCTCCCGAATTGGGTTTCCAGATTAAATCCTGGTGTTCATATGTGTTGTTCATGTTTGATGGTTTTTTCTGTTATTTATATTCATTCTTAATGCTTATCTAATGCAATGCTCTAAGTAAAGACATAATAAGATATCTAGACATACATGTTGGATGCAGTACTGTAACATATGGTTTTAATAGAAAGAGAAGAAAAAGTGTTCAGCCCTAAATACTGATTCACCCCCGCTCTCAGTATTTTTCTCAACAATTGGTATTAGAGCAGGTCCTTCTGAAAAGTTTAGCCACTAGAGGGAAGATCAAGAAAGATGAGAAATCAAGATGGAACAGCATCTATCAGGCCTCCGCTCTTTAACAGAAACAATTTAATCTTCTGGAAAACAAGGATGAGATCCTATCTTCAGTCTCTGGGAGCAGAGGTATGGGCAATTGTTGAACGAGGATATCAATATCCAGCTGTAGTACCAACAAATCCGACGGAAAGAAAGAATTATGAAATAAATGCAAAGGCGGTCAATGCTCTATTAAGAAGTCTAACTGAATCAGAATTTGTCAAATTCATGCAGATGAATACAACAAAAGCAATATGGGACAAAATAATTCTAAGTTATGAAGGTGATGCAAAGGTAAAAGGTGCTAAACTCCAAACTCTCAGAATTCAATATGAGAATCTAAAAATGGTAATGAGGAGAGCATTGCCAATTTATTTTTACGTCTTGATGATATTGTAAATCGTATGAGAAATATGGGAGAAACAATAACCGAATCTACTTTGGTTGAGAAAGTCTTCAGATCACTAACGACAAAATTTGAGTCAAAAGTTTCTGTTCTTGAATAAAAGCGGGATCTTCAAAATCTTACTGTGGTGCAACTTCATGGCATACTAGCTGCATATGAAATGAGAAGAGGAGGACCATCTGAAGTCAAAGAAGCAGTCTTTAGAACTTCTACAAAAGGGATGGAAGTACAAAAAACAGAAGGATCAGGACATATCTCAGAAGAAGATGAGATAAACTTTGTAAAGAAAATTCAACTTGGCACAGGACGGTTCAGAGGTAAGCTTCCTTTCAAATTTTTTGATTGTGGAAGAGTTGGTCATTATGATGCTAAGTGTCCTTATAAAGAAACACATAAAAAGGGTAAGGAAGTAGCAAGAATGAATAAGAATCGTTTTAGCACTAGAAAGAGTTACTATACTCATGAAGACAGTGATGGGTTATTTGATAGTGAGGAAGAATGTGAACAAGATCTTAGGCTTCTCATGGCATTTGAAAAAGAATCTAGAGAAGAAAAGGATACTTTTGTGGATGCTCTAGAAGACATTGATTTTCTTGATGAAAACACTAAACTCAAAATTTGCTTAGAAGAGAATAAAATAACCATAGAAACTCTGAAAAATCAGCTTGAAGAAAAGGAGAAACACAATGAGAAATTAGAGTGTGAAGTAGTAAGTTTAAGAAAAGAACTTGAGAAATTAAAGACTCTGAATCTTATATTTTCTAAAGGATTTGAAACCTTAGATGAGATTATCAAGGTACAACATTCTCCTCTTATAAAGACAAGTCTTGGATATATTGGAGAATCTTCTCAGGCTTCAGCACCAAATTATCTAAAAGCAGATACAACTGGTTTACAACATGCTACCACTCAACAAGGGAATAAAGAATATTTATAGGTAAAGCATGATCATCTCAATTCAAAGAACACTAACAGGAATGTCTTTCAAAGAAACACCAATCAACAGGTAAAATCATGTAGAAGATTTTATGATCGTAGAAATTTCTTCTTCAATGGACAATGTTTCTCATGTCACAATTTTGGTCATAAAGCTATTCAATGTGTAGCATATAGAACTATCATGACAAGAGAAGAAAGAAATAAAAGGATTGATATTGAAACAAATAAGAATACCTATAACAAATTTTCTCCTCTTCAAAATGAAGTTGAATGTGCTTATTGCAATAACGTTGGCCATGAAGAATCTGAATGCAGGAGAAACGTTCAGCCAAAAGAACATGTTCCTTCAAGCTCCAAAGTATGGAAAAATAAGGAATTACAGGTTGAAAACTGTGGCATAGCGTTGTTTGCAGAAGATGAAGAAAAACAATGGTACATTGATAGTGGATTCTCAAGACACATGACAGGTGATAAAACCAAACTTCTTGCATATAGTGCTCTTGAAAAAGAAAAGAATGTTACATTTGGAAATGATACTCCTGTAGTCATTAAGGGAAAAGGATCTGTTTTTCTAAAACAAAAGGTGAAAGCTAATGAAGTCATGTATGTGGATGGATTAAAGCTTAACTTGTTAAGTGTAAGTCAAATGTGTGATCAAGGAACTGAAGTTGTCTTTAGTTCAAAAGATTGTGTGGTACGTGATCTTGATACAGGTAAAACAATTATAAAATGAAAAAGAACTCCAAGAAACCTGTATATATTAAAGAACTACAAAGAAAATTTTTATTTGTGCAAACATTAGACTAATCACTGTTATTTTGTGTCTTAAACCTTTACCAAGTATCTTCTTACTAAATAATTATTTTAAAGAAATATTGAGTATTGATATCTGAGGATCCACCTCTGTACTTGGTTTATCACTTGTTTAAAATATGGTACTGAGACTATAATTAATTAAAACATCTTAGGTGTGGAACCTTATTTTCATATGTCTCAGTACTCACAATAACCTCCACCTATCCATACTTTATTCTCTAGCTATCATTGGATCGTCTGATCGCTTCAGATGAAACCAACTATGCAAAGGATTGAGGAGGAAGGTTAGGGTAACTACCCACCCCCAACCTCCCTCCAGTGAGTCATTCCTTCAGCCGTAGTGGGTAGAACTCAACTCTACAACTTGAGTTTTTTACCAAGATATCAATAAGAGGCTCCTTCATGGTTAAGATGTTGCTGATGGGAAATTTGTTGTTCACTCTCAGTTGTGATGAAGGTAAGGTTCAAAATTTATTTTCTTAGTTTAGAACCCTTTTTTTTTCCTCTTAAAACAATCTCTTGGGTGAAATTTTGAGTTTCTCTGGTGTTGGATTTTCGTTGCACAAGTTTTCATTGTAGGCCTCGAGCTAGATCTCTGGCTGACCTCTCTAGAAATGATTTTATTAGGCCGAAAGGATTTTTTGTTAGCTCTAGCTCAGACGCGTGACCACTTAAGCACCGTGGGTAAGTGAAGCTACGGTTTATCATATTATTTTCATGCAATGTAATTTCATATCTTTATCCTATGGTGAGGGTTTAATCTCTACTAGGTATAACACCGTTTATCTAAGTAGCCACAAGTTCAAGGGTCCAATGATGCTTGAAGAATTTGGGGTTTTTTCATCCATTCACTCCCGCGGCTACCGGTAAGTATTGTTTCCCATTCCCCCTCAGTTATTCTAACCCTTGAGCCTCAGTGCAATAATAAAATTCTATCCCCCTTTGCCATTTGCACGATAGGGGTTTTTCCTGGCAAGGATGTTCTCGGCCCTGCCGTAGCATAGCAGCTTTGCTCTAGAGTTTTTAGTGGATATTTTCTACCTAGGCTTGCCCCATTTTTAGGATTATAATTACCCATGTTTTTATGTAGAACCCTAAACTGCTAAGATTTATGCATGACATAACTTCATTTTCTCTTATGTATATTATTAATGTATTAGTTTTTTTGTTCCGGATTTCAGATTGGTTTGTATGAGAGTTTGGTCTAGTTTTTCTCTGTGCATATATTAGACGGTTTTAATTCCTCACTCAATATCATTAACGGTTATTAAGATATGTGGCATAGTCTTGTGATGCTCCAATATTTAAGTTCTTTTTCACATTTGGCCCTTTTGCACAGTTGGCTTAATCCTCTTGGTTGAACATGCATGATAATTATCTTTCTACTGTGCATTCTCTTGAACTCTAGCTACTGGCAGATGGGACCAGAATCCTCAACCCTCCTCCTGATTCCTAGTTCTAAACCCACAGTTGTTGCCCTCACACTTCTGGAGATATAATATATGAATTGACAGTTAAAGTTTTTCTAGTTATTAACTTTTGGGTTTTACTTTATGTACTGTGAGATGTGCAATGCATTTGGTTCTGAACGAGTTTTAATTTTCATCATAGGTGGAAAAAATTAGTTTTTTTTGGATTGTTTGTTTCCTTGAAGTGCTTCTATAGTTATAAACAGAGGATTTACATTAATATTTATGATAGAAAATAGAAGATCCAGTCTAATCCTAGTGGATAATCTAATTTTAGTTTCTTTTTCTTAGCATGCATTGCACTACTTTTATTAACAACTAATTAATATTCCAAATATAAATGTACAGCTAAAATCTTGCACTCCTCGCTAAAATTTAAATGCACCATGATTCAAATATTTGATATCTATAATGTACATACATGGTTATTAGCATTCTTTTCTATAACATTTGCACAATGTTAACCTTGCATTCTTTACTATAATTTAAATGCATCAGTTTCTCTATGATTCATCTCTGCAAGTTAAATGTACTGTTTTCTAGTATTTATTTCTGTAGTTTAATACACTATTAAGCTATGCACTATCAATCTAGCAATTAAATATCAAACTCAGGACATTGAAATACCTATTTTAGATGTCCATTTCCTAGTAACTGATAGTCCTCCCAACCTTGAGCAATGCTATTACGTCCTCGACTCCCCCCTTGCTCCACACCAGGGCTGAGGTATTTTCCTGAGAACAAAAGTTAGAACTTGGAATCACAATCTAGTCTTAACTTCTCTCGGAAATTTCTAAGTTCTGTTGGTTCACACACTAGCTCTCGACAGCTCAGAGCAACCACCTGTTTCTTAACCCTCACCTCCTTCTGCACAGAACCCCTTTCCCGCTTATGATTTTTCTCTAAATCCTTTTGGGAATTTAACTGTCAGAACTGCCTCAACCTCTTTTCCCTCGGTTCTTGGAATATTTACCAAACAGTTACTTTTCTTTAACTCAAGGAAATTATCATTAAATTAATCTCTTCAAACAAAAGGTTATGTAATAAATTATATTAATGAATAATGATTTTTTTATCCATTAAGAATGTAGCTTAACAGATTTATAAAACAATGGTTAAATTAAAAACAAGGGGTTACAATTGTGCATGTCATATATTCTAACCTCATCTTACCTAGGGGAGGTGTAGTAGGAGCAATAGAGGGATCCACCCAGTATGAGGCGAGTACGAGAGTCTACATGTTACTCATAATTAATAATTAATAATTAAATCGAGATAATTTTAAAATAGAAAGAGGTAAAAAAACATAAAATTAATGATTATAAGTATAAATATAATCAATAATTAAATCTACATAGATCAATTTTAATTTTGGATCTACCAAGCATTTGAAAGGAAAATATCTTATGCAACTCTTTTTTAAAGTGAAAAAAAATTGGATCCTCTTCACCCGTGATAAATACTTAATTAAGATGAATTTAAATTGATTTTAGTTTATTTCTTAAATTCTATTAGATATATTTTACTATTTTATTTGATTTTAGAATTTTATAACTAATCATTTATTTTAATTATTTTTTAAGCGAAATAAATATATTTAAGTGTAAATGCTTCAATTATATAAGTGGATTCCATTAAATTATAATACCACTAAATTCCATTTAGTTAAAATTTATAATTCTAAATATATGAACATATATAATTCCAATTTTAATTTAAATATGATTTATATTAATAATAATAATAATATAATTTTAAAGTTAAAATTAAGAAAGACATTAAATTAGTGCTTCCAATATTAAATTATTATTTGAAAAATTCTTATAAGACAAGGTATCTACTTCTAAATTGGTTTTTGTTAAACCAGGAAAAGACTACTTTCAGGTGAAAATGGCGCGGGCCTCTTAGGAACGACAACTGGATTAAAACCCTGCAGAACCCTGATCTCGGTTCTGCAAGCCAGCCTGCAACACTAACCAATACAAGACAGATCTGTAACGACGCTCTCACCTGATTCGTCTCATGAACAATTCCGGGGGGGGGTTCGACCCCCCCTTCTTTCACGCCTTTCATTTTCGGCAGCATCCCTCTGGAAACCTCCAACTTCCCTTCCAGCTCCAGAACTAAGGGAAACAACCACGAATCAGAGCCAAAAGGAACTGCGTCAGTGGGGCACAATCCAAATCGACACAACGAGCAAGAATCGTCCCCATGCAAGCCCATCTCGAAGGAAATACCAATACTAATAATTGAAGATCCATGGATAGACGAATATAGAGACCACATGAGTAAGCACGCCCTGATCTGCAGATTCATGGGGGTCCAACTGAACGAAAAGGCTCTCTGCTGGTGGATAAACCAGAAATGGAAACCCAAAGGGGACTTCAATCTTCAGCTGGGATCGAGGAGCTTTTTCACTGTCATCTTTGCCCACAGGGACGACCGAGATCGTATCTTCGAAGGAGGACCATATTTCTACAACTGTGCTGGACTATACATCACGTACTGGAGGCCAAACTTCGCTCCAGAACAAGAATATTTCAAAAAATTTCCAGTGTGGATTCGCCTTCACTCTTTGCCTGTGGATTACTGGAACAAGCTAATCTTGGAGGCCATAGGAAACCTGCTGGGAGTCTTAATCAAAGCCTAAGATCTAACATCACAAGGTAAGTACACTGCTTATGCTAGAATCTATGTTTACATGGATATTTCAGGACCCCTCCCAGGCCATATGGAGCTGATCCACAGAGGAGTGCACTGGAAGCAAACCATTGATTATGAAAATATCCCATTCAGATGCCGAACATGCAGCCAACACGGAAATCTCAGTCATGGATGCCTTGTCAATCAACCACAGCCTAAGGCACAACAGAAACAAGGGGATACTCCAACACCTGGCTTCACCCCCGCTTCAAGAAAGAATAAAGGGAAGAAAAGAAAAAAGGCTCCAAAACGCCCCACCAACACTACCCCCACTAATAAGGCCTCCACCCAGCAAAATAGCTTTGAAATTCTGGGCAATCTTGACTCATCAGAGCACCCATCAGTCCCTCAAGCCCCCACTAATCATGATCCAACAGGTCCAAGTCAACCCACGCCTACCACCAAAGCTCCAAGCCCAACCTCTGACCCAATCCACGCCCAGGCACCCCAACACCAACAGGACTCTGCGCTCATCCATAATAACACCAGCCACACCTCAACGCAAACCCAGCAATGCATAGAAATGCAACCAGATCAACCCTCCACAACCCCCTCAAACAATCCTCTGGAGGAGATCCTTGTCGATCTAGATCTTTAAAGGGTCAACGAGCAATGGTCCAAATTGGGAGTCGATGCCATTCCTCAAGAACATCTGGAGAAGATAGAAATGGCCTACTTGCAACTGGAATACATCAACCAGAATGCAGCCAAAAGGCAATGGGGAAATAGAAGTCAAACAGGTATACGAGCCAACATGGATCTGGATCAATACAAACCACAAGGACCAGGTAGAAAAAGAGGGCTCAAATCCACAAGACAGAAAATACAAGAGCTAGGCAGACACCTAATCAATGAGGGAAAAATCAGGGCATTGGTCCTTTCTGCTCCAAAGACAGCTCAATGAAAATCACAACTTGGAACATCAGGGGGCTCAACGGCACCTCCAAAAGAAGGATCCTGAAAAATCGCCTATTCTCGTAGCACCCAGACATCGTCCTCCTGCAAGAATCCAAATGCTCTTCCAAGAGCACAGAAACTCTCAAAAAACTTGTTTCCAACAGTCATCAATGCATAAGCATAGATGAAATTGGGCAAGCAGGAGGGTTGATCACGTTCTGGAACAAAATCAGATTCACAGTACAGAATGCTCTATCCACCAAGCACTCATTATCGGTGATTTTCAACATGCCAGAATCATGGCAATCGATCTGCGTTACCAATGTATATGGACCCGAATGACTTCAGGAAAAGCTGGAGATGCTGCTAGACCTGGACGAAGTCAGACAACACCATGGAGAAAATCACTGGATTTTAGGAGGATACTATAATATGATTACCAATCTAGCAGAGAAAAAGGGAGGCCTATGAAGACTGGATAAGGACTTGGAAGCATTCAACACTTTTATTGCTGAATCCAAACTCATTGACATCCCCACCGTTAATGGTCTGCATACATGAAACAACAAGCAAGGAGGAAACCGACAGATAGCATCAAGGCTTGATAGATTCCTCATGTCGGAATCCATTCTGTTGCACAATATAGACATGGATGCCAGCATTCTGCCCATTGGAGGATTTGATCACTGGCCAGTACAGATCCACTTCACTAATTTGGATAAACCCCACAACAGACCTTTTAAATTTGAATCCTTCTGGATAAAGCACCCATCATTCATGCAGAATATACAAAACTGGTGGACTCAAGCCACCATAAGGAGCGGCAACATCATGTACATATTCCAGCAGAAGCTCAAAACCATAAAGACTAACCTCAAACAATGGAACAAAAATACCTTTGGCAACATATTTCAAGCCAAAAGAGAACTTGAAGAAAAAATGGCGAACCTCCAGCAAACATTGATCACAGAAGGGCCCAATGAGGAGCGGAACACTCAAGAATCGAATCTACAAAGGCAATGGAAAGAAATATTAAAATAGGAAGAGCTGCTGTGGAGACAGAAATCGAGAGTGCAATGGTTAAAACAGGGCGAGCGCAACACCAGCTTCTTTCACAAGTCAACCATCCAACATAGAGCTTTTAATCGCATCCTCTCCCTCAAGAATGTTGATGGCGATCAAGTCTTTTCAAGGGATCACATCAGATCTGAGCTCAACACCTATTTCACCTCTCTTCTCAGTGAACCCCTTCAAGATCGATCCCAAGCCATAAAGGAAATAATGGAGGCCA
This sequence comes from Pinus albicaulis, assembly GCA_034641835.2. Classification (NCBI taxonomy): domain Eukaryota; kingdom Viridiplantae; phylum Streptophyta; class Pinopsida; order Pinales; family Pinaceae; genus Pinus; species Pinus albicaulis. Next base: position 841,306,225 of record CM076574.1, read on the forward strand.
TACCCTGCTTAGTTACAGAGGATCAAAATGCCCTGCTTCTAAGAGAGTTTACTGAGTAGGAGATTGAAGAAACAGTCTTCACCATGGCCATGAACAAGGCCCCCGGACCTGACGGATTTACAACAGAATTCTTTAAGGCATGCTGGCCCATTATTAAAGCTGAACTTCTCATTCTTATAAGAAACTTTCACAGAACCAAGAAATTCCTACCTGCCATCAATGCCACTTTCCTTACCTTAATTCCCAAATCGAACCAGGCTGACTCCCCTGACAAGTTTCACCCCATAGCCCTTTGCAATGTCCTTTGTAAAATCTTTTCCAAATCGATGGTTGGCAGACTTAAATCCGTCTTCCCCTCAATCATTTCTCAAGAGAAAACTGGCTATGTCGAAGGCAGGCAGATCACTGATAGCATAAACCTCACCCAGGAAGTATTGCACTCTCTCAAAGCAAATAGAACTCCAGGCATGTTAATCCAGCTTGACCTGTCCAAGGCCTTTGACAGAATCAGCTGGAAATACGTGAGAGCAATCCTCCAAGCTTTTGGATTTAATCAGCTTTGGATAAATTGGATAATGGAACTGGTCTCGGGTGCTTTTTTTTTCTATTATGCTAAATGGAGGACCCCTACAACCCTTCAGTACATCCAGGGGTATAAGACAAGGAGACTGCCTGTCTCCTTTTCTCTTCATCATAATGGCAGAAGGGCTGGGTAGATCTTTAACCAAGGAAAAGCAGTAGAACCAACTCAAAGGCATCAAACTGGTACACCAAGGACCCACTGTAACGCATCAACAATTTGTTGACGATACCATGCTCATGGGCGCCCCCACAGTGCAGGAAGCTCGAACCATTAGCAAGGTGTTAAAAACCTTCTCGGAAGCCTCAGGTATGGAAATTAATCTAACCAAATCCAAAAAAAAATTCTTCAACACATCCATTCCTATGCAGAGAAATCTCAACAGAATTCTGAATATTCAAAAGAACTCCCTTCCAACCAAATACCTTGGTATACCGCTTTCGGAACATGCCTACAGATCGAGCAGCTGGGAAGCCCTCCTCAACAAAATGAGAGCCAGGTTAAGCAGTTGGACCCACCGGGCATTAAACATGGCCAACAGACTGATATTTATAAATTTTGTCCTTCAAACCATGCCAGCCTACATGTTCTCAGCACTTGCAGCCCCTAAGGCAGCTTATAAGACCATCCGAAACATTCAGCGCTCTTTTCTCTGGAATGGACCCTCAAAGAAATCCAAATGGGCCCTCCTCAAATGGATAGACATCTTCAAACCAAAAATGGAAGGAGGTTTGGGCCTTAGAGACCCTGAGATATTAAGCAAGGCCGTAGTAGCAAAAATCTGGTGGAGATGGGTTGAAAATCCTAACTCCCTCTGGGGCGCCCTGTGGAAAGTGAAGTATACAACCCAAATCAGGGAAAAATACCTCATCCGGCTTATAGGCACCACTCAAGGATCCCCCATCTGGAACAAAGCCTGGGAAAATAGACATATTGTTCGACAGCATAGCTTCTAGGAAGTGCACCAAGGTAACACAACCCTATTCTGGGAAGATGCCTGGCAGCAGCTTCCACCCCTGGAACACCCAGAATGGAACTCTCTTAAAAGATACATACAGGAGGAAGGCAAGATTACGGTAGCAGACTACTAGAAACCGGCAAGCGAAGAAACCATATGGAAAAAATGGATATCTAGAGAACAATGGCATACCCCAGCAGGCCCAAGGAATGTAGACCATTTTCTACAAGACTTGGACAAAAGAAGAATCCTAAGATCCAACAAAGAGGACATCCTAAGATGGGGAAGTAACCCCAAAGGCACGTTCAACCTCAAAGAAGCATATAAGCTCTTGGCGGCCTCCCCGGATCAGCAACCAGACCACAAATGGAAAACCCTCTAGAACAGAGGAACATGGCCAAAAATCACACTTTTCTTTTGGATGGTCCTGCATAACAGGGCACTCACATGGGACAATCTTCAGAAACGAGGTTTCGTAGGCCCTTCTCGATGTATGCTCTACAAGAATGGTCCGAAAACGCTCAATCACCTGCTCAATACCTGTCCCACGACTTGCTCTCTGTGGGATTACATGGCCATGGTCTTCAGACAATCAGATAGAGACAGAAACTCCATCCAACTCTCACTAAGCAAGTGGAGATCTTCCATATCCTCCAATCCCCTGGTCAACAGTGCCTAGAATCTAATTCCGCGCGCAATAGGTTGGATCCTATGGAAAGAGCGAAACGTAAGAATATTCAAAAACACAGCAATGGCAGAAAACATGCTGACAGGGAAAGTTCGACTGCTCATCACAGAAACGGTCAATGCCATGGGTATATAGAAGATAGAGGGAAACACATCTCCAAACGAGGCAAGAATTATACAGATCCTGAATCTTCAAATAAGGAACAACTCTGCTGGAAGAAACCAGGCCTCAACATGAACAACACAGGACAAATGGACTCTGCCCCCTTTTAACACATACAAAATCAATTTCGACGGGGCTTCAAGACAAAACCCGGGCATGGCAGGCTATGGGGGAGCAGTAAGGGATCACACAGGAGAAATTCACCTTATCTATCATGGCAATCTCAGAGTGAACACCAATAACACTGCAGAACTAATCGCTCTTCTCCACAGCCTCACTCTGGTTGGTCGATACAGACTCCTACCTCTGATAGTGGAGGGAGATTCAGAGATCATAATAAGGCTGATCAGGAAACTCCAAATGGGCGCACAGGTGCATAAGGTAACCCCAAGCTGGAGGCTATCGGAAATACTGAAAGACCTCCAAGGCCATCTCTACAACATGAAAGGGATCACCTTCCAAGCCGTTCGAAGGAAAGCAAACAAGCTGGTTGATGCATTGGCAAATGAAGGGATTAACTCCAATCTAGCAGAGTACCACAGCCTTTGGCATGATCAGGAGGAGGGAGAACTCAAAGCCAACTGCCACAAAATCCAACAATCGGATCTGCAAGCACAGGCCTAGTCCACAAGGCACCCGATGGTCTTCGTTACAGGAAATATATGGCAAACTCAATCAATGCCCGATCCAATATGAGCAAGTCACGCCCAAGGGAGAACATAGCCACCAGGATCGAGCAAAATCAAGCAGCATCCCGTCACACCGGTCTCTGAAAACTGAAAACCACATTGAAGAATGCTCGCTCACAATCTTCAGACAACGCAACTCCGTGTTGACCGGACTTTCTGGGCGCGCCAGAGCGTATCAAGCTACAAGGACAGTTCTATTGGCCAGCGACATCCATCTTCAGCAAAATGTATCCATTGGAAGCAATGCGAAGGCATGATACAAAACCATCTCCGGGAGGTCACATGGACTCCCAGGAATCTCTGTATTTTTATACAACAAAACTAATATAATCTGCTTAACTTTAAAAAAAAAAGGTATCTACTTCTAAATAATTATTTGATTGTTAAATTTTATGTATATGTAGGTTGGCTGAAAAGGGTTTAAGAGATTCAAATATTATATCTCATTTATATTTGAACCTATCACCTCTTAAAATTTTATATATATATATATATATATATATATATATATATATATATATATATATATATATATATATATATCATGGTCAATCACTGAGTTAATATTTGAGTAACATCATAGTTTCATAGAACCACCTTTAGTTTTTTTTCTTTAAATTTGTTCTCTCCATTACCACATTTATGGGGGCCTTGGGAATGAGAAATAAATATTCCTAATTGACTTGGAATGATTCTCACAACTTAGAAGCTTTAGGGAGCCTCAAATTGTAATATGAATAAATATGGTTTTTTTAATATTTTTTAAACTTACATAATAATTTGTATTAGAGAAATTACATCAGAGCTATAAGGTACCTAAAATTCAATAATAAAACAAAATTCTATAAAGTGAAGTCCTTCGAGTATACTTCAAAACCTTAGGCTCCACACAAATAAATTTTTATAAGAGGATCATTTTTCAAATCCTAATCCTCTATTCCATTCAAGTTTTATAACAGAAGATCATTGAGAATGAGAATTTATCCATATATTCTTCAAACAAGAAAGTTTATTTTTGCAATGGACGTTGGCATGCACCCTAAACCAATTCCTATCCAATATGTTTGAAATACAAATCTCATGAATGAAATTAGGGGATGGGGCCAAAGGTTCCACATCCATCCATAACCATTTCTTCAATTGTTAAGAAGGTTCCTTTATGTTCCATAATATCCACATCTTGATTATTAGATAAAACACTATGAAAGAATTTTGAATAAGAAAAATAGGCCTACACATTTCTAATTCTCTTGATCACTTGGCATAGTTTATTGTCCAACGGAAGAAAACTATGAATGATATATCTAATGGTTGATTGAGAGTCTCCCAACACTAATAAGAAAATTATATTACTTTTATTTTCTAAGGACAGTCCCTGTAGGAGAGCATATGCTTCTGCTATATTATTAGACAATGTGCCCAAACCCCAATCACAGAACTTGGATTCTTTATTTCCTTCAGGGAAAAATATCACCACCCAGCTCTTGGCATCATTAGATTATTTTTGGAAGATCCATTAAAAAAAATGATATGTGAAGATTGTGATTTAATCTAGTCTGAAATTCATCTTTTGATGGACGTAGTTTTCAAAATTTATGAGAGGCAATGTGAAATGATCATGAAGGGAAATATTAAGAAAATTTTCTCCACACAATCAGAATTCCTCTTCATCCAATGATTTGGAATAAGTGTTTTGATGATATTTATGAGGCCAAAATTCCTTGAAAAGTTATTGCCATTAATAACTACACTCCATGGAGAGAAATTTTTACCTTGAAAAATACTTTTCTTTTTAGCTATCCATATTTTCCATCAAATATATTTAGTCAAGGAAACCCTAAAAGTTTTTTTACCTTGAGTTGGTCCTCAATAATGAAAATCCTAAAAGGTGAAGTACTCAGGGAAAATTTTAAGGATGGAAGTTTATCTTAATGGAAAATTTTACTAGTACTTAATATCGAAATTTTTAAATGTTCGATAATAATTTTATAAAAATTGTTTATATTTATAATTATTTTATATTAGAAAATATATAATATTGGCTAATTTTAAGGTAAATTATTTTATGTTATAAAATTTAGGCAAATTATTTTTTAGAAAATTAGAAATTGGCGAATCTTTTTTGGAAAAGCACGAAATATTAGCCCACCTAAAAATATTAGCCCCTAAAATTTTCCCTCGAACTAATCTTTAGTTTGGTTGGCCAAATCAATAGTTTCTCTAGAGAATGAAAATAAATTTTCCACACCAACTGAATTAAAGGACATTTCAAAAAAAAACAAGAGAATGACTCTTCCTTAGAAGAATAAATAAGGAATCGAGAGGGGCCCATTATTACCCTCATTGTATATTATTAACACTTAATATCTTCTGATGCAATAACATATCACAACATGTATTAATTTTAGGGGGTTATTTAGAATCCAAATATTTTCCCACATGCAAGATATTAAAAAGATTCCTTATGGGAAAATTAGATTTAGATATCCTTGTTTGACCAAATATTCAAAGAATTTCCATCCCATTGCATTTTTCTTCTTATGCTTGAGACCATAACTTAAAAATATACTTTCTAGCAAATAACACGACTTTTCTAAGGGAAACGACACACTTTGAATATCCCATCCTTTCCCACTACCTTTATCCATCCGATAAGATATTTTCATAGGTAAATGTTCACTTTGAGAGGAAAACCAATCTTGGAGATGCACCAATTCTATATTTTACGATAGCGAAGGGTTGTGAAGGACCACATAGCTCGAGATATTTATTTCTTCCCGTTACTTGGAATCTAGGTTAGATGCTCCTTAATGAGAAATAATTTTTCTGATAGAAGCATTGAAATGGGGGAAACTCCTTATCACAAATACGAGAACCATAACATCATATATGACGCTCATAAAGCTATTTAAATTTTAGAACCCTCTTCTACAAATAACCATACTAAGAAATTTATTTACAAAGAGTTATTTCCAAAATTACCATGTTCATTAGCAATGAGTACCTAATACTTAAACCACCATGCAATTTGATTCTGTGGACAATAAGCCATTTAACCATGTCAAATATTTGTATGTTATAAAGTTATAGCTCTTTTTAAACACTAGTTTTGAATCTATAATCGAACTAAAAGGGTTGAGAATTGAAACAAGGGATGTTATGAAAAAAAAACTTCAATATGAAATACACATCCAACTTGATTAGGCCAATGACATTCCCATTGGTAAATTTTGGACTTGAGTTTATAAAGAATTGAAACCCAATAATTAGAATAGGTGGAAGATAGACATATAGAAATACTCAAATACTTGAACTTCTCCTAAGTGTCTACTATTCAAAATCCTAGAATATGTTTTATTTGAGCCAAAATGGCTTTGTTGACATTCCATGAATACATATAAATTTTACCTTTTTTAGTCTACCTTCTAAATGCTTAAGTAAATTTATCCAAAACTAAAAGAAATCTAGAATCTATAATAATTGAGGCACCTCCTAGTAATAATGTGTCATCAACAAATTCAACATGAATTTTATTTATTTTTGATACCTCACCAAAGTGGATACATGGAATCCTTTCTAGTCACAACTCAAGGCATAAATTTTTTCTCAAGGAATTTGTTATTAAGAAAAATAGAAAAGGGAAACCTTATCTCAAGCCTCTTGAGGCTTACAAAAAACCCATGGCTCTTTTTGGGAGTTAAATTTTATTTTTATTAAAAAGAGAGAAGCATGTTGTGATAACTTTACAGATGAATATTAGTATGTCAAATGTGAATTTTGTTTCCCAAGTGATTTCTCAGGTATGGCTTTGTTGTGCTGAAATTATTTCTATGCCATCACCTTTACTTAAAATATTCAATGCCATGTTACATAATCTGCAACCAACATGATTATATTCTCATATAGGTTAGGTTAGGTTTTATGAAGATAGGGTTTCATGTTCTCTAATTTCATAATATTGATGCTACAAGTGTTGTAACATTAGGGTATTTTGAGGGTTATAAGGTAGACATCTCATTGATTTGAATCTCTACAACCGCAAGCCATGCATGGTTGGGTGTTATTATTTCTTTGTTTATACCCATTACAGTTTATATTTAATCTTCTCATACTCATTGTTATAACCATTTAATGAAATCATTAGACTTTTTACCTAACGATTTCATGATATTTTTAACTATAAATTTGTCACTTTAAAACAATAAATATCTAAAAAAACATGCAATGACCCTCCAAATCACAAGGAAATTATTTATTTATTTATCTCTCCATTTATTTATATTTATTTTATGAATACCCTCTCCATGCATCAACTACTCATTTGTACTAGGGTTATAATATCTCCAATTTCACTTTAATCTCTATATTTTCACGACTTTGCATAGATTACCTCTATCTTCACTAATAATATTATTTCCTCTACTTTTATAATAGTATGTATATTACATGTAGAATTCTTAATTTAGGCTTACCATAATGTATATCTACCCAAAGTATAGTATAATACTTTGCACATGGTATGTTGCATTATGTAATTCAATCTATCATGGTTTTAATTATCCAAAGTATAGATAAATTTTATGCATATTTTCTCACATGGTATACTCCATTATCTGATTTGATCCACCATTGTTTTAATTATCCAAGGTGTAACTTACCAAATATCGTTGTTTGTTGTACCCTTAAATGCCTTATGGTAACCTATTAATTTCAACTTTTGGATCCTTCTACGATCTATGGTAACCAAAAAATATCCCATTCATGCTCATACTTACCTTTGGTACTTTGTCCCATACTCCTCTCTCAAACAATATATAGACAACCACTTTGTTGGAATTTTTGAATAATTCCGAAGACACAAAGGAAAATAAAATTCCTCTTCCACAACACAGAGATTAAAAACAAATGCAAACACAGAGAGATGAAGTATAACACTGCTACTTCATTAAAAAGAAAAACTATGTTACAAAAGTGAAATTATTTCTTCAGAACAAAGTTTTGGATTCACAAAACAAATCTTATGATGGTTTCTACAAATAAAACAATTCAATATTTATTCTCTGTCTCTCTATATTTTTCTTTAGCCTTCGTGCTCTCTGAAAACAATACACAGTCCACACTCTAATGCACTTGGAACATTACATTAAGTATGTATATATATTATCAATATTTCATATTTATAATATATATATATATATATATATATATATATATATATCAAAATATATAACCAAAGTGCAAAAAAAATGTACCGTGGTAAAACTAAATAATAAAAAAACATTAAAACTTTATGTTAAGGTTTAAAACCTTATTCCATCATGCATAAAAACATTAACCTTTATATTTTTTGGGGAGTGCTTGGAGAACACTCATGCTAGTTCTTTTTACCCCACGAAATTGATGTGGTTGGTCCGAAGAAGGGATGACATCACCTTCTCTGGTGGGTCATCTTCCTCCTTCACTTCTCACCAAGAATGCCCCCTGGAATGTTTCTGGTTGTGCATTAATTCAAAGAAAATGTGGTTGCTAGAGAATTGATGGCTAGTAGGTGTTGTTGATAAGTGGAGGCGAGGTTGTGTGGAGTGCAAGTCTCAACTTGAATATTTACTTCCGTCATTCCTCAAGCTATATTTTGATGCCATCAAAATTAAATCATCGCGGTCCTGTTTCAGCTTTGCAAAAGTTTGAATTAACTTCCAACACTCCACCTTAAATACAATTGTTGCTTTCTTGCATACCCAGGTGTTTCCTGAGATAGTTAAAACTCTTCTGCGTTAATGGATTTGTCAATATATCAGCAAATTGCTCCACTGTCTTGCAGTGCTGCAAAACAATCTTGCCATTATTAACCAGTTCTCTTATAAAATGAAAATTTCCATTTATATGATTTGTTCTCTTATGGAAGACATAATTTTTTGATAAAGCTATCGCTGAACTGTTATCACAATAAATTATTGTTTCTTTTTCCTATTCATGACATAAATATTTGATAATTCTTCTCATCCAGACTTCTTGGCATGTTGCTGATGTTGCTACCACATATTCTGCCTCTACTGTTGATAAAGAAACTATAGGTCACTTCTTGGAAGCCCATGAAATTCCTCCCGATCCCAAATGAAACACATATCCAAATGTGCTCTTCCTGTCATCTACACTTCCATCCCAATCACTATCAGTGTAACCAATCAATTTGAAATTTACAGATGAGGAGTATAAAATACGATACCCCTTCGTTCCATTCACATACCTTAGAATCCTCTTGGCTGCCTACCAATGATTCTCTTTCATTGTTTCCATGAATCTAAAAATTAAACTTACATTATACATAATATTTTGCCTAGTTGCATTCAAATACATAAGGCTGCCAACTATGCTTTTATAAAATGTCAGATTGGCATTCTTACTGTGATCTTCTTTGCTCAATTTTAACCCCATGACAGTTGGTGTTACAGCTAACTTGTTGTTCGGCATGTTGAATCTTTTCAAAATTCTTCAACATATTTTTCTTGGGAAATAAAAATCCCATTTTCATTTTTCTCTACTTCTATTCCAAGAAAATATCTCAAAAAACCCAATTCAATTATTTCAAATTCACTCCTCATGACTACTTTAAAATAAGTAATGAGAGAAACTTCATTTCCAATAAATATTAAGTCATCTACATATAAAACAACAATAGGAATATTGCCATAATTTTCTTTTATGTAGAGTGTGGGTTCTCCATCACATTTCTCAAATCCATTTTCAGTCAGGTAAGCATCTATCCTGTTGTACAATGCTCTTGGTGCTTGTTTCAACCCATAAAGAGCTTTCTTCAACTTGCATACTTTGTGCTCTTGGCCTTCAATCTCATAGCTTGGAGGTTGTTCAACATATACCTCTTCTTTCAACACTCCACTCAGGAATGCATATTTCACATCAATTTGGTAAACTTTCCATTTTTTTTCTGTTGCTATGGACATCACTACTCTCACGGTTTCCATCCTTGCAACTAGTAAAAAAGTTTCCTCGTAATATCTTCCTTGTTGCTGCTTGTAGCCTTTGACAACAAGTCTTGCTTTGTGCCTTTCAATCTTGCCTTCAGCATTTCTCTTGGTCTTATAGACCCATTTTACCCCAATGACTTCTTTACCTTCAGTGAGATCCACTAACTCCCATGTATTACTCTTTTCTATTTCACCAATCTCTTTGTTCATTGCTTCAATCCATTTTTCTTCTTTTATAGCTTCTTCAAAATGAATTGGGTCATCAACATGAAAATACAAAGAAAATAATTATTTCAAACCATCATTATCATTTACCTCTCCTTGTTCATAAATCTCACTCAGATTTTTGAACCTCGGTCTTCTTGGTGTACTTGGAGTTCCACTTGAACTCGAGGGAGTTGTGTGCTTGGAGAAGCACTTCCTTGATTTCTCAAGGATGTTATGTTTCCATCTTGTGGTGTGTTTATTGTGCTTGTGGTGGTGGAGGAGGAGCCACCAAGGAGGGATTATTTGCTATTGTCTCTTCCTCTTGTTCTTCGTGAGACACACATGTCTTCATGTTCACTGTTTTCTCTAAGCTTCCATCCAAAGCTTCTTCTTCAATAAACTGCACATCTATGCTTATTATTACTTTCTTGGTGGATGGATTATAGATTTTTTATGCCTTGGACTCATCACTGTATCCAACAAAGATGCACTTCTCCCCCTTAATGTCCAATTTCTTCCTTAGCTGATCTGGGACATGTGCATATGCCACACATCCAAATACTTTCATGTGAGTGAGAAACTGCTTTGTTCCACTCCATGCTTCTTCTGGAACTATGTTCATGACAACTTTGGTTGGGCATCTATTCAAGATATATGTTGCACAATTTACAGCTTTAGCCCAATACTCATTTGGAAAATGTTTTTCCTTCAACAAACTTCTAGCCATGTCCATGATGGTCCTATTCTTCCTTTCTGCAACACCGTTTTTCTGAGGTGTGTACTTTGTGCTAAACTGCTTATGTATGCCATTCTCTCTACAGAAATGTAGGAAATATTTGGAGATGTATTATCCACCTCTGTTAGTTCTTAGCACTTTTATGTAGTGCCCACTCTACTTCTCAACAAGATCTTTGAAGTGGCAGAACTATTCAAACACTTGACTCTTATGTTTCAAGAAATACACCCATGTCTTTCTGGTGTAATCATCTATGAACGTCGAAACACATTTTCTGCCAACTAAAGAATGTGTTGGTCCACACAAATCTAAGTGGACAATTTCTAAGGGTGCCTTTTCCCTTATACTCTTCCCTGCTAGAAAGCTCTCTCTATGTTGTTTGCCCAAGATGTAGCTGTCACAAAGGTTGTCTGGTTTCTCAATCAACGGTAATCCTTTTACCATTCCCTTTCTGTGAAAAAATTTCAGGCCTTCGAAATTGAGATGTCTACATCTCAAGTGCCATAACCATTTTTCATCTTTTTCTTCCTCTTGAAAGACCTCTTGTGTTATAGCTGCTACATTTCTTCTTTCCTTCAAGTATGTTCTGAGATTGAGAGGAAAAATCCTATTTATTATCATTTTCACCTCTACAATGACTTTCTTGCTTGGAGGTATGTCCATTATTATGAACACATCATATTTAAAGAATACATTGTAGCCCTTGTTTATGAGCTGTCCAATGCTCAAAATATTGCATTTCAATCCAGGCACATAATATACATCTGGCACAAACTTTTTTTCTCTTTTTCTTGTCAAGATACTTACTCTTCCTTTTCCCATGACAGAGGCCTTAATACCAGTCCCTGTTGTTACTTGATATTTAACATTTTCATCTAGATTGGAAAACATTGCCATGTTTCCAGTCATGTGGTTACTACAACCCGGGTCTAAGAACAATACATCATCTTGTCTATCTTGTGCTATATTACATGTTAACAACACATTCTTCTAGTTCTTTTATTATTTTGTAAAATTAGCATTCTTCCTATTATTCATGTCATTTTGATTTTTCATACATTCATTGGCATAGTGCCCATATTTCTTACAATGATGACATTGGACCTGGGATTTATCATACCTTTGTCCATGAGTTTGATGTTGGCTTGACCCTTCATTCTGGTGCTGATTGCTACCCCCTTCCACTCAAACTTGCAAGGCTGTTTCTTCCTTTATTTTGGCTTCTTCCTCTTCCTCTATTGTTTTCTCTGCCTTGACCTCTTCTTCAGCCAAAAGATATTGAGCCTTGAAAACTTGTTCTAGTGAGGAATATATTCCTCTGTTCAGTCTATGTTCATGAGACATTAGGGATGCACTAAGCTCATCCACTATAAATAGTGAGAGATCCTTTGTCTCTTCTATTGCCACTACTATGGCATCAAATCTTGAGGGTAGAATTCTCAATATTTTCTCCACTATTATTCTTTCTTCAAGTGTCTCTCCATGAGATCTTATTTGGGTAACCAACCCAATAACATGAGTGAAGAATGAGTCCATGGTGTCCAACTCTTTCATACAGAGAGTTTCAAAATCTCTCTTCGGCATTTGCGACTTTTCTGTCTTCACCTTCTCCATGCCTTAATAAGCGGTTTTGAGAATATTCCACACCTCATTAGACTTTGTTGCTGCTGCAATCCTTGGGAAAGTACTCTCCTGAACTGATTGAAAGAGATAGAAGAGGGCTTTGGAGTCCTTCTTCCTATTGTATGCTAACAAATCTCTTTCCTCTACTGTCAAAGCAACCAATGTTGCTGGGTCTGCTGGTTCTGTGTAGCCATTCTCAACTATCTTCCATATGTCCTGTGAAGCAAACATGGCTCTCATCTTGATTTCCCAATAATCATGATTCTTCTCATTAAACTGTGGAAGTTAAGGACTAGTGAGGCTGGTGCCTACTGCTACCATCGTCACTACGCAAATATGACATTTTTCTTGACTGTGTAAACAAACAAAAGCTTTCTCTCTGTTGGAGAAATCCGCTTCAACAAACTTCTTACAGCTTCTGCAGTGAAGAGCAGTATTTTCTTCGTTCATTGAGCACCTAGACTAGCTCCGATAGCATGTTGTAATTTCTGAACAATTCCGAACACACAGTGGAAAATAAAATTCCTCTTCCACAACACAAAGATTAAAAACAAATGCGGACACAGAGAAATGAAGTATAACACTGCTATTTCATTAAAAAGAAAAAGTCTTTTACAAAAGTGAAATTCTTCCTTCAGAAAAAAGTTTTGGATTCACAAAACAAATCTTATGTTAGCTGCTACAAACATAGCGCTTCAATCTTTCTTCTCTATCTCTCTGTATTTTTCTTCAGTCTTCGGGGTCTCTCAAAACAATACACGGTCCACACTCTAATGCACTCAGCACATTACATTACATATGTATATCTATTATAAATATTTCATATTTATAATATATTTTTATATATATATATATATATATATATATATATATATATATATATATATCAAAATATATAACCAAAGTTTAAAAAAATGTACCATGGTAAAATTAAATAATAATAAAAATGCTAAAAATGTATGCTAAGGTTTGAAACCTTATTCCATCGTGCATAAAAACATTAACCTTTATACTTTCTGGGAAGTGCTTGGAGAACACTCATGCCAGTTATTTTTACCCCATGGAATTGTTGTGGTTGGTACAGAGAAGGGATGACATCACCTTCTCTGGTGGGTCATCTTCCTCCTTGGCTGCTCACAAATAATTCCACATCACCTTCTCTGGTGGGTCATCTTCCTCCTTGGCTGCTCACAAGTAATTCCCCCTAGAATGTTTCTGGTTGTGCGTTAATTCAAAGTAAATGTGGTTGCTCGAGAATTGATGGCTGGTAGGCGCTGTTGATAAGTGGAGGCGAGGTTGCGTGGAGTGAAAGTCTCAACTTGAATATTTACTGTTCCCGTTCCTCATGTTGTCTTTCAATCCCATCAAAACTAAATCATCGTCGTCCTGTTTCAGCTTTGCAACAGTTGGAATTAAATTACAAGACCCTCTTCAACCACATGAGATCACCTGGCCATAGCATGGCCTATCAATACGTGTTTGATGGAGGGTGTGGATTGATTTAGAAAATCTGATGGTGGATAATGGTGTATTCCAAACCATATGCTACTTCTCGATTAAATTCATTCATTTTGAAAAGTTCACTTTTACTGCCTTATGCATTCGTAGGGTTTCTATGCTCAAAATCTTGAGTAAGATTTGGGTTTACAGAACCATAATGTAACGATTTTTTGTTTTTTCCCTCACCTCACCTTCGGACCTTAGAGCGTAGGTTTACCATTCACTGGTATGGCGATTATGACAGCATTTTTGGGGCATGCCAATGGAATTAGAGTTTGGTTCAATTATTTCTCATTTGAGACATTCAACACTTTTCCTATGATCTGTACTAAGGTAATTTCATTTAACGCCTCAAAAAATATTCATTTAATGCCTCAAAAAATATTTACAGCTTTTGATGCTTATTACCTATACTCACCTCACCCAATATTCTTTCATTATCCATTTCCAGATTATCTTAATATTAGAAATTTTAATGTTTTGCAGTGGTAAATTTGGGCATAGGCCAGAAATTGATAAGTTTCTCACTAGAACTCGATGTGGGTTTTGGTTTTCCACACCACTTGACCATATTACCATTGTCGCGACTCGGTAAGGGTCAATTAACTTAACTGATCATGATTTCCAGCGATTGCTAAACTACTTTTGCCTTGGATAACATTATCCTTTTGTTGCCTCTAACACATTCATTTTTCACATTCAGTATTTGGCCTGGTCGATGCTCTTACTCCTAAAACAAAAGTGGTTTCTTGTATCGAACTTAAAAATATTTCCACATGACTTGCCAAGGGTAAAATTATAGTTTCCTTTGTTTATGCCTCTCTTATACATTCATATGGTTTGTTTTCCTGTATTGTACTTACTAATTGTTCATGTAATCTCACATGTGCAGTGAAGTCACAACCAACCCCCTCTCCTCTAACAACTATACTTATACCCTATTTTAATGTTAACTATTATTTTTTTCTCTATGGTGTATGACTTGATATTATGGTGGAATTTTAAAACCTTGGTATTTCCTCTCCTTCCGCGTAGACTGTTACACCTTATGCTACACGTCATGGTCAACAATCCTGCTAGAAGAATTAAATTTGGCCTTTTTTCTTCCAGGCCAAATTTAATTAGTTGAGCTCTTCTTTTTTTTTTGAATTTTGTTGATCATCCTTGCTAGAGCAAGGACCTAAAGTCTAGTTGTTCATAAAGTTTTTTATATTTTTGTACTTTCTATCCTAATGAAATTTTTAAGTAGCTCAAACTCTATTGAATTCAATAGGGTGTGAGCCATCCTACCCTTGCTGAGTTCAATCAATCATGAAGAATTGTATTTAATTCTCTACTATGGAAAAAACATTTTTTCATATTTAATGAATTTTGTTTTCATTTATCTTCCTGTAAAGTTTGTGGCCTTTCATTTATAGCATTATGACTTCCTATTAAATATTTAATGTTGTAGAATACATGCTATGTTGTGTAACCAGCTCCAAAGAGAGAAGAAAAGAGATATTCACGCCTTAGAAATGAGCCACTTCGAGGGGGAAACCTCCAATACATTACATGAATGAACAATTCTTGGATGATACAAATGAACAAAACCTCCTTCTATATATATGAGTCCATGGGGCCATAATATAATCCTAGTGGGGCCACAATGTAATCCTAGCCGACCTAACAATAATAATGTAAGGGCACAATAATAACAATATGGGGGTTACAGGGGTACAATAATAACAATAAGGGGGACTAAACTAACATAATAAAGGGCTATACTATTAATATAGGGACTTAACATGCCCCTCTCCTTCAAACAAGTGTTGTCCTCAACGCTTGATTATTTCTTGATGCTTCTGTATAAAATTCTCTTCCTCCCATGTGAAATCTTCTACAAGAAAGTTCTTCGACTTGCTGAGATACTCTGAAATTGATCGTACTTTTTGAGTTCTTGTTTCTATGACTGCTTCATAACTTCTTTCGATGTGATGTTGATCTTCCTGTTGTTTCATTAGATTCTGCATCAAAGTTGGGTTATCCTTTGAGAGTTGGAGAACTTGTTGTTGATGCTCGATGTAATCTTCCACTAATTTATCATCCATATTTGCTATTATTTGATCCTTCAAACCATCCAACTTAGCCTCCATTTCTTCTTTTAAACCATCTATTTCATCTTCAATTTCTCTTCGTAAGATTGAAACTTGTTGCACTTGGTACCATAATTTTGATATCTCATACTCCAATACTTCCTCTTCATGGGTCATAGTATAGCTTTCCAAAGGCTTAATGGGTGTTGAATTCTTTTTAGTGGCCATTTTATAATCCAATACTGATATGTATTCTACAATATGCCCTTGCAATCAATTCAACTTGATTCTTCAAACAAGACTTATGCAATTCGGAAACAAATTACACACCTTTTACTTTCTTTTTGGAGCTCGATATTGAAATTGAATTATCTCTGTAATTAAAAATCTTAGATATCTCAAATTCAGTCCTGTAGTATCCCTCTGAAGCTTCTTTCAAATGCCACAGGTCTGACCTGATTTGGATTCTCCAAGACAAATTTGTGTCCAATCTCCCACAATGACCTAATTTTGGACTGGTTCAGTAGAGCGAACTTGTACGACTTGCCATGTGTCACTGTTTTGTTCTTTGTCTCTGAAATTGATAGCCAAGAAACTACAGGCCGTGTAATGGCGACCACTTTTGACGGCACTCCAATCCAATCTCCAGAGAGAGAGTTATTAAACTTTTCCCACGATCACCTCTTTGAGATGCAATTCTGGAGCCTGAAAAAGCACTACATTCCACAGATCATATCTCCGAAAATATTGCGAACCAAGCTCTGAAATTTTTTGAAGAATTTCCTCAGGATGTCAGCTTCGCACCATACAAATTTCAGATTATGAACCTTCGTAGAAAAAGTTTTATAGCGAAAATTCCACGATGACCTGTTTAGGAGCTTGAAAAAAGACCTAACTTACACAGATGATATCTCCGCAAATATTGCGAACCAAGATCTGAAATTTTTAGACAATCTTCCTCAGGATTTCAGCTTCGCATCCTAAAAATTTCAGCTTCTGAAGCTTCGTAGAAAACAATTTATAGCTAAAATGCCACGATGACCTGTTTGGAACAGCGAAACCCTAGAATCCCAAGCTCTGATACCAAATGTTGTGTAACCAGCTCCAAAGAGAGAAGAAAAGAGATATTCACACCTTAGAAATGAGCCACTTCGAGGGGGAAACCTCCAATACATTACATGAATGAACAATTCTTGGATGATACAAATGAACAAAACCTCCTTCTATATATAGGAGTCCATGGGGCCATAATATAATCCTAGTGGGGCCGCAATGTAATCCTAGCCGACCTAACAATAATAATGTAAGGGCACAATAATAACAATATGGGGGTTACAGGGGTACAATAATAACAATAAGGGGGGCTACACTAACATAATAAGGGGCTACACTATTAATATAGGGACTTAACATGCTAGCATTTATGGAAGAGTTTACTGATTTATTTTCCTTCTTTTTCTAGTCCCAGAGTAATTCTTTTACTATTATTCATACAAGCATATAATATATGGCTAATAAAATAGTTGATATTCAAGCATTTATAATGACTCGTTAAATTCCATCCCTTGAAGTCTAATCCCATTCACCTGAATTTTTCCCATATAAGCTCCATAAATCATCAATATTACATGTCACCATGATCTATTTTGGCTTTAGAAGCTACATATTTATGTTTATTACAAAGGTGTTATTCATTACTTTTAGCATGATTAGTTTACCATAACATAATTCTAATAAATCCATCGTGGTTATTTCTATTACATGCATCTACCTTACTATGAGTTTTCCTACCTCATGTATGTTGGAATAATTTCATGACTATTTCTTCTATATGCATGACTCATACTATAATTATTTTCTAGTCTCCTGCATCCTTAATATCAGTTACTTTTATATGTTTTTATCATACTAGTTTCATATTTTCTATATCCTGCATCTGGTAATATACCATGCCTATGTATAAATATTTAGCTTTAACCCGAATTATGGAGCTACCTTTAGCTCGAGTCACCCATCTTAACTCAAACTATGAACTAATTCATTTAACTTAAGGCTTTATCTCCTTTATAGATATCTACTGAAAGAGTTTTTCGCATGATCGATAACATACCCACTCAGTAATTCATAAAAATATTACGGATGTTCTTATAAGTTAAATCAACAAGGATCTTCAAGTGGGGTATCAAATGAAGATATTTTGCTGGTTTTTGAAGACGACATGTTGTCCTTCATTTTTGAACAAAGAATAACTTATACCCAATGCATGAATTTAATCTCAAAATTTAATTATTTACATATCTAGATATATGTATTCATCCTAACAGATTTAAATTTAATTGCTACATCACACCATTCAATAACTAGAACTCAATTTATCAACAAACATCAATCTATTTCTATTTTGAACAAAGAGTAATATATTCAGAACTTAATGACACAATGTTTCCAACCACAATAGCTATTATTAAAGATATAAAAAATTCCACATCTTCAAATATCCAATATATCTAACCAATGTAGAATTATTTGGAAAATACCACTTTTTCTCCCACTAGTGAATCTTCTCTTGTAATATCCCTAGTTTACTGCTTTTATTAGACAGTTAAATAGTCCTAAAGGGTCAAGTGGACACAAGGGAAAACAATTATTTTGGACATATTTTATTATTTAAATTTAATAAAAATTAAAATGAAATTAATTGTGCAAAGCAAGGATAATTTTAAGAACCCTCTAAATTTATATATATAATAAATGGGTGAATCCCTACAATACATAGGAAAAATGGAAGGCGATTTTATTAATAATATAATACATATATATAATTTTTTTGGCGAATCACCGATACAAATGGTGAATCACTAGTTCAAAATGGTGAATCGTTGTGTAGTAGAGTTCGAGGTGTTGATTCCAATGAATATATGGTAGTTGAGCGAGGATTTAAAGGAAGTGAACCATCTAGACCAAGCATGGCACATGGTGACTCGTGAGGGAGGTAGTCCTTGTGTAGTTTGGAAAACGTGTTCTTCTAGTTCTGTTAAGCATAGTGTTGTTGCTCATGTTACTACTAGCACTGATATTGAGGTTGGAGAGGAGTTTGAAGAAGCATGGAAGGTAGCAGTGGTGGAGAATTAAAAATAGAACCCCATCATGGGCTCCATTTTTTCCTTTGGTATTTGGGCCTTCAAGATATTTTGTCCATTGAACCAACAATTAAATGTTAAACCAACAATCAACTTGACTAAGTTGATTAGGTATGAGTCAACTTAGATTAGTCTTCAAAACTATTATTTGCACTATCCCATATTTATCACACTAATGCTACACAACCTTGTGCATTTGCACCCAACTCTCATACATGCACACAAAATTTTCATTAACATCTATAACCCTAACCAAGTGAGAATTGATCAAAAATTTTCACCAAAGTTTTTTATAGTGTTGAAATTTCATAATAAATTTAGATCCATGGTACCTTAACTAAATTTTGAGATAACCTCGAAAAATTTGACCACAATAGAGAAAACTTGTGATAAATTTTAAACCTACAAAAATTAGGATTCATATTCCTAGGAACCATCATAAGAAGTAATTGACATATAGGTTGAGTTTTGAGCCTTGACACATTGATAATGCAATGGCTTAGGTCAAAACTCAAACATTGAAAAGTCATCAATGAAGAGAAGACAAGATCATTATGAATTACACATACTCCAAACTTCAAACCAAATTCTACTTAGTTGTACGCAACTTAGCTATACATAATCTTATAGTAAATACAAATTCCACAAAGCCTTCTTCACATAGCTAATAAATGGCCATTGGCAGAGCATCCCTTATATAATAGTAATAGTAGAAATCAATAGATTATTTCATATTGAACTTCACAACCATAGCAATCCCATGTATTGTATGATGTATTCAACTTGCATTATCAACTATAGATAAAATCATACTTTCAATTGGTACATTTAAATCACACTTGTGCATAATGTTGAATGCAATTCTAGTCAAGGAGTAAAATCGGTTTTATGTGTTATGATCTATAAAATAATGAAGAAACTTTGTAACACATCACAACTTTCATGTTTAAAAAAATTATAAAGCTTTCATGCAAATCAATTGTTGTTATAGTTCCTTCTCTTGACCATGTTCCACATAAGCATGGAAAATCAAGTAATACAAGCATTTGCACCGAAAGGTGCAAAGTAAAGCTCAAGAGTGGGGATACATCTTCCATGTGAGATAAAGGTGATGTAGGTGATAAAGTTGGAGGCAATATGAAATTTTTTGGAAGAATGGGTGGTTTGTTTATCAACTTTTGTGAGTTATCTTGAAAATTGCTTTGTTCTCTTCATGCCTACCTCTCAAACCTCAAAAAAAAAAATCCACAAAATGAATATTCAGTGACCTCTACAGAATATGTACCTAGTTCATGAGAGGTGCAAGGAAAATTTCGAGGATGGAAAATTATCTTGAAGTTTAAAAAATTGGCGAATCTCACTAGTCCCTAATATGCAAACTATAAAATTTTTATTGATGTATTTGTAAAATTATTCAAATTTATAATGATATTATATATATTGTCTATATAATTTTGGTGATTTTTAACTTAAAATAATTTTATATTTTAGAATTTGGGTGAATCATTTTTATAAAAAAATGGAAATTGGCGAATCTTTTTTTGGAAAAACCATGGAAAACTAGCCCACTTGCAAATATTATCCCCTACAATTTTCCATGGAGAGGATCATTAATCCTTGTTTAAAATATAATAAAGTGGAAGTATAAGATAGTAAACAACCTCAAATCCTCCCTAATCTTAAAAATTTTATATTTATCTAAATATTACCATTTTCATGAAATAAAATTGGTCACAACTCTTTATTATAATAAAATAAAAAAATTCATTAAAAAAATATATACATCAAAACATGATTGACCAAATTTCTATCCATTATTCAAACCTATCACCTTCTGTATCCCATTCATTTAAATCCACTTGTTTGCATTATCTTAAATTATAATATGCTCATATGTTTAATAAAAAGTGCTTCACCCTCAAATATAGTTTTTCTCCCCCTTCATTTGGGTTCTCTGGGTTGCATTGGTCCTGAATTCATGATATACTTACTATATAGTAACCAAAAAGACAAAGTAAACAATCAGTTCTATTTTAAGATAAGTCTGAGATTTTAGAAAAGATGTAGCCAAAGGAAATAGACTAATTTAATTTACATATAGTTAACTCTTTGAATGTAGACCATTCCTTGAAGAAAATTTTTATTGATGAGGAATGTAATACAATATTCCATTTTCGAACTAAAAATAGTATTTATATAGATTTGTGTATGGGGTAAAAAATAAATACAAAATTTAACTAGCCTTGGGGTGGTCAATATTTATAAATTTTATATATACTTGCTTTACCATGTATATCATATACCTATCAATCACAAACATGAAAAGTTGTGGAATTCATAGTGATGATTTCTCTGCAAACACAACCAGCCTTTATTATTACCAATATTAGCTTTTATATAGTAGTACATATGTAGATAAAATTTCTAGCTTCCAAAGAGACAAACTTGCTTCTCCAACATGATGGCACATTCTTAACTACTAACATTTTTTATTGTTGAATGTAAGAAAGATTTCTAATTACATATAATCTACTATGAGGCTCAAACTCCTAGAATATGTTGTTTTTTACCATGTATCTATAGGCTACATCCTTCTTCTTGTTTGAAGAGGAGTTCTCTATTATTAGGACTACCTTCCCTGCCTCTGATGCCTTAAAGGAATTGAAAATTGGCTCATGAGATGAAGAAAAATTTATATTCTTGTCAATTAGAGTTTAATAGCTTCCCTGTGCACTCTGCACAAACTCTGACTGATAGGAAACATCCCACCCACCAACTATGAGGTTCCACAGAATTGTTTCTCTCGCCTAAACAACATAGACAACATGAATGTGAGAATTCAAAAACAAAGAAAAATCCCAACCACATAGATCTTGAGGATGAACTCAATCTCAAATCCAACACCCATAAAATTTATATGAAAAACTAAAAATAATCAAATTTGGAAGTATATTGGAAACAAAACTGAGGCAAAAGAGCTAAATTTTAATCCAGGAACTCATGCAAAATTTGCAAAATTGAGCAATTTTTGACGTACAATACCTCCACTTCCTCGAGCTCAAGATTGATTTTCTCCCCAAATATAATGGAGAACTCTACTGTAGGCTTGTGAGGTCCAAAATATACATATTTGGTCTTGCTAAGTCCCCCATACTATATAGGTACATTCTCTGGAGATATAAATCTACAAGTAAAATCAAGTATTAAATAAGTTTCTAGGAAATTTTCTTTGAATATATCCTTCATTCTATCATACATAATTAGAGTCTTCAATTGAGGTTAATCATATTTTCAATACATTAGAGAAGGAATTTCACATGTAGAAGGTCTCTGTGACTTTCCCTTCACGTGCAATTACAAATTCTCTCTTGGTACGGTGTGTGAAGAAAAGGCTCAATGTGGAGTACAATGCACTGAAATACCATGGGACATTGATGAACACCTGAAAAATAGTGAGAATATTAATTAATAGGTGATTTTTCTATTTGATAAAATGTGTATAATATCCTCACCCTTCTAGGGCCCAACAAAATCACATGCTTGCAAACTGAATATAGCAAAAAGAGTTAATTACATATCGAATACTTGACAATTAGCAAGATTGGAGAAATTCTTCAACATTGTACTTGAAATCAGATCATTTTGAATTCTGGAAGAGGCAATGACAGTGGGAAGTCCCAACCTAAAGGTAGTATGTTTTAGGATCTATAGTCTACACTTGATGAGATTGGAATTCAAGTCCTAGAAAGATAAAATAGTCCATTACTATACTTAATTCATAGAGTGATTTCATGTTCTTCAAAGTTTTGGGATAAGATAGAAATAAAGGGTTTTCTTCATAACTAACGCACCATGGTATTTGTACTAACAATACACATCGATGCTGCAATTTTAAAAATATCCTTGACACAATAATTATGTTTTACGTGCCCCATTGTGATTCCTTAAAATAACGCCCTGAGGTTTTTTTTATCTTGTAGCACTAGTACCGTATATATTATGCATAGTTTTTCTTTTAATTCAATGCCTTCCTGCTTTTACTTATATATGTCGATTTTTCAATGAATAATGAATTTTAAAGATTACAACAATTCCACTATCACAAGTGAATTTTTCCAAGAAAGAGAAAATTTCATTCAAAAAATGAGTGCGTTCATAACATAGAAAATCATTGGTGCATTGTTTTATATAAAAGAATCATCATGAAATATTTTTGCATGCCTGGTGCCTTTTAAGAAAATGAGATTACAGATGCATTTATCACTTGAAGCATTGAAGCTATTTGAGATTAAAGCCCCATTGAATTGTAATTCTTAACATACCACTGCCTTCATATAACTAAGTATCTGGTCCCACAAAATATTATTTCAAGTTAGGTGTTTTATGGAAACTAACAACACCAGTCCTTTTGTATAACTAATGCACCAGGGTATTTGTACTAATGATACACATCGTAGTTGCAAGTTTAAAAAAATGCTGACACAACAATTATGTTTTACATGCCTCAATGATGCAGGAGCATCAAGGGAAAATTTCATTTTTCAAAATGTAATAAAAGGGGGTGTGACATTTTAATTGTTTTATTAATTAATTTGTTATTTTTAAATAAAATAGGAGATAAATTAGAAAAGTGAGGATTTTGTAAATATTCTTTTATTAATTAAAAGGACATGAGAGAAAATAGAATTAGGTAGCAAAATTAGGGAGTAGGAATTCTATGTACGGGACTTTGTTGAGTCCACACCTAAAATGAATTTAAATTAGATTTAGTTGAGGATTAGGTGGAGAGATTTTTTGAGTGAATTAAATTCATTAGTTATGTATAAATATGAGTGTTTTTTGTGAGGAGAACACACTTGAATAGTTGAAGACCTGAGGGGAGTGAGTGAGGAGTGATTTAAAGGGTAAAGAGCCAAGAGGCCGCCCAATGTAATATCTGGCCACAAAATTTTAATGTAGTTAAGGGAATTCATTTAATTCTTGCACTATTTTTGGTATCAGAGCCGGAAGATACCTGTTGTGAATTTTCATATATATATATGTGTTTGAAATATGTATAAGTTGTGGACACAAGAATTGATGGCAATTGGAGGAATTTATCAATGGAATTGAACGTATTGATAGAGTGCATATACTGGTGACACCTCACGTAGATTGCTCGAATGCAGAGAATCCAAAGAAGAGCTAAATAAAGCTAAGAGCTCATTGAAGGCATTGATGTTAGCGTTGAAGCTAACCAACCCAGAGAATTCCAGGCGGAGCAAAACAGAGTTTAGAACTGGTTGAGGGTAGCATCGCTCATTGCATGTATATGGGAGAGGTCGATTTGCATCCGTGGTGAAGTGATGGCATTCAACAAGTATAGATTGTGTTGAAGCGGTGAATAAATCACCTGAAGCTGCGTTTGAGAGAACGGTAACAGTCTTCGATTCTTTGAATTATGTGGATCTGGAATGTATGTAGAGAAAACAAGCCTCTGCATAGGCTTGGAACGCCCTCAGGAGCAGAGTCTGGTGTGAGTTTAACTGTAACTGTGTTTCATTGTTAAAAACCATGTTGAAAGGACTGAGCCGGCGTTGAAATCATTCAGTAACTGTGATAATCAGATATAGTGCGCTTGAAGGTAACACTTGGTTCGAAATTTGTGAATGATGTTGTTGATTATACGCCGAGTAGACTCGTTGTTGGATATTTTCTGTGATAAATGAATATATGTGGTCATCGATTGTTTGCTAGAGTGGTCGATATGAAGTTTGGGTCTTGCTATGATAATCGTTTTGAATGTCAGAACATCGATTTATTTTGTGTGATGGTTGATATGAATGTTGGGTGGTTGATTTGAATGTTGGGTTGTTTGCTGTGATGGTCATATAACGCAGAACTTATAGAAATTGACATGAACGTTGTTCAGTAATTGAAGCAACCGAAGAATAGCGTGGAGCCCGTGTTAGAAAAAAATCAAGCTCATTTTGAGCCACTGTTGGTGTCAAGTTTCTTTTCGGTGTGAAGCGTGTGTATGTGGTCAACTCTGTATAAATTTATTGTGTAGAAGTTTCAACGTGACATGGCGTGAATTAATATGATTTCTGCATGAATGAATTTTGATAGGAAGATGCGTGGAAGAAGAATTGATGCAAAGGAAATTGTGTTGGAGCCGAGCGATGAACTTCTCGCCAGAATCAAGCTAGAATTCGGTTCAAACCAGCGTATGGTCAAAGATTTTTGAAACGCAGCATTAATTCTAAATGGTAATTGAAATTATTATCAACATAGATTGGCCCTTCAGTGAAATAACTGAATTAGAGAGCGTAGAGCAATTATAATGCATTGGAATGGCAAAGGAGTAAACGCA
Source organism: Pinus albicaulis (assembly GCA_034641835.2). Lineage (NCBI taxonomy): Eukaryota > Viridiplantae > Streptophyta > Pinopsida > Pinales > Pinaceae > Pinus > Pinus albicaulis. Next base: position 841,331,921 of record CM076574.1, read on the forward strand.
AGCGATTCGAATCTGAGCAATTGGGTGCGTGGAGAGCATTACAGAGACTGGGTAATGGACCGGAGGATAATTGATTTGCAGTGTTGAAGAGGGTTGATCCTTATTTTCTTAGCGCTGGAAAATTTGTGTTGAGTAAATTAAAAATCAAACTGGGCATTTGCAACAACACGTGGGAGCATTATTAGATCAGTTTGACTATAATTGTGGAAGCCAATCCATCACATTGAGAAAGCGTAATCTCAAAGGGCGGATTGTTTGAAGTCTAATGACATGGCCAACCAAATTTGGGAAACCGTGTTGTAAAAGGATGTCAATCTATGTAGAGACCGATTAAGAAATTAAAACCGATCTTAGCATCGACATTGGAGCTGCTTGAAATCTGGAATGAATCTTAAGGACGAAGATAAAGCGAGGCTGGTATTCATCCATTGATGATCGAAGAATGGAGGTAAGTCAATTTGCATGGGCAGATGGTCGTTTTGTGGTGGAATTTGAAGTGAATCATGGTTGAATATTATTGGGAAGCGTTGGCATTTCCTTAAATAAAAGCGTATAAAATCTCATTGGAACTAAATCAAACTAGTTTGAAATATCTGAATTGGAACATTCACATGTAGAATAAGCGTGGGCTTGATTGTATAAATGTTGGGTTGGTGCTATTTGAAGTGCATATTTAAATGTTGGGGTTAAAATAAACCAATGGGATTTAATAAAAGTCCTTTATAAGACTTTTGGAATGGTGTTCATAAATATTGGAGGGTCTTATGAAGTTTCAAATAAATATTGTAGTGAAGTTGGGTTCGATTGCATGCAAGGTAGATTGTTGGGTTATGGTTTCATAACCTTGATTGGAGTTGAACTTTCGCATGAAGTTTTTTTTAAATTTAGTTTTCGATTTCATAAAAGAACCTTGTGCATTGAAGTATGGTTTTCAAAAAACCATCAGAAGTTGTGAAGATATGTTACAAAGCTTCCGCAAAATATAGTGTATGAATTGCCCGGATTTGGAGTTTTATTGAGAGTTTGTCGAGATGCATTTTTATATGCATGAGAATGGGAAAGATTCTGGGTTTTTAGGGTTACCTGCGTCATTTATGTCTAGGGCAAGCCGTGGACATAAATATTTGATGATAAAGCTATGATTCATTATTGTATTGGGCTTTGAATGAATTCCACACGCGTAAAGATTCAGTTCACAAAGGAGGGGAACATGACTGTTGATAGTCATTTTCGGAGATCTGATGAAGAGTATGAGCAGGAGAAGGCCGAGATAACAATTCACCTGGAATTGTTACTGGATTTGTTGCAGGAAAATATGAGGAACCAGACACATGGTTGGACCATGAGGAAGAATGTGAAGTGGCAGAAGCTACACGCAAATAGGGAAAAGCAGGTAAAAATACAGCTGATGGAGGAGCTGAGGAAGCTCGAGCAGATGCTGAGTTGTGAAGAACTTAGAGAGGCTGAGTTAGAAATGGATGTTTCCATTTGTGGCCCGGAACATGGCAAAATTCTGGGTGAAGAGATCAGTGAGGAGGATCCCATGAACTATTGGGATAGTTCAGAAGCATCTGAAGAGGTCATGGCGAGAGAAACACATGGGGCTATGAAGCCTTGCAATTTTTCTCACAGTTTATGTATGTTTGCAAGATGTGTGAAAGGTGGTGAACAGTCTCATAGAACTGTCACGAAGGAGAATGAAGTTCTTGAGGTAAAGTCTGGTAGAGAATTCCTTTCAGAGAAGGAATCTGGTGATTGGTTACAACCGGAAGAAATCACAAATGACTTCTTGTTTGGGGTAACACAGCAAGTCAAAGCTATTACGGAGCAAGAACAAAGTGCAAATGCTGAAGGAAAATTCCAAGGAGGTAAACAAGTGTATTTGTTTAATGGGATTGCTGAAATTTTTTTACAATGTAATGATGTTGAAACCATGGAAATTTAGGAAGATTGCCAGAGGGAGAATGGAAGTAGTGATGAGATAGAAGGGAAATCTACAGAGGAACTGAATCACATGAAGGATTCAGAGATGTCTACTGAAGCATTCAGTGAGACCACAAGGTCTTAAGTTTTTAAGAATAATGATTTGTGTGTGATGACAGGTATATCACAGGGTGTTGAACAAACTTTGAAGTTTGTTAAAGAGGAAGAGTTGAATCTAAAGTCTGTTCAGAATGATGCTGAGATAGCAAGATCTCCGGAAGGAATGAAGACAGAGGGGTCTTATGGAAATATTCAGCAAATATTGAAGCAGGGAAAGAAGGACCATCTGATGATTGGTCAATAGCAAGTGAAGGAAGGGAAAATTGTGTAAAATTTCCGAGTTCTACTCCAGTTGAGATTGTTCAGAGGAGAGAGTTGGAAAAGTAGAGGATCTATGTTCAGGAAGAGTTACTGAAAAAAAACAAAAGATTGCGAGAGCACAGCCAGTGGGGCAATGCAGCATAAAATGTGGAGACCTGGAGAAGAACAACAGATAGAAGCAACGAGAAGTGGAAAGTTGCAGCACAAGATATGGGATCTAGGCATACACAGATCCAAACACACGATCATGCGATCATGATTAATTTCAACCTTAGGAGTCTGATGCAGGAGCATCAAGGGAAAAATTCATTTTTCAATATGTAATAAAAGGGGGTGTGACACTTTAATTGTTTTATTAATTAATTTGTTATTTTTAAATAAAATAGGAGATAAATTAGAAAAGTGAGGATTTTGTAAATATTCTTTTATTAATTAAAAGGATATGAGAGAAAATAGAATTAGGTAGTAAAATTAGGGAGTAGAAATTCTATGTACAGGACTTTGTTGAGTCCACACCTAAAATGAATTTAAATTAGATTTAGTTGAGGATTAGGTGGTGAGGTTTTTGGAGTGAATTAAATTCATTATTTATGTATAAATATGAGTGTTTTTTGTGAGGAGAAAACACTTGAATAGTTGAAGAGCTGAGGGGAGTGAGTGAGGATTGATTTAAAGGGAAAAGAGCCAAGAGGCTGCCCAATGTAATATCTGGCCACAACATTTTAATATAGTTAAGGGAGTTGATTTGCATGGCTCTTTTTTGCCTTCATGTTTAATTAAATTAGATTTTTTCCATGATTTTATTGTAGAAACCTTGAGAATTTTCATAGTTCTTGAAGGAGTTGTGTTCTTATATGCGGGATCTGCTTTCTAGCAGAATTCCTGCATCACTCAATGTGATTCCTTAAAAGAATGGCTCGAGGTTTTCTTATCTCGTAACACTGGTACGATAAATATTACGCATAGTTTTTATTTGAATTCAACGCCTTGGTTCTTTTACTTATGTATGTCTCCCAATGCTTTTATGTATGTAGCACATCGGTGCTACTTGTTCCACTAAGCACACTAGAAAAGAAAACTACTAAAATTTGACCACTTGCACGTTTCCTAAGTTTTCTTGGCACATATTTTTATCCTAATAATATTTAGTTTTTGTTGCTATGGTAACATTGTGCACATAAGGTTATGTATTGGTTAGATTCAACATGCATATTTTTGGCATGTCTCGATAATGTCTATAATGGGTGAGTGGAATCGCACTTTTGAGGGACTATGGGCATTACAACATTTTATGAAAGATATATCTATTAAGGTGGTATAAATTGAAAATTATTTCTCTTAACATACGACTAACATTGATCTTCAAATGGTAAAACTAATCATGAAATGTATAAAAAAGTGACCAAGTTAATAAGTGTACAAGCTTAGTGATTTTTTAGCAAAAATACTTCCCCAAATGCAGTACAACTTTTTTTAGAAGTTATAGTTTCATTTAATGCATGAGAATCTTTTCGTTAGGGAAATATCAAAATTATTGAATTGAGTTGGAACTTTTCCTCACTGCAGATAATGGATTTATAAAAAATTCAAAATTTTTATCTTATTAACTTACATAAATCCCTTGCTCCCAAAACAAGATCAAGATATACTAATAAAAATGAAAATTCCTTTTAATTTTTTAAACATGTGCTCAAATTTCTATTCATGACATTTGGGTTCACTTTTCATGATTGTTTTTTAAAAAAAAATTATTCTTTTTTATATTTGTCTATAATATGTAAATCAATCTAGATTCATCTTAACTCTAGTTGCACGGAGAGGCGCATCTACAGCCCAATATGACCCCGATGTCAGGTGGGTCATGTCCTCATACAAAATGTCGGCTTAAGTTTTAAATTAAAAAAAAAAAAATCAATACCATTTCAATACCATTTCCTAAATCAAATGAAAAGAGTTAATTCAACACAAACAATCAAAATCCAAAATCTTTTAATATATTTTTTTAATTAAATATTTGTAAAATGAATTTTTACTTACTCGAGAGCTATGGTAAATAAATAAAAATATATATAAACTAGATGTATGGTAAATAAATAAAAATTCTTTTTATATTTATTCCATAAACCTTTTTATATTTAAAAAAAAATTAAAAAGAGGTTTTATTTAGATGAAGCTTATGGGACGAATACCATGGGACAAATTAATATTGATACCATGGGAAAAATACCATGGGTAAATAAATAAATATAAAATAGGTATAAACAAGTATGATAAATAAATAAATAAATATAAAATAGATATAAAGAGGTATGGTAAATAAATAAATATAAAAGAGGCATAAAGAGGTAAGGTAAATAAATAACAATATATCAGATAGGATTATAAATAAAAATCTAATTATATAACAAGCCTATAGGTCAAATACCATTGTAAAGAAAAGCAGTATGGTAAATAAATAAACTAGAGGTATGGTAAGTAAATAAAACCTGTTTTCATAATTACTCCATAATCTGCTTTATATTTACAAATATTTATGCTCATTAGTTTACATAACTAAGAAGAAATAGAGAGAGAGAGTGATAAGGGAGAGATGGAGAGAGAGTGTGTATGTTTAGGGGTGAGATAAACAGACAAAGTAAGATGTATTGAAAGAAGGGGGGAGAGAAGAAGTGAGAAGAGGAGAGAGAGGGATATAGTAATGTAGTTGGAGAGAGATAGGGGTGGAAAGAGAGAGAGAAAGAAAGGGATGGGGGAAGAGAGAGGATTAGAGAGAGAGAGAGAGAGATGGGGGAAGAGAGAGGATTGGAGGGAAAAGAGAGAGAGATAGGTGGGAGAGAAAGGGAGAGAGAGGAAGGATGTGTGTGAGAGAGAGAGAGAGAGAGAGAGGAAGGAAGAGAGAGAGCACTTGAGAGAGAGGAGGAGAGAGGTATATATAAGAGAGATGGAGTTGGAGGGGGAGAGATGTAGGAAATAAGAAATATAGAGAGTGAGAAGTGGAGAGAGAGAAGGAGTGACAAGGGAGAGACAGAGAGAGAGAATGTATGTTTGGGGCTGAGATAAAGAGACAAATAAGGAGATATAGAGATAAGGGGGTAGAAGGAGATATAAGGAGAGAGGGACGGATATAGTAACATAGTTGGTGGGTGAAGAGAGAGAGAGAGGGAGAGAGAGATGGGAGAGAAAGGAAAAGAGAGAAAGGAAGAGAGAGGATGTGAGAGAGTGGAGAGAGGGAGGGAAAGAGAGATGGACTTGGAGGGGGAGGGGGATAGAGGTAAGAAGAAAGAAATAGAGAGAGAAAGGTGGGGAGAGAGAGAGAGTGAGTGAGTGATAAGGAAGATGGAGAGAGAGGGAGAGAGGGGGAAGATAGAGATATAGATGGAAGGTGAAGAGAGGGAAGAAGAGAGAGATGGGGAGAGGAGGGAATTGACAAAGAGATTGATATATATGGATTGCGAGAGTGTGTGTGTTTAGGGGGGTGAGATAGAGAGATAGAAAAGAAGAGATGTAGGGGGATATAGATATGGATGGAGGGTGGAGAGAGGGAAGAATATTTCTCACACTAGATGGATTGATATAAGTGGAGATGGTGATTTATAATCCTATTTGATTATTTGCACTATATGCATCGATTTTAGTGTAGATATTTATTTCTAATGATATTTGATTACTTGCACTAGATGCATTGATTTCAATGTAGGTGGTGATTTCTAATACAATTTGATTTCTTGCACTGAATTTTTTGATTTCAATTTAGATGTCGATTTATAATTATATTTGATTACTTGCACTAGATGAATTGGTTTCAACATAGTTGATTTCTAATCCTATTTGATTATTTGCACTAAATGCATTGATTTCAGTGTAGATGGCGATTTCTAATCCTATTTTATTTATTTGAGTAAATGCATTAATTTCATTGTAGATGTTGGTTTCTAGAGAGAGAGAGAGAGAGTGATAAGGAAGATGGAGAGAGAGGGAGAGAGGACAAAAGGAGGAAAGACGGATATTAATGGGGGAGAGGGAGAGAAGGGGAAGATAGAGATATAGATGGAAGGTGAAGAGAGGGAAGAAGAGAGAGATGGGGAGAGGGGGTGATTGAAAAAGAGATTGATATACATGGAGTACGTGAGCGCGTGTGTTTAGGGGGGTGAGATAGAGAGACAAAAAAGAATAGATGGAGGGGGATATAGATATGGATGGAGGGTGGAGAGAGGGAGGAATATTTCTCACACTAGATGGATTGATACAAGTCGAGATGGTGATTTCTAATCCTATTTGATTATTTGCACTAGATGCATTGATTTTAGTGTAGATATTTATTTCTAATGATATTTGATTACTTGCACTAGATGCATTGATTTCAGTGTAGGTGGTGATTTCTAATACAATTTGATTGCTTGCACTGAATTTGTTGATTTCAATTTAGATGTCGATTTATAATTATATTTGATTACTTTCACTAGATGAATTGGTTTCAATGTAGATGATTTATAATCCTATTTGATTGTTTGCACTAAATGCATTGATTTCAGTGTAGATGTTGGTTTCTAGAGAGAGAGAGAGAGAGAGTGATAAGGAAGATGGAGAGAGAGGAAGAGAGGACAAAAGGAGGAAAGAGAGATATTAATGGGGGAGAGGGAGAGAAGGGGAAGATAGAGATATAGATGGAAGGTGAAGAGAGGGAAGAAGAGAGAGATGGGGAGAGGGGGTGATTGAAAAAGAGATTGATATATATGGAGTACGAGAGTGCGTGTGTTTAGGGGGTGAGATAGAGAGACAAAAAAGAATAGATGGAGGGGGATATAGATATGGATGGAGGGTGGAGAGAGGGAGGAATATTTCTCGCACTAGATGGATTGATATAAGTGGAGATGGTGATTTCTAATCCTATTTGATTATTTGCACTAGATGCGTCGATTTTAGTGTAGATATTTATTTCTAATGATATTTGATTACTTGCACTAGATGCATTGATTTCAGTGTAGGTGGTGATTTCTAATACAATTTGATTTCTTGCACTGAATGTGTTGATTTCAATTTAGATGTCAATTTATAATTATATTTGATTACTTGCACTAGTTGAATTGGTTTCAATGTAGATGATTTCTAGTCCTATTTGATTTATTTGAGTAAATGCATTGATTTCAGTGTAGATGTTAGTTTCTGGAGAGAGAGAGAGAGAGTGATAAGGAAGATGGAGAGAGAGGGAGAGAGGACAAAAGGAGGAAAGAGAGATATTAATGGGGGAGAGGGAGAGAAGGGGAAGATAGAGATATAAATGGAAGGTGAAGAGAGGGAAGAAGAGAGAGATGGGGATAGGGGGTGATTGAAAAAGAGATTGATATATATGGAGAACGAGAGCGCGTGTGCTTTGGTGGGTGAGATAGAGAGACAAAAAAGAATATATGGAGGGGGGTATAAATATGGATGGAGGGTGGAGAGAGGGAGGGATATTTCTCGCACTAGATGGATTGATATAAGTGGAGATGGTGATTTCTAATCCTATTTGATTATTTTCACTAGATTCATCGATTTTAGTGTAGATATTTATTTCTAATGATATTTCATTACTTGCACTAGATGCATTGATTTCAGTGTAGGTGGTCATTTCTAATACAATTTTATTGCTTGCACTAAATGTGTTGATTTCAATTTAGATGTCAATTTATAATTATATTTTATTACTTGCACTAGATGACTTAATTTCAATGTAGATGATTTCTAATCCTATTTGATTATTTGCACTAAATGCATTGATTTTAGTGTACATGGAAATTTCTAATCCTATTTTATTTCTTTGAGTAAATGCATTGATTTCAGTGTAGATGTTGGTTCCTAGAGAGAGAGAGAGTTAGTGATAAGGAATATGGAGAGAGAGAGAGAGAGAGGACAAAAGGAGGAAAGAGAGATATTAGCGGGGGAGAGGGAGAGAAGGGGAAGAGAGGGAAGAATAGAAAGATGGGGAGAGGGGGTGATTGACAAAGAGAATGATATATATGGAGTGTGAGAGCGTGTGTGTTTAGGGGGGTGAGATAAAGACAAAAAAAAAGAGATGGATGGGGATATAGATATGGATGGAGGGTGGAGAGAGGGAAGAATATTTCTTTCACTAGATGGATTGATTTAAGTGGAGATGGTGATTTATAATCCTATTTGATTATTTGCACTAGATGCATTGATATTAGTGTAGATATTTATTTCTAATGATATATGATTACTTGCACTAGATGCATTGATTTCAGTGTAGGTGATGATTCCTAATACTATTTGATTGCTTGCATTGGATGTGTTGATTTCAATTTAGACATCAATTTATAATTATATTTGATTGCTTGCACTAGATGCATTGATTTCAATGTAGATTATTCCTAATACTATTTGATTGTTTGCGCTAAATGCATTGATTTCAATGTAGATGGCGATTTCTAATCCTATTTGATCGCTTTGAGCAAATGCATTGATTTCAGTGTAGATGTTAGTTTCTAATCTTATTTGATTGATTACATTAGGTGCATTGATTTTAATGTAGAAGTTATTTTCTAATCTTATTTGATTGCTTGCATTAAATGCATTGATCTCAATGTATATGTTGATTTATGATTTGATGTAATTGGATATATGATGGTATATTAAAGTGATTGGATTAAAAATATGGATTGATTTTAGTGTAAGCACAAAAAATTATTAACAAGGTAGAATGATTTTTGTGTTATATTAATTGAAGCTAATAATATTGGAGAGCAAGAGAGACAAGGTATCATGTTTACTAAAACAGATCGAGCTAAAGATTTAAATGGTTTACGATTTGAATTTTCTATTTCATATAATCGATATGAAAAGATAACAAAACTAACAAGGGAGGAAATAAGAATAGTAGAAGAAAATAGTTTGAGATTGATTGTAACATGAGTATGTTCTTATTGTTCAAATTTTCTATCTTTAAACACTATTATTGTCACTTTGCATTTAAAAAAAATATTTCATCATTATAGTTATTAACAATAATTATCATCTCAACGAACTGAGGTAGCTAAGAAAATTTAAAATTAAAATGACCAAGTTAATCTCAGAAATATTTAGCATATTTAAAATGATTATATTAATATTTGATATATTTACATACTACTGATAAAATTAGTCATATCTTTAATAGATTTTCCTTGGCAGCACATGACTGAAACCAGCCTAGATCCATCTTACATCTAAAAAATATAAACAAAATTTAATAATCTGAAAAACATGACGTTGATGCCTCTGACTGGAACCAGCCTAGATCCATCTAACTCTGGATCTATCATGCGCCGAGAGGGATCAAATCTCTCTAGGTGCAAACCTTCCTCAAGTTTTGCACTCAAAAAATAGGTTTGCACCTCGAGAGATCTGATCCCTCTCGGCGCATGATAGATCCAGAGTTAGATGGATCTAGGCTGGTTCTACTAAGTGCCAAAAGGGATCAAATATATTTTCACTCTAAAAGAGGTTTGCATATCAAGAGATTTGATCGCTCCTATTCTTGGTAGATCTAGAGTTAAGATGGGTCTAGGATGTTTTAATTTCACCCTTTTTATAGGTTATATTCCTCATGAATAACATGGATCAATACCATGGGTCCTCATACCATGGGTCAATACCATGAAGTTATTTTTAATTTAATGTTACCTTTTTATTATTTTTATTTTATTTTTATCAAGTAATTTTTTTTTTCTTAGGGTTATTTTTATTTTTATGGTTAAAAATGATATTACATTACATTACAACATTTCTACCACATTGGGATGGTGCAATATTTTCTTTTGGGTAAGTGTATTTTGTTGTATATGTGTTACGCTCTTTGCTTGACTATCTCCACATGATATACAATGTGTTGGCTATAGTTTTGGATCACATAAGGGTAAATTTCTCTTTGGGTGGGGGCTCAGGGATAGTTTCCCCCCATAAAAATTTGGAATATGTTTGCATTTGTTCATAATTGTTTTGAAACTCATTATTTTCCTTTAGAAGTATTGTGGTGCTTGGAGGTTTTCCTCATGGTTTTGTAATTTAGGTTAAGAAATTTCATTCTATTATGATTGATGGTAAAAGGATTGTAATCTTATTGATATTACAAAATGTCTATATTGTATTAGAATACTGTATATAAGAATATATTGAAAAATATTATTAGTTTCCCCGATTTTGAGTTTAGGTTAATAAAGTTTATTGATATTATAATTTGACTTAATCAATTTAAATGATCAACATTCTCACTTTAAATTATTTATTTCTATTAAAATGTTAATAAAATAATATTAAAATTAACATATACTAAAAAAATAATGAAATTGAATTAATTTTTCTAGATATATGAAATTAAATTCCTTTCTTTTAAATTTATTAATAATAAAGATTTAAAATTAAATTGATTAGGTCAAGGAAACTCTCACGTTTATGGTAGTTTCCCAAAAAAAAAAATTGGAATTCGTTTGCATTTGTTTATTGCATTTTGTATAGAAATTTGATAGAAATTGCAACTTCTCAAGATTTCACACTGAAAAACAAGAGACGTAATTTTACTCTAATGATCTGCAGAACTTAAATCATAATTTAGAACAACATGCATAGAAATGAAATAATAAAAACCACAAATAAACGGTGATTTCTACGGGAATCCAGCTGTGAAAAAACCACTCAAGCCTCTTTGCATTAATTAGTTGAATAGAGAAACTATTACAATTGTTATCTCCAGCTCTGAGCTCAACATACAAAATAATAAATGTTAGCTTTAGTTAATTACAAAATCTAACAAGCACTTAACCAATTATTTTCTCATCAATCCTCCTATTTCCTTGTGCAAATCCTCAGTAAAGTAGCCCCTAAAGGTAAGAATTTCCTCCAAATTGATTGTGAAATTTCCAAGGATTTATTTCCTGACTCATGCAACACATGTAAATTCAAAACTAGTCTACAAGTGATGTTACACTACCTTATCATCTCCAATTCAGCTGAGGATCTCGAATTCCATGCATGCACTAGTTATTTTTGCTTTATTAATCAATTAACTGGAGATATTCGAGTTAGATTGTTGTCCCGCTACACAACTAACATCTACCAACTCTATCAATAGTAAGAGGTCAATTAACTAAATACAACTGAAAATAACTTAACTATATTACTAAAACTAAGGAATCACACATGAATAACTAAACTCCAAGACCTCTAACTCAAATTTAGTAAGCTAATTGAGTGAAAATATCCATGTCACACTAGCTAACTTCCTCCAAGTTTTCATGCTAATGCGGAAATTCGATTTTACTCAATTGAGCCTTTCTTGCTACATTTTTTCACCACTACCTCTTAGAAAAAAAGGAATTTCTTACTATGTTAGTTCCAGTCTTTGCAGCCTGTCACCAGAGATCAACATGAGCTCTTACTATGTCCGTTTTTGTTAGATGTTTTGCACATGATGTTCAGCACAAAACATGTCACAACAGTGTCCATCAGAAGAAGCTCGGAAAAATATTTCCAACGGTATATCACACTCCTATAACTGGCTCCTGTATTAGAAGATATGATCGAAATGAATGAGTGATTCTTGGTTATGCATGTTTTGAGGTCAGTTGCTGCACACAATGACAAGTTTAGTAGAAAATCAGTTTGTGAAATAATGGTAAGGAATTTTTCAAAAGTGAAAGAGGTTTTTGTTCATCACATAGAAAATAACAACAACCTCCTTCATTTTACGCACAAGTGCTACTATGTGGGAGATATATAGTGATATTTGGAGCCTACATTAAAACAAAGAAAAAATTTCATATTTTTTACTGTTTTAGTCATTTTAGTGCGCGGCCATTTTACAATGGATGGAAAGTAAGTCTGCAAAACCCAAGGAGGTTTTTGTTAAAAACGAGCCATATAGAAAAAACCGCTTTCAGTTTATTCAAAGGTGGCACGAATTGGGATATGTGACTAGATCTTTACAGCTCATTTTCAGAGATTTAAATTTTTAATGATTTTATGGTTTAGAGATGATTTTGTGGAACAGATTGTGAGCAAATGGAAATGAATTTCCCAAATTTGAGAGATTTTTTTCTCCAACATGACCTTATATACAAAAAACTCTTTCCGTTTTGTAACAGGTGCTATGGTTTAGGAGATACGAGTTCATCTTCAACACCTATTTTCAGAAATTCGGCCCAAGTTTAATGTAACTGATTCTATTTTTAAGAAAATGGTTGAGCTCAATTCCCTTAGTACAAGGATGAGCAGATGTATATATTTTATGAATTTCATAGTGTATAGGTTGGATTTTTACAGCAGAGGGAGGCTGCTATTGGATTGTGTAAAGTTTTCCTCGAATATTATTTTAATAAAGCTTTTTTATGCTCTTTAAATTTGGGATTCATCACGGTGTTTAATGTGCAGCATGTTTTTCTTGTAAATTCATTTACATGCTTTGTTTTTTCTGCTAATTTGTTTACATCATTCTCTAAGGGAATTGTTAGGAATCCATCCACGCACGATGCTCCTCTCACAATGATTATGTTGTTTGATGTAGCGGTTATCTTTTCAGAATCCATCCTCTGTTAGATGCTCTGTTGAGTAACTTGGTGCTTCTCTTTCTTCTAAAGTTGTCACTGTAGATCCATCCCCTGATTGATTCCTACAGGGAAGTGGTATTTTCTCTATTTTCTTCTCTCATTACATCTTTAATTTTGTTGTACCTTGCACTTACTTTGCCCCAAGTTTGCCGACAGAAACTAGCCCCAAATTCATAGCCCAATAGTCCCTTCTCTTGCTCTTTTCAACCCACAATTTTCAATCAAACCCTCCTACTTATATACCTAGCCTAAAATTATCTTTCATTTCAATCGTCTCAAGCCCTATTGATTACTTTCCGCTGAGATTGACCCAGAGAGAGCCCTCTCCAGTTCTGGTAGGGCTAGCTACCAAATTGAGTGTGGTATGATGTTACCCTGAACTCTGCCTTCCTTCAGCCTGAGGTAGATTTAGGCAATAACATAGTGGCGACCATACTGGGGAAGAAAATTTTGTTGTTTTCTTTACAAACTACAGACAGAGCCTGAAGTTAGCCAGGTAGCCTTCGAAACACTCTTGCTTTGCATTAGCGAAAGTAGATGAATGCTGCTTCAGTCAATCTCCGGTTTAGTTTATGAACTGAACATCTAGTTTCCTCAGTAAGATCTAATCAAGTTCATATCTGATTGTTGATGGTGGACAACAGTCAGAAACATATGAAGGCTGAAACATTCACCTGGCGACTCCAACTCAATCTAGAGATTCCAGTGCTCACTAATCCATTCATGCAGTGGTAGGGTATGTGGTAGACCCTACGCTTTGTGAAGTTTTAAAAGAAGTTAGAGATCAGTTAGTGGATATTGAAATTGATGAAGTATTTTTCAGTGTCGTGCTTCAATTTTTTAGATCTCCAAAGTTTCCTTCTGAAGCTAAAACTGGTTTCTTTGAGTTAGTTGTTGAAAATTTTGAGAAGGAGATTCAGTATTTAAATGATCAGATCCAATCATATGAATTCCGAGATCCCAAAAAGTTCTTGGAAACTCTCCCTCCTTCAAAACAAGAAATAATAGAGTTGCCCGTGGATATTTGCATTAATAGTTTGCAGCTGGAAGCATGTATTGTGGAGTTGAGGCAGCAAACAGAGTCTAGTTTTTGCGATCCTATTGCAACGTACATGGAATTTTTTTTTAGTTTGAATGATAGATCGGATTTTCTTTTTCATAACCAGACTCGTTATGTGCATGTATGGCTGTCAGCATTTACATTTGTGTCCTGGTTGAAGCACTTTCAAGCAACATCCTTGTCATAGTTACTTGATTGTTTGATCTGGCATTACAACGTTACTTGATCTATTAGTTTTGTAGAAAAGTAGGGTAGATTTGTAAATAAATAAGGTACCAAAGGCAGCAGTTCAGCTTCTGGTATTGGTTTATGTACATATTACAGTATGTATATGTTTTGGATTCGTATGAGTTGTTTTGGGTTTGCAGTTTTTGACTCCATCACCCAATGGATGAAGGCACTTTTCTACTCTCCCATAGATCTGTTGTTCTTGGCACCTCCAAGGAGCTACCATCCCCATTGGAGCTGATGTTATTTCCAGTCTTCGCAGCTTGTCACCAGAGATCAACATGAGCTCTTACCATGTCTGGTTTTGTTAGATGTTTTGCACATGATGTTCATCACAAAACATGTCACAAGTGTGTCCATCAGAAGAAGCTCGGAAAAATATTTCCAATGGTATATCACACTCCTATAACCGACTCCTGGATTAGAAGATATGATCGAAATGAATGAGTGATTCTTGGTTATGCATGTTTTGAGGTCAGTTGCTGCACACAATGACAAGTTTAGTAGAAAATCAGTTTTTGAAATAATGGTAAGGAATTTTTCAAAAGTGAAAGAGGTTTTTTTTCATCACATACCAAGTAAAAAAAACCTCCTTCATTTTATGCATAGGTGCTACTATGTGGGAGATATATAGTGATATTTGGAGTTTACATTAAAACAAAGAGAAATTTTCATATTATTTATTGTTTTAGTCATTTTAGTGCGCGGCCATTTTACAACAGATGGAAAGTAATTCTGCAAAACCCAAGGAGAGGTGTTTGTTAAAAACGAGCCATATAACAAAAACCTCTTTTATTTTATTCAAAGGTGTCACGAATTGGGATATGTGACTAGATCTTTACAGCTCATTTTCAGAGATTTAAATTTTTAATGATTTTCTGTTTTAGAGATGATTTTGTGGAACATATTGCGAGCAACTGGAAATGAATTCCCCAAATTTGAGAGAGGTTTTTCTCCAAAATGAAATTATATACAAAAACCTCTTTCAGTTTTCTAACAAGTGCTATGGTTTAGGAGATACGAGTTCATATTCAACACCTATTTTCAGAAATTCGACCCAAGTTTAATGTAACTATTTCTATTTTTAAGAAAATGGTTGAGCTCAATTCCCTTAGTACAAGGATGAGAAGATGTATATATTTTATGAATTTCATAGTGTAGAGGTTTGATTTTCGTAGCAGAGGGAGGCTACTATTGGATTGTCTAAAGTTTTCCTCGAATATTATTTTAATAAAGCTTTTTTCTGCTCTTTAAATTTGGGATTCATCACGGTGTTTAATGTGCAACATGTTTTTCTTGTAAATTCATTTCCATGCTTTGTTTTTTCTGCTAATTTTTTTACATCATTCTCTAAGGGAAGTTTTAGGAATCCATCCACGCACGATGCTCCTCTCACAATGACTATGTTGTTTGATGTAGTGGTTATCTTTTCAGAATCCATCCTCTGTTAGATGCTCCGTTGAGTAACTCGGTGCTCCTCTTTCTTCTAAAGTTGTCATTGTAGATCCATCCCCTGATTGATGCCTATAGGGCAGCAGTATTTTCTCTATTTTCTTCTCTCATTACATCTTTAATTTTGCTGTACATTGCACTTACTTTGTCCCAAGTTTGCTGGAAGAAACTAGCCCCAAATTCATAGCCCAATAGTCCCTTCTCTTGCTCTTTTCAACCCACAATTTTCAATCAAACCCTCCTAGTTATATACCTAGCCTAAAATTAGCTTTCATTTCAATCGTCTCAAGCCCTATTGATTACTTTTCGCTGAGATTGACCCGGAGAGATCCCACTCCTGTTCTGGTAGGGCTAGCTACCAGACTAAGTGTGGTATGATGTTACCCTGAACTCTTCCTTCCTTCAGCCTGAGGTAGATTTAGGCAATAACACACTACCCCTATCATGAACCTATGTAATTTAAATTTACCTCTCAACAAGGCCTTTGTCAAGATGCCATCAAATTTATCCTCAGTTGGATTGTATTATAAAAAATATCTCTCCTCTGCAGATAGTCCGGCAAATGATGATACTGAATATCAATGTGCTTGGACCTATCATGAAATACCAGATTCTCATATAGCTTAATGTAACTATGAATTTCACAATATATCATTTCCGACTCCATCTCCTGACTCAAAATACCCATGATTACTTTCCTCATCCATATGGCCTCCATGTTCTTTGACTCACAACCATGTATTCAACCTCTACCGAGTTAAGTGCCACAAACCTATGCTTCATTTTGTAACAAAAAATAGTTGTGAAAATAACACCGAAGACAACACAGGAAGTACTCTTCCTTTTTGATGGAATCCCTACCCAATTTTCATTAGTGAAGCCTTGGAGCTTCACTCCCTCTGTCCTCTGTACCATAATCCATACTTGGAAGTGCATCTGA
The DNA here is from genome assembly GCA_034641835.2 of Pinus albicaulis. Lineage (NCBI taxonomy): Eukaryota > Viridiplantae > Streptophyta > Pinopsida > Pinales > Pinaceae > Pinus > Pinus albicaulis. The sequence goes on from CM076574.1 coordinate 841,348,482, forward strand.
CGTATCATAAAATATTATTTGATACCTTCCAATACAACTTGGTATGCCTCAGCATCGCTTGATTCAACTATCTTACTACATATCACATATTGTGTCTTGTGTTCACAAGATACATTAAAAACCCCACAACTTGCTTGTAAATGGTAGCGTTAACCTCTTCACCTAAAGCGGCATTCTCCTTCATCTAGTTTTTAGCTAGAGGTGTGTCCATGAGCTTAAAATTCTCCATGTGAAATATTTGAAGTATTTTAGAGGCATAATTCCCCTAAGACACAAACAATTCACCATCACCTTGCCATAATTCAAAACTAAGGAATTAATTCATTAAGGCCCATGTCTTTCATCTCAAATTTTCTTTAAATATCATCTTTGTAAGAGCATATCAGATGCACGTCACTTGTTAATATTAAATCATCAACATTAAAAAATAATAATAAGTAAATTACTATCTACTACAATGTGATAGAGGTTCACATCTGGTTCACTTTTGGTGAAGCCTAATCCAGTGAGATAATTGTTGATATGAGTGTACCATGCTTGGGGCACCTATTTGAGACCAAAAAATTCCCTTTTTATCTTGAACACATGTGAATATTGATCATTTGTCTCAAATACATTTGTCTCAAAACCGTTGAGAAAGACAATCTTCACATCCATCTGGTGAATTGTCTACCCCATATGCACAGTCAATGCTAGAATGGATCTGAATGAGGAATATCTTGCAACTGGTGCAAATTTTACCTCATAATCCACTCCCTTTAGCTGAGATAATCCTTTGGCCACAAATTTTTCCTTTTACTTCTTGATGTTCCCATCGGTTGCATGCTCCACATTGTAGATCCATCTGGAACAAACCATTGATTTCCATTCTAGTATCAGCGCCACCTACCATACACTTTTCTTCATGATGGATTCATATTCTTCCACCATGGCATCAACCCAAATAGGTTGATATATTGGTTCCTCAAATGAAGAAGCCTCTATCGCAATGAGCTCTTTCATGAGAACTATGTACTCATTGTACCTGACTTACTTTTCCTACATTGTGTATAAATTTATCAATTCACTAATACCATGTAGAAAATAAATACCAATGGATTCAATCAAATTTTATAATGTACTAAAATAAGATATTGAATCCTTCCTACAATTTGGAGACTACAAAACACGGTCGCACAATCAAATATAAGCAAGTGAAAGAAATGATCAATCACACAACAAAAGATGTGTCTAGGGAAAGAAACAACTCAAAACCCCTCTGTATCTATATTTCATGAAGCCAGTATCATGAAACAATACAATGCTTTCTCACTACGAGAAAATTTCGCACTTTCTTGATTGTCTCACTCTTATCTTGCTCGAAACTGGATTACAATGCTCAGCCAAAATTCACAAACACTTAGCCAATTATCAGCCTCTTCTCAGCCTAGCCTTTCTCATGCAATTCCTATAGAAATAGGCCCCTATTAAATAGGAATAATTACATTCCTTGATTGCCAGAGTCTTCCTGATAACCTCATGCACTATCTATACAAATTTCTAGTAGTACAATTGATAGTTTAATTCCATTTAACCTTTGTCTCAACTTGGTGTTCCTCAGAGCTGACATGCATGCAACTATTAATAGTGAATTATAAATTATATAATAGATCACTACATGTGAATTAAATCTAATTTAATTCACTGGACCACAACATATGAAACATATGTCAGTATGAGAAGGGGGGAGATACTCCCTTTTGAGGGTAGTTGTACATATTGTGAGTGCCTTATACCTCTCGTCATCTCCAAACTCTATGTTATGTGGGAGCTCCTTCTCGTCCAAGCCAATGAAGATATATCTATTCCCCGACATATGGAATGAGGAACCATTTTCTAAATACCACATGCATCCCACTACAGTTTGTCCATTCATGCAATGAGAGTAAAATCAAGCTCAAAATGTAAAGCCAAAACTTCACCCACTGCAACTACGGGCTCTTTCTTTCTTACCTTCTTCTGTGGAAAAATTGTAGCATAGTGCCCATGCTCGTGACAGTGAAAACACTTGATGTTGGAAAAGTCTCTCTTACCCTCTTTTCCTTGGGACTTATTTACCTTGTATTTATTTCATTTTTAGAATAATGCATAATATTCTTCTTTGTTGGGGTTGGAGGTCCCGTCTCTGGTCCTCTGCCTTATCCCTTCTATTACCAATTTGGACCACAAATTCTCCGAGTCTAGTAGCTTCTCCCTCCCATTCACAGTGTCCTCGTAACTATGCCAGCTCTTGGGAAGACCTAGAAGAGCTAGGATCATCACATAATCTTGGGATGTTGTCACACCAATACTTCCAAGCTCATCTCGACATTGAGTGAACTTTGAAAATTATGTTGGTATCGTCGCGCCCTCCTCAATCTTGATCTTTCTGATCTTTTCCTTCAACGCCAACTTCCCGTGGTCACTGCTACTTTGTAATAGATATGTCAAGGACTTCCACATAACTCGTGGATTTTACATCACATGGAGACTCAATACAATATGATTTTGAACTCCCTCTAACAAGATCCTTCTCGCCTATTCTACCTTCTTCTGCCATGCACCAAGAAGTTGGGCATATTCTACTACGGGTTTCGGAATATCAGTATATATGAATTCCTTTAACCCATTCTCCTCCAAAAATTCATCCATATGTTCCTTCCACACTATATAATTCGAATTCCCATCATGAGCATATTCGAGTCTCATGCCATTTAAAAAAATCTTGTTCTAATGATGGATCCTGAAGAATAAATCTACCAATTTGAACTTGTTCAAGACAAACTAAATTTTTTCTCTTCTATAGTGATCCCTGGCACTCTGATTCCATGTAGAAATTTATCAATTCTCTAATAACATGTAGAAAATCAATACTAATGGATTCAATACGATATTATAATTGAATAAACTAAGATATTGAATCCTTCCTACAATTTATGGAATACGAAACACGATCACACAATCACATATAAGTGAGAGAAAGAAATTATCAATCGCACAACACAAGATGTAACTGGGGAAAGAAACTGCTAAAAAACCCTCTATATATATATTAAATGAAGTGAATATCATGAAAAAATACAATTCTTTCTCACTTCAGAAAAATCTTACACTCTCCTAACTGTATCAGTCTGATCCTACTTGAAAATGGCTTGCAATGCTCAGGAAAAATTGACAAACACTTAGTCAATTCACTAGACCTCTCACTAGCTCATCACTCAGTTAGAACTAGTTAAATCGATTTTAACTCAATTAATTGAGTTAACTAATTCATACATGCACCCCACTAATGCATCAACTCCAACTAGACCCCCAAAATATTAGAATCCCTCTGCATTCCTCATCTTAGACCCTCAACTCAAATTTCTTGAGCTAACTCAGTCATCTTCACTTAGTTTACTAATACAAGTTTTTATGAGATGAAATTAAAATTTATTGTCCAAATTATTTAAAGGAAAAATAAATTAGATGCCCCACATTCGTCACCAGTGCGCATCAAAATTTCTCACTAGTGCAGATGCATTTTTTATCCTTTTTGGTTTCCAATTTCACTGTTTCTTGTTGAAAATTTCAACACAGCATGACATAGGAGCTCCATCATACTCCCTAACATCCTGTAACAATTTATCAGCTTCTCTGGTTCTCTTTTTTCCATCTCTGAAAGATTATGGTTAAGTGGGTGCCTGCACTCTACCTCTTGCCTTCTCCTTTGCATGTGGTTGCTCCACAACCTCCTGAAGCTCAACCTGGGGTTCCTCCTTTGCAGCTATAAGTTCCTTCTCTAGTGGGATACTCATTTATCGTTCCATAGAGAATCTCATATAACATCCCCCTTGAACTTGACAATGTATCCTCACAATTGTCATCCTCAATGAAGGTAAATACACCTAGTAATTGTGTGGTGTTTTGGAGTATCCTACAAAAACTCCCAGCTCTATGTAGGCTCAAGTTTCTTCCTAGAATCCTTTGATACATGGCAATAAAAAAAATCTCAAAAAATTATAAAATGAGACACATCAGACTTTCTCTCATAGAAAGCTTCATCCGGTGTGATCATACCAAGTATTCTATGAGGACTCTGGTTCTGCAAGTAGATTTTGGTGTTGCATGCTTCCACCCATATATGTAATGGACGTCCTTGATTATGCAACATGGCCCTTGCTTCTCCCAATATTTTTCTATTCTTCCTCTCATCAACCCCATTCTAGTGTGGTTTATGGGGTGTCATCAGTTCTCTTCAAATGTATTCTTTACCACAAAAATCCTTGAATTAATGTGAAACAAATTCATCTCCATTATCGCTTTTGAGAGACTTCACCTTATTCCCAGTATCCTTCTCAATAAATGGCCTGAAATAAAAATAAATTGAGCAAAATTCATCCTTCTTCTACATGAATAAGATCTAACAATTTCTAGCAAAATCATCAACAAAAATAACATAATACTTATGTCTTTTAGGGAGGTGTAGAAAAGGGTCCAGAAAGGTGAGAGTGTAGTCAATCAGAGATTGCATTTGCTACACTCTCTGAGTCATGGAAGGTGGATTTGACATACTTCCCCAATGTGAAACCCTTGCAGACATCCTGCTAGTCAAGGGATGCTTTAGGGAGACTTATGGAAATTTTCTATATTATTTTTAAGGCACCATGGTGTATATGACCCAATATTTTATTCGAGATTTCTCGACATCACAACTATGTACCTTTTCATCCTTACTTCCCAATGTAGTGCAATCTCCCAGCTCAAGTTTGTATAGGTTCTTCACTCAAATCTCATCCTATTTCACTTTACTGGTATTTATGTGTCTTAGAAAGGATTTCCCTTTACTAAAAATAACATCATAGCCATGACTCTCTAACACTACTACAAAGATCAAGTTATTATTCAACGTGGGTACAAAAATAACATATTTGACGTGAAGAGGAGAGGATTTCTCCCTCTCAAAGGTGACAATACCAATTTCTGTAGCATTGTACCTCCCACCATCCCCCATTTCTATATGCATTTGGAGATCCTTCTCCTCCATGCTACTAAAAAATTCCTTGCACCTTGTCATATGTAACGAGGCACCTGAATCAGGGTACCACACACTCCCCATAACAGTGTTGGTCATGCATGCTATTAGGGTGAATTCTAATTCAAATTATGAAGTTGGTGCTTCACTTTCTCCTCCTCCTTAAGGATTCTTGGTAGAGTATTTGTGCATACATTTTGTTGCATAGTGCCTAAATTCATGGTAGTGGAAGAATTTTATCCTTCTAGTCTTTTTTCTTGCCATTATTTTGGCTAGATTCAGGTTTTCTATGGGTCTTCTTTACTTTTCCCTTATTCCCCTTTCCAACGAAGGAAAATTTTTATTCATTCTCAGCTTTGGATGATGTTCCATCTCTATTATATCTCCTAAAATCATCTTGAACCAAATAGAACCATAACCTTTCCCAATTCGATATTTTTTCACTTCAATTCACAGATTCGTGGTACTCATACCAGGATTTTGGAAGGCTTAAAAGAGCTAGGCTCACTAGGTCATCTTCTACAACATTCACCCCAACCCCTCCAAGCTCATCCCAAAATGTGTAAATATGGAGAGATATTGTGAATGGTATCATTATTCTACATACTTATGTTTTGATTTTTTTCTTTCAAGGCCAATTTTCTATGGTCACTGTTATTTTTGAATAGCTTAGTTAGTGTCTTCCAAATAGAAAACAATGTCTCTTTGCCATGGATATTTGAGACCACATGGTCCCTTACACCTCCTAGAAGGATTCTCCTCATCTTTGGAACATCCTTCTTCCATTAGTCTAATTGTTGTGTATCCGACTGTGGAAGCTTTGCAATGTCAATTTTAACATATTTTGACACACCATTATCAACGATAATTTCTTCCATTCGATCCTTCAAGAATATGAAATTTGAGCTACCCTCTAGGGCATACTCCAATTTCAGTATGTTGAAAGAAATTATTCTGATCCTCAAGAAAAATTGTTGCACTGAAGCTGCAAAATCAAAATGTTTCAGAGACAAGTTTGAAATATTTGTTTTGATGTGATTTTCGAGCTCTGATACGATGCATAAATTTGATAGAAATTGCATCTTCTCAAGATTTCAAACTATAAAAAAAAGAGACACAATTATACTCTGCTGATATATGAAATGTAAATCACAATTTATAACAAAATGCATATACATGTAATAATAAAAACCACAAATACACAGTGATTTCTAGGGGAACCCAAGTGGGAAAAATCTCTCAAGCCTATTTCCATTAATGAGTGGAATAGAGAAACTATTACAATTGCTAGCTCCAACTTTGAGCTTAACCTCCAAAAGAATAATTCTTCTTTTTGTTCAATGAAAAACTCTTGCCAACACTTAGCTCATCAAGCCTCCTATTTTCTTATGCAAATCCTAAGGAAATTAGCCTCTAAAAGATAGGAATTTCCTCCAAATTAATTACACAATTCCCAAGGATTGATCTCCTAACTCATCGAACACCTATAAACGTAAAATTAGTACACAATTTGTGTTACACTATCTTTTCATCTCCATTTCAGATGAGGAACTTGAATTCCATGCATTCATTAGCTATTTTAGGTTGATTAATCAATTAAATGATAGATGTTTGAGCAAACTGACCTTCTAATGACTCTATCAATAGTTTATCATTAGTTAATTCCATGCATTCATTAGCTATTTTAGGTTGATTAATCAATTAAATGATAGATGTTTGAGCAAACTGACCTTCTAATGACTCTATCAATAGTTTATCATTAGTTAGAGGCCAGTTAACTAAATACAACTGAAATAACTCAACTAGATTACTAAAACTTAGCTATCACATATGTATAACTCAACTCCAATCCCTCTAACTCGAATTTACTGAGCTAACTAAGTGATAAGATCCATGCCACACTAATTAAGTGCCTCCAAGACTCTTAGTGGTTTTGCCCAAGAATTTGTATTTTATATTAATGAATTGTATTTTATTCTCATCTATGATAATAAATTGGTAGTTTATAGATACAACAAATTATCTATATTGTATTATAATTGTGTAAATAAGTTTAGGTGAATAAATTTTATTAACATTATAATTTGACTATGTCAATTTAAATAATAAACATTCACTCTTTAAATTATTTATTTCTATTAGTAAATTATAAATTTATTTATAATTTTTTTAACGTTTAAATTTTCAACATTTACCTATTTAATAAAGGGAGAACGGATTTGTTTTCCACATAATTTTTTTGTTTTTATATAATCTTGAAAATGTGTTTATTTTGTAATAGGATTTTTAGAATTTTAATTTAATTGTGTCTAGAAATTTTCTACAATGTGTAGATGTAATGTAAGAAAGTTTGTAAATATTTTTACATGTAGGTTTAATATGTTGAATTTATATTAAAATGTTCAATTTATAATAAGTAAATTTGTAAGCATTTACATGTTAATGAAAACTAATATAGAGTCCAATGGACATGTTGTAGTGTGTGTAAAATGTTAAAAGTAATAAAAATAATAAAATTCAAATTTGTTACATTCTAGTTTTTTTTTATTAATAAATTTACAAATAACTTTTTAGATTAAAGAAAAACATAATATACATATTGCATTAAAATAAATAAGTAGCAACAATAAGTTAAGATTCATTTTACCTAATAAAATAGAATAATGATTATGTAACCATATTTAAATTTGATTAATAAGCATATAAACTTACAATATAACAATAAGTTTAACTGTGGATATTTATATCCACTTAGCCATAAATATTATTAACTTGTAAATAGGTTTTTCTACAATACCATGGGTCAATACCATGACTAGTCAATACAATACAACATATGGGCTAATGCCATGGCTCATCAATATAACATGCCCAAAAACCATCTCTCATTTCACACTCAATATATTTTATAAATATTTTATTTGAATTTTATTTTATAACATTTTTTTATTAAATTAAAAATATATATTATAATTACTTTTGAGATATATTTACACTTCTTTCCCATGAAAATATATATTTTATAAATAGTAGCTATAAATTAAGATCTATTTAACCATATAAATTAAAATAATAATTGTATGACCATATAGATTTCATTAATCCGCACAAGAATACTTAACCTTACAATATAAGAAGATTTTTAACCATGGACATTATTAACCATATCATACTATTTGCCAATACATGGCTCATCAACACCACCTGCTCAAAAACCATCAATTATTTCACAATCAAAATGAAACAAGTAACAAGACTTTTAACCATGGATACTCTCTCCACTTTACCATTGATACTCTTAACCATACCATACCATGGACCAATACCATGGCTCATCAATACCACATGCCCAAAAGTCATCTCTCTTATCACAATCAAAATATTTTATCCATAATTTTATTTTATCTTATTTTATTACATTTTCGGGCCAAAAGACACTCTCCAACCCAATATGGAAGAGTTGTTGTAATGGGAATTGTCTTTAGTGCTACTTTTTGGGCTTAAAATTTTGAGTTGAATTCTTTATTTGAGTTATTTAAACTTGTTTTTTTACTATATATATATATATATATATATATATATATATATATATATATATCTTCAACAGCGTGAAAAAGCCTATCAAACTTGAGTTACTGCTCAAACTTGTGTTCTAAATAAATTTCTTCTCGATTTTAGAAAAATTAGACCAGAAAAATCAATAGAAAAAGCTTCCAAAAACTCTAACTAAAAACAACTCAATTGTAATGCCCAATTATATTATGTTATCTATACATTTTGACCTTGTCAAATTACATATAAAAATAAAAAATAAAATTATTAATTAAAACATTTTGAGTAAGTGAAGTTATATAAAAATAAAATTAAACTAGAAAAGAAGTTTTCACATTCGAAATTTGATTTTGTCTAAGAATTAAGATGGATCTAGGACTGGTTATCAATAAATATTAAATAGAAGGTAAAGATTTAATTTCCATAAAATATTCTAAAATATTCATAATACCATGTACAAATTAAATGTACAAATTTATGATCAAAATTGTTAATAAATTATAACACTAAGTGATAGATTTTCTAACACATAGTATTAATTATAAATCATAGCACATGGTATTAATAAACCATACTAACATATGGTATTGATAAACCATAATAGTATTGATAAACCATAACAGTATTGATTGAACTTTCCCCATTAGCTTTTACCCAATCCAGGAACGATGTTCCATGCTGATCGAACGGCCCCATCCTAAAACCAGGGCTCTAAGGTCCCAAATTCTGATATTCGTAAATGACTAAGTGATTCACCCAAGCTTAGATACCTTGGAAGCGTTAAGCGGGCTCATCCATCTATTTACCCACCCACCCTCACCTGGTTCGCCTGACAGCGGAAGGCGAGGAAGCGGGGGCAAACAAGTCCCACATTTATCCGCCATTCTAATAACTTATTTTCCGAGCGATTTATAAATCTTGCACAGCACCCTTGGGAATCATTAAACGGGACGAACACCATGGTAAGAAAAATGTTTCATCCCTGTTTTATATGCAAATTGTGATAATACAGAGATCGTGCAACCAAATTCTTGTGAGTCCGTATTCTTGATATTTGTCTAATTTTGTTTTATTTTTCCTCATTTCAGGTAATACTCAATAGCACGCTACGCAGGTCAGAGAGGTTGAGGAGACGGGACAGAACTATTAATGATCTTCCCGACGACGTCATTCAACAGTGCTTGCACAGAGTTCCATATAAATCGCACGCCAATCTCAAGGTTGTTTGCAAGAAATGGAAAGATATAGTGAGTAGTCCAGGGTTTTATAAGGACCGGCTGACCTCTGGAACGAGTGACCACTTGATCTGTATCATTCAGTATTGCAATCCTCGAATACCTCCAATTCCACGCACGCAGTCCAGAGATATCCCTCCAGGTAGGTGCGGAGTAATAGTATTGGACCCTGCCACGCACACCTGGGCAATGCTACCCCCAATCCCAGACTTCCCTATTAGGGTTCCAGTGTTCTGTAAGTGCATCTGTTCTGATGGGAAGCTGGTTCTCATGGGCGGACTAGATCCAACGTCAAAGTTGCGGGATCAAATGGTGCAGAGTGTTTATATTTTCGACTTCGTTTCTGCCAAATGGCGCCGAGGAGCCGCCATGGCCACACCAAGGATCTGGTTCGCCTGCTCTGTATCTTCCTCCACTGGGCTTATCTACGTTGCGGGTGGGAGAGACTTCCGAAATGCTTCGCTCGCAGCAGCAGAGGCTTACAATGTGGAAGAAGATAAGTGGGAAGTTGTGCCTCCAATGAGCCAACGAGTAGGCGAGTGTTATGGAGAATTTGTGGGAGAGAAATTCTTGGTATTCAGCAAATATGGAGACCATGCAGAAATTTATGATCCAAAGACGGGCCTGTGGAGACCAGTGGATGATATGGGGAGATTCTTGTCCCCGCCGTCGTTAGTTGCTTCTGGGCACCTTTATACCTTCAATGGACGACAGTTGATGAAATATGATACGGGGGAAAACGATTGGGTTGTTGAAACTGTTATTCCCTCTAAATTTGATGCGCCTGTGTAGTGCAGAGTGGCGGGGCCATATTTTTCTGAGTAAAACTTGTAACAGTTATCGTCGTCAGGTTTGTTGTCTGATAAACCCGTCAACTCACGAGTGGATGGAATTTAACGTACCTGGAAAGTTTGTGGCCAGGGCTACAACCGCTGCAACCCTGGAGATCTGAATATTTTCCTTCGTGATTCTGTTGAAAGTTTGTGGCTAGGGCGAGAACCGCTACAACCCTGGAGATCTGAATATTTTCCTTCGCGATTCTGTTGAAAGTTTGTGGCCAGGGCTACAACCGCCGCAACCCTGGAGATCTGAATATTTGAGGCTTTTTGGATCCGTGTACTATCCCTATTGGCCGTGGGTATGTTTTAGATTTTAATTCTTTTGATAAAAATATGTTTCTTGGGTTTAATTTTGTGGTGAGAGACCTACCAGACCTACGTATAAATCTAAGGGAAAACATTTGTTTCATATTTTGCTGTCACTATTTTGTGAAATCAGTCATAATCCATTTCTTGACTACCACCTAAAGGAATGAGATTTACAGATGCAAGTCAAATTGAAGATTCTATTGAAGATTCTATTGAAGAGGAGAAGAAATTACAATATTTATGAATTTTAAAAAATGTCTAATTTTGTTGGGTGAAAATATTGACATTACGTCTCTCAATTTATAATTTTGAATTGAGAATTTATGTCTTAGGGAATTTAACAAAGTTTGAAAAGGGAATGTATTTATGTGATATAAAGTATTAAAAGTTTGACAACGAGATGCGAATCTAACAATTGAAGTTACATAAATGGAGATAGTTGAGGTATTGACCATCCTTGATTAACAATACGTAAGTCCAAAAAATTGTTTAACTAGGAGATTCTCATTCTATTTAAGGTTTACCAAACTTCTAATCTAATAACATCATCATCTTGAATGAATAACTAATCGCATAATTCCATGTTGCCAAAGTACACATTAATGCTTCAGCTTATATATATACATACATATATATTAATTGAATTTATATATATATATATATATATATATATATATATATATATATATATATAAATAAGACCATGCTCAAAAAACCCACCCATGAAATGGTTAAAATTGTTACACTTAGTAAATGTAGTAGATGTTGAATTGAAATGACTAAAATATCCGGAAGAAAACTAGCTATTTTAATAGAAAACGGAACCATAATGACTTATCTATTTCATTATAAACATTATAATTTATACATTAGTCTAAATATAGAAACTACAGTGGCTATCATTATTAGGCAGATGTGCTCTACAACCTAGTATATATAATGTGAGAAATGTAAAGTAAGAAATGTAATGTAAGTAGACATTGAAATACAAGAGTATATTTACCAACATATGGTAAATAAATAAAAATATAAATAAACCGGAGGTATGGTAAATAAAAAATAAAACCACTTTTTATACTTACTTTAAAGTATGGTAAATAAGTAAAAATATAAATAAATTTGAGGTATGTGTAACACCCTGTTTTGATTTAAATCATGGCTAATAGACTTGTTATGATACATTTGAATTATTTAACTAATAACATTATTGGTTAACAAGACTTGAGTATTTGTTTTAAGATAATTAATAAATTATCTTCAGTAAAAGAAAGTAATTGATTGCTAAATGATTCCGAGAACCCAACACAAAAAGGTAGATAGAGGATAAAATTAAGCAAGAGCCTGTTGCATGATTTGTCCAGAGCTAGTAAGGAAACCAATGGAGTTCACGAAAAACCCAAGAGAAAAATAAAATAGATTTAGATCATGAGGTCTATCTTCTACTGTCTCAGTGAATTACCTAACGCCCTCGTGAGGAGCAAGTGGGAGCAGAGGACGTGATTGCCTAGCTCAAGGTTCGGGGGATCATCAATTTATTGGAATGCTACACTGAGATAACTATTTTAAATGTTTGTTTTACATTTTGAGAATATTTATTAGATGCAAATGTTTTATGCTTAAATAAAAAATTTGATTGAAATCCTACTATTAGAATGAATGATACACATGTTGATACAGAAATTTATCCTCTTCCATGTTGGTAGAGTAGAATAGAATACTAGGAATGGATTTATATATACCCTCTAAAGTCTCATAACAAGCAATACTAGTATGAATATTTAGACACTGAAGTATGACACCAAATAAATGTACTGATAAATGTACGACGTCAAATAAATGTACTGATAAATGTACTATAAACATATAAACTGCTAACAGAAACATAAACCAAGAAACTTCTCATGGGTTTACAAGGGTCTGGTAATAATGTAAGTCAATGGAAAGTGGTTTAGCACCCTTTCCCGTCAGAACCGGTCTGGGCTCCATGTCCCCTAAGTATGCTGACAAAGAGGATATTGATCTCTACATTAAAAGTAATATTGTAGAGAAATCTGGAATTCTGAATTTAAATGGTGAAAGTAAGTTTGTGAAACTAGGCATAAAAATAAAGAGTAGATACATTAAAACTGGAAAATATACACAACAGATGCATTTCATTTTTAGGAGGAAAATTCCATAAATGTTAACAAATAATAGGAAAATCATGAATGGGAAAAATAAGTAGTTTTCGACAAGAAAATGTATGGTAAACAAAACATGAAACTGGAAATTACATTATAAAATATTTAGACAACAAGATCCAAAATCTCTTCAAAAAATTTAACACAATTCCTCGGCTCCTGTTAAGGAAAGAAGCACCCTTCAACAGACAGGCTTAATAACAATCTTGATGAAAAATTGCTCAAAAATTAGAACTAATTCTGAAGATCAATTTCCATCTTAGTCACATTTAATAATTACAGAGCCTTAAAACTAGTGATTAGAACTATGCATAGAGGTCGAGCCTCAACATATTTTAAACAAAGGAAAAACCTTGAGACAAGAGTTCGCGACGTTGACTAAGTATTACAGCGTCGGAGAACCATAAAACCTTGCAACAGGTGGGGGCTGAAGTTAATCTCGGTGTATTCCATAGTTAAAATCAACATACACATTAACCCTATGATAGAGGGCTTACCTGGAATTTTCATGAGACAGCCTAACACTCCAACCATTTGTGATTGTGCAAGTTCTGTAACAAGAACATCAGACATTAAAACCCTCGTTCGATAAGCGGTAGCGAGGCCAATTGAACCTACGCTATTCAATTAATTTAAATTTATAAAAAATGAGAAGCATTGGATGGAAACGAGACTCTGTGTGCTTACCTACGCTGGTCGAGCCTGCCAAGGCGAAGCCGTATCATTTCTCAGCATATTGGAAGAAATAATGAAGGGCTTCATCTCATGGGTTGAGAACATCGTACTGCTGGGAAAAAAAACTTAAATTAGGATAATAATGTAACCCTGTGACTGAACCAGTATCCTAAAAGAGAACTTGCATCAAAATAGTAAAGATCAAGATGAAAAAATAGTTCACCTAGGTTCGAAGCAGCAAGTTCCTTTGTAACAAGAGTAGAGGTTACAGTCACCACAAGCGGAAAACTATGCAGTACATCCAACTAAAGACTAGAAAACTGACAGAGAAGAGGGTAGTATTATCTCTATTATCAAGACAAACTAATTTTTTTCTCTTCTATAGTGATTCCTGGAACTCTGATTCCATGTAGAAATTTATCAATTCTCTAATACCATGTAGAAAATCAGTACTAATGGATTCAATCCGATCTTATAATTTACTAAAATAAGATATTGAATCCTTCCTACAATTTGTGGAATATGAAACACGATTGCACAATCACATATAAGTGAGAGAAAGAAATTATCAATTGCACAACACAAGATGTAACTGAGAAAAGAAACTACTAAAAAACCCTCAATCTATATATTACATGAAGCAAAGATCATGAAAAAATATAATTCTTTCTCACTCCAAGAAAATCTTGCACTCTCCTGACTGTCTCACTCTAATCCTACTTGAAATTGGTTTGCAATGCTCAGGAAAAATTGACAAATAGTTAGCCAATTCACTAGACCTCTAACTAGCTCATCACTCAGTTAGAACTAAATAAACTGATTTTAACTCAATTAATTGAGTTAAATAATTCATACATGCACCCCACTAATGCATCAACTCGATCTAGACCCCCTAGATATTAGAATCCCTCTACATGCCTCATCTTAGACCCTCAACTCAAATTTATTGAGCTAACTCAATCATCTTGAGTTAGTTAAGTGATACAAGTTGTTATGATATGAAATTAAAATCTATTTTCCAATTTATTTAAGGGAAAAATAAATTAGATGCCCCACATTCCTCACTAATGCGCATCAAAAGTTCTCCCTAGTGTGGATGCATTTTTTGTCATTTCTAGTTTCCAATTTCACTGTTTCTTGTTGAAAATTTCAATACGCTCTGACATAGTCCCTAACATCATGCAACAATTTATCAGCTTTTGTAGTTCTCTTTCTGCCATCTCTCAAATATTATGGCTAAGTGGCTGCCTCTTTTTATACTTACTCTAAAGTAGTGTAAATAAGTAAAAATATAAATAAATTTGAGGTACGTGTAACACCCTATTTTGATTTAAATCATGACTAATAGACTTGTTATGGTACATTTGAATTATTTAACTAATAACATTTTTTGTTAAGAAGACTTGAGTATTCTTTTAAGATAATTAATAAAATTTCTTAAGTAAAAGAAAACACTTGGTTGCTAAATGATTCCCAAAACCCAGGGTAAAAAGGTAGAGACAGTCTAACAGCTACCTCCATAGAAGGATAAAAGGAAAATCCTGAGAATGAGAAGGGGTTTGTGCAAAAAGAATGTTGGGGTTAAGCAACAGCCTGTTGCATGAGTTGTCTAGAGTTTGTAAGGAAACAAGTGGAGCTCAAGAAAAACCCAAGAGAAGAATAGACTAAATTTAGATCCTCAGGTCTATCTTCTACTGTCTAAGTGAATTACCTAAGACCCTAGTGAGGAGCATGGTGGGAGCGGAGGATGTGATTGCCTCGCTCAAGGTTTGGAAGACCAACAATTTATTGGAACATTACACTGAGATAACTATTTTAAGTGTTTGTTTTATAGGTTGAGAATATTTATTAGACGGAAATTTTTTATGCTTAAATAAAAATATTGATTGACATCCTACTCTTTTGTTAGAATGAATTATACAGGAATTTATCCTCTACCATGTTGGTAGAGAAAAATAGAATACTAGGAATGGATTTATATATATTCTATGAAGTCTCATAACAAGAAATATTAGTATGAATATCTAGACACTGAAGTACGACACCAAATAAATGTATTGATAAATTCTCTTCATCTATTAAATTATAAGAGTTATAATTATTGTAAACATATAAACTTCTAACAGAAACATGAACCAAGAAACTTCTCATGTGTTTATAAGGGTTTGGTAATAATGTAAGTCAAGGGCAAGCAGTTTAGCACCCAGTCCTGTTAGAGCCAGTCTAGGGTCCATGTCCCTTGGGCATGCTGAAAAACAGGATATTGATCTCTACATTAAAGATAACCATGGATTTAAATAGTAAAATTGTAGAGAAATCTAGAATTCTGAATTTAAATGGAAAAAGTAAGTCTATGAAACCAGGCATAAAAAGAAAGAGTACATACATTAAATTTAGAAAATATACACAACAGCTACATTCAGGAAAAATTTTAAGGACGGAAAATTATCTTTAATTTTAAAAATTTGGCGAATCTCGCTACTCCCTAATATGCAAACTATAAAATTTTTATTGATGTATTTGTAAAATTATTCAAATTTATAACGATATTATATATATTTTCAATACAATGTTGGTGATTATGCAAACTATAAAATGTTTATTGATGTATTTGTAAAATTATTCAAATTTATAATGATATTATAGATATTTTCTATATAATGTTGGCGATTTTTAGTGTAAAATAATTTTATATTTTAAAATTTGGGCAAATCATTTTTATAAAAAATTGGAAATTGGCGAATCATTTTTTTGGAAAAACCATGGAAAATTAGCCTTCCTATGAATTCTAGCCCCTAAAATTTTCCATGGATACATTTCATTTTCATGAGGAAAATTCCATAAATGTTAAGAAATAACAGGAAAATCCTGAATGGTAAAAATAAGTAGTTTTCAATGAGCAAATGTATGGTAAACAAAACATGAAACAGGAAATTATAGTATAAAATATTTAGATAACAAGATCTGGAATTTCTTTAGAAAATTTAATAGAATGCCTCGGCTCCTATTAAGGAAAGAAGTCGTTTGAAAAATAGGGTTAATAACAATCTTGGTGAGAAATTTCTCCAAAACTAGAACTAATTCTAAAGATCAATTTCCATCTTAGTCACATTTCATAATTACAGAGCCTTAAAACTAGAGATTAGAACTATGCATAGAGGCTGAACCTCAACATATTTTAAACAAACTGAAAAACCTGAGACAAGAGCTGGTCACATTGACTAAGTATTATAGCATCGAAGAACCCCAAAACCCTGAAATAGGTGGCAGCTGAAGTTACTCTCGGTGTATTCCATAGTTAAAATCAACATACACATTAACCCTATCTTAGAGGGCTTACCTAGAATTTGCATGAGACAACCCAACACTCCGACCATTTGTGGTTGTGAAGGTTCTGTAATAAGAACATCAGGCATTAAAAACCCTCGTTCGATAAGCGGTAGTAGGGCCAAGTGAACCTACGCCATTCAATGCATTTAACTTTAAAGATAATGAGAAGCATTGGATGGAAACCAGACTCTGCGTGCTTACCTTTGTTGGTCGAGCCTACGAAGGTAGAGCCGTATCATTTCTCAGCATATCGGAAGAAATCATGAAGGGATTCATTATATGGGTTGCGAACATCGTAATGCTGGGAAAAAAATACTCAAATGAGGATAATAATATAACCCTGTGACAAAAACCAACATCCTGAAAGAGAACTTGCATCAAAAAAGTAAAGCTCTAGATGAAAAAATAGTTCACCTACGTTCGAAGCAGCAAGTTCCTCTGTAATGAGAGTAGAGGTTACAGTCACCACAAGTGGAAAACTTTGAAGTACATCCAACTAAAGACTATAGAAAACTGATAGAGAAGAGGGTAGTATTGCCTCTGTTATCAAGTGAAAACGAATGTGACGATATCATTCTCGTGAATATGTGCTTACATGCAGGTAATGAAGTAAAAAAAAAGTCGAAGGGGAAAACAAAAGTTAGAGAGCCAAGACCAACAGAGGAAGTGGAAGAATGAATGAAAAAGGAGCCAAGGGATGGGGTGGGTGGTTACCCTAACCATCCCTGCCCTCACGAACACTGTCAATCACCAGGGTCTAAGATCAACGGAGGAGCGAGACCCAGGAATGAAAACACCGGACTATGAAACCAAGAGGACCTGCCAAGTGGACAATCAACCCAGTATACGAGGTGGGATGCTACTGATGATATTAATCGTCAAATACATGCAATGTACAAATAATTAAACAATATTATGAAAATGAATCACATGAAAATAAAAATGTTAGAGGAATGTATAGAAAATATAGTTGACAAGCATGAACTACACCAGTTTGTATTAAAACCAAAGTCAACGTAATCAGTGGGGTAATGAATACCTATGAATACCTAGTAAGAACTAGAGTTAGACCGCATAGATTTACATTATGACTATTGTATGAATTCAATCATATTGGTTTCATAGTTTACATTAAAATGAGTCTTTTGATATGCTAATCATATTGGTTGCATATTTTACATTCAAATGAGTATTAAGATATGCTGTGTAAATTCGATTAGTAGTAAGGTTTGGATGATAGTAAAAGGTAATTTTTTTTTATCATTTTATATTTTTACCTTTTTGGTTGTGTCAAGTGGTATCAGAGCATGGTTACACGTTGGAGCTCAATGGGCCAACACAAGGAAGTTGGTGTTTTCTTTTCTTTTTTTATTGTTTGAAATTGTGCAAAATATAGGAAAATCTAGCAGTAGGCTACCATGAGGAGAAGGTCTAGTCATCAAACACCTAGGAACACAGGGGAAATCCATCCCTTGACCAATATTGAAGTCAACCCAGAAATGTGGGTGCAATTAAGAGAATACCAACACTAAAAAACCAATAGATTAATGGAAGAAAAACAACGTCAGATGAATAGACTACTTGATACAGTACAACAACTTCAAACAGAGATGGTCAGGGTTCAGAGTGATAATGAAAGGTTAATGAGGGAGCAAGAAAGGATACTGAAGAGCCTTTTAGATAAACAGAACCATCACACTACACAGCCCAGTCCTGAGAGGGAGACCCACAAATAAGGAGAACGAAAACAAAAAATTCATGACAATATCAAAGGAAGTCATACGCAACAGAGTAATAAAAGTAGAACCTATAATGAAGTTGAATCTGAAAAATATTTCAGAATAGAAAGAACTGAAGAAAAAAAAAGTGGAATTACATGGTGGATTGTAGAAGATCAAGCCTCCTACATTTGATGGAGAGGCTAAATAAATGGTATAATCTTGGATAATAAATATGAACAGGTATTTTCAAGTTTATGAGTATAACAATAAACTTAAAGCTTTCCTAGCCATCTACCAATTGTGCGAAAAGGCTACATTATAGTTGGAAGAGGTGAAAAATGTATGTGTAATTGAAAATCATAATGTACCTTCGAATGAGTTTCAACATTATTTCAAATATAAGTATTTAACTGAATAATTATATGGTGAGAAATTATGAGAATTCCATGATCTAAAATTGGGGAAAATGTCTATGGATGAATTTATCACTAAATTTACATCCTTGTTAAGATATGTACTTTATTTGCACAACGAAAAAGGAAAAGGTGCAGTAGCTTTTTAGAAGTTTTCTGACACACATGAAAGAGAGGATTGAGTTTGTAAACCCAAAAACGATGGATGAAGAGATAAGGAAAGAACAGATGTGCTATCATCCGTCCAAAGCTAAGGGAGAAACCAACAAAAGTTGGCCACCCAAGAAAGGGCATAAAGACCCTTCAAATTTTAAAAATAACAGATCTGGAAATTACTAGAATGTTGCAAGGAATCTAACAAATATATGGAATGGGAAATGTAAACAAAGGAACAAATGGACAGCTGAGGAGAGGTATATTGAAGCTTCTAGTAGGCTAGACCTTAGACAGTCCCAAAAACCCGCATTACAATGTTGAGGCTGTGGGGAGGCACATTATTTTAAAAATTGTCCTCATCAAGGGAGAAATGAAGTGGAATCCAATCTACAAGAGGCATGTACCATGGGAGATATAGCATGAAACATACCTAGAATCAATGCTACTCTGGAAGATCGATAAGTAGATTTTCAGCCAACTATGATAGAATTAGAAGCTAAGCTAGAAACCCAATTTGTTTCTTTTTTAGTTGAACCTGGTGCCAGTTTGAGCTATATACACCCCTGTATAGTCGAAAACTGTAAATTAAAAAATCAGAAATTGAAGAATCCATGGCTAGTACAACTCGCTACGGGGGAAAAAATATGAATCAATTCCAAGGTGTCAAACTATGAGTTGGTTATTGGTGACCAACACATAACTCTAGAACTTAACATTATACCTCTATGATCCTATGATATTCTATTGGAAATGGACTAGTTGGAAATACATTGGCCATTAGTGGATTGCAAAGACAAAGTCATTTACTTTAAATCAAAACATGGTACATGTCTGGAATTGCAGGGAATTAAGAAGCCACTTAAGTTGTGTCCCATTACTGCATCCCAACTGAGTAAATTCATTAGAAAAGGGTGTCAACTCTATGAAATTCAAGCAGCATTCTATAAATCAAAGGATAAGACCCTTAAGATGGAGAATATTCATATTGTGCAAGAATTCCAGCATGCGTTCCCTAAAAATATTCCAGAAATACAACCAAAATGAGACATTGATTTTATAGTATAATTAATACTTGGGGTAGCCCCTATGTCACGAGATCCATATAGAATGAGTGTACTTGAATTAACAGAATTAAAAATGGAGCTGCAAAAATTAATGGACAAAGGATACATTCAGCCAAGTGTGTCCCCATGGGGAGCACCAATGTTTTTTTTTACGAAGAAAGACGGTACTATACGAATATGCATGGATTACCGACAACTCAATAAATTGACTATCAAGAATAAGTATCCATTACCACGCATAGACGATCTATTTGATCAAGTGAAGGGGGAAATAATGTTTTCCAAGATTGATTTAAGGTCAGGATACCATCAAATACGGATTAAGGACGAAGATATATCCAAAACAGCTTTTCGTACCTCGTATTGACATTATGAATTTGTGGTGCTACCATTAGGATTAACCAATGCACCAACAACTTTCATGAGCCTGATGCATGGAATTTTCCACCTATTTTTGGATAAATGTGTTTTAATTGACAATATACTGATCTACTCTAAGAATATGGAAGAGCACAATGAACATTTGCACATAGTGTTGAAAATGTTACAGGAACGTGGATTCTACACTTATTTTAGTAAATGTGACATTTTTAGGAAGCAGAGCTAATATCTGAGACATGTGATATCTGATGAAGCGATTTTTATAGACTGTGAGAAGAGAAAGACAATTATGGAGTGGTAAGTTCCTAAAAATGTGGCAGACGTATGTTCATTTATGGGTATGGCTGGCTATTACAGACAATTCATTAATTTTTCCTATAAAATATCTTTTCCTATTACGTATCTACAACAGAAAGGATGAGTCTTTAAGTGGATTCAAGAATGTCAAAATAGTTTCAAACTATCGAAGGAGCTACTAACTATTGCCCCTATTCTGAAATTAGTAGACTCAAGTGAGTAATTTGAAGTATGCAATGATGCATGCAAGGAAGGGATAGGAGAAATTTTGACTCAAGAAGAGAAAGTTATAGCATACGAATCTAGGAAGTTGAAGGATCACAAGAAGAGGTATTTTTCCTGTGATTTAGAGATAAATTCATTAGTGCATTCCTTGTGAATATGGAGGCATTATTTTCTGGGGAAAAGGTTTGTGTTAAGAACTGCCCATAGCAATTTAACTAGCTATCATAAACAATCTGATCTAAATGATCACCAAGAAAGACAGAATGCATTTTTAAGTGATTTTGATTTTGGCATTCAACATGTCAAAGGGAAAGAGAACTGGGTTGCCAATGCTTTAAGCAGAAAATTTCATTGTATCTATGAACTCTACTTTAACCAAGTTGAATCCAAATCTTAGGAACAAATTATGGAGGCAATGAAGAAAGACAGGAATTCGTAAAAATTATTTCCTCTAAAATATATAGGAAATTGGAGAGGTTGAACAAAGTTTTAGAGGATATTCTATGCATGTACGTAATGCAACAACCTACAAAATGGGAACAATATCTGCATTTGGTTGAGTTTTCCTATAACGAAGGATATCAAGAATACCTTAAGATGAGCCTGTTTGAAGCATTGTATGAAAGACAATGTCAAGCTCCTGTAAAATTGAGTAGTCTAGAAACTAAGACGATGCTTGGGCCAGACATGCTAGAGGAAATGGAACATGAGGTAAGAATGATTAGGCATAATTTGAAAGCAGCCCAAGACTGACAAAAATTTTATGCAGATCGAAAAATGACCTTCCGTGATTTTGTGGTAGGGGATCATGTATATGTAACAATTAAACAAAAAAATAGCACTTTGAGGTGGAATGCTTGTGCCAAATTGGCTCCCAGATATTTTGGACCATTCAAAATTCTGGAAAGGATAGGACCGACGACTTATCAACTGGGTTTTCCCAGTCATATATTCGTACACAATGTGTTCTATGTATCTATGTTGAAGCGATACATACATGACCCTAAACATGTGATACATTGGCAGGGTATACATGTAAGTCAAGACCATATTACATTTGTAACAGGGTAAAAATGCGAAGGTGGGATACACTTTCATGAGAAACGTGGTTGGAAATTTCATTTTCCCAATAGTCTAGCTGAAGTTTTGAAATTAATTCGGCCGAACTAATTTTTCTGTTTACATTGACGACGTATTGACAACACGGGTAAACAATTTTTTGGTTGGAGATGGGAAACTCGACAACAAAATTTTGGCCGAACTATTAGTTCAACTGAAATTTTAAAAAAATTCAGTTTAACTTTTTATTATAAATATACCGGCCCCTAAACCACAACAATTTTTTGGTTAGTCATCATTCAGTTAGTTACCATTGCTCTATTGCTTCTCTATTGTTGTTTGTCTCGCTCTATTTGTGTTGCATTGTTGCAGGGGTGTTGTATCGCTCTATTTATGTTCCATTGTTTTAGGGGTGTTGTCTCACTCTGTTTTTGTTGCGGTGTTGGAGGGGTGTTGTCTCACTCTATTTGTGTTTTGTTTTTGCAGGCATGAGGAGGGGAGCAAGAGAAGGTGAGAAGGTAAGGTTTATAGTTTCTGCTCCAGTTTTTTTTTTTTTTTTCTTTTGTTTTTTTTTTTTTTAAATTTTTATTTTCGTTGTTCGCGGGTTTTCTCTAACTTGCATCCTCGGTGACATCCTCGATGACGTGTGGCCTCTTCATCTCACTGTCTTCTCATTGTGTGTGCTCTCACTGTCTGCTCATCATGCATGCTCTCATTGTCTCGTTGTCTATGAATTTCCAGGTAGAAGAAACAACCTACTATGCATCCGCCTATTTTAATTGTTTTATTTTGTTGTATTTACAAAATTTTTCTTTTATTCTTTTGAAAGACAATTGCACATGGAAATGAAACCAGAGATTTTCATAATTGTATTTCTTATCCTAATTTTGATTAATATCACTGAATTTTCAGATGAAAATATTATAATCATACTGGAAAAGAATAAATTTAAGTGTTCATAACTTACAAACATTTTCCAAATATCCAATTTCCTTGCATTTTGATTTAATTTTAGGCCTTCAACATATTAGATTACTGTCAATTAAAAAATCTAGTACTCTTAGTTGAATAAAACGGTTGCCTGTGCTTTTCCTTGACTGTTTTTGTTTAGGATGGATTGAAATCTCTTACACATACATATATGGATCCCTAACCAAAATAACAAACTGGGTTCTCCAGTACCAATTATTTTTTTTAGTGATCTAAATGGATCCAGATCCATTTGTTAGAGGATCGTTATTGCCTATGAAAAACTGTTCAAGCCTTTTCTTCTACCTTTATGAAATCAAGTAGTAAATATGGCCAAAGTGACAGAATTTCATTCGGCATACACATTAAAAAAATCTATGGAATATTTCTTCTACCCAAATCCTTATGAATTTTTTATTGAGAATTCCCTGCAGAATTTATGCATTTGGAGTGAGCAGAAGGTGTCGCATGAGTTGCAAGCCCTCTAATCATCATTGAATTCCATAAACCATTACTCAACACTTCTCCATGAGGCTTCCTTGGATTTCCAGTGTT
This sequence comes from Pinus albicaulis, assembly GCA_034641835.2. Taxonomy (NCBI): domain Eukaryota; kingdom Viridiplantae; phylum Streptophyta; class Pinopsida; order Pinales; family Pinaceae; genus Pinus; species Pinus albicaulis. The sequence continues at coordinate 841,372,474 of CM076574.1, forward strand.
ATTATCAATCCGATCTATAGTTGTTGAAGTTGATCTGCCATGGCCACAACATTGAAGCAACACCAAAGGCAACACCCCAAACATGAGAAATACTGATCCTATAAATATCAACATCATCACCCCATATCAGACCTATTTGCAGCTCCCATAACATCCATAACATGCATAAAAAATATTGTATGATGATCATTCTATAGAGCACATTAAAATTGTAGGAAAAAATTTGATATGATTATCTATAATAAACACCAACCATCTCAGACATAAGGAACAAAGAGAAAAATGGACATAATGTTGGCATAATTTAGAACATCTAGAAACATACAACTCATATTGATGTTTGGATTAAAGGAAGAAGGTATTCCTTTAGGATAGAAAAGACTGATTGGAGTAGTTGGTTGGATTTATCTCTCTATATATGAAGGAATACTGTAATAGAATAACTGTTCAGAGACATGGCTTCAGCTTTCAAAATTCATGCTATGTTCCCTGCAAAGGAAAAAGAGATGCAAAATATCTTCGTTATAACCTGAGTATTTTTGTTCTAACTGATGCTTCTCTTTTTTTAAATAAGAGCCATATTTTCATGGTGAGGAGAATGAGAAATTTGGTGATCATTAATGGCATGAAAGGACATTCTTGAGATACCCAATTCAGCGTGCACTATTTTAATAGTCACATGGGCAAGGGAATAACAATTTCTTCGAGACCATAAATTCAAAGTAGTCAAACCTATATTAATAATACCTCTAATTGTAAATTTCTTTAGGTCACATGGGCATGAGAATAACAGACCATAAAATCAAAGTAGTCAAACCTATATTAATACTGCCTCTAATTGTAAATTTATTTAGTTTTAAGTTGTCTTGTACTTGAACTGATATGGAGGTGCAAAATTTCAGCTTCGTTTATTCATTTTTTGGGAAACGATGGGTTGTGTGCCTGGAGGGTTACCATCATGGATTTACTAGTGTGACTAGTAGCTACTTGTATTACAGTGAAAGGGTTGGACAAACTAGCCATTGAAATAAAATAGGAAACAAGTCTTCATTCCAATTTTCAAATGTGAAAATCTCTTTGACTATTTTAAGGTGTGAAAATTTTATGACTATTTTAACTTTCAAGGTAAGCAACATCTATTGTATTGACATTTGCAAAAAGGAAAACTAGGTTGAAGGTAATAACTTAATTATGTTTCTTTAATAATCCCTCTCATCTAATAGTCACAAGGTTCAAATTAATTTTTATCATAATAAATTGGTTAATAATTTAGATAAGTTATAATGTAATTATTTTGTTTTTGGTTAATACAACGAAATATTGTTTAGAAATAGATTTAACATTTGAAAATTTTCTGAAGTACTTAGATTATGTAAAATTTTCTCAGGCCTTTTTCCTTTTAGCAGACTTGGATATGCATTGAGATTAATATTGATCTGATATTTATTGAGATATATATTTATATTGATTACCTGATCTTGACTTGAACTTCACTCAATGCCAGAAAAAAAATGTGCAGGTAACAAAGAGTCCATATGAGCAACTTCTAGACCATCCCAAAACATATCAACTTTCATGTCTGCCTAACCTGTGATCTTACTTTGTTGTTGACATGTACTATGTGTCATAAAAATCACACATTCTCAACGTTCAAATTTACATGCATATAGTATGAGCTTGTTGTGATGGTAAACATCAATCATACGATGATCTGTTGTTGTTGGCTATTACTATGTCTCGATGTGAAGTTAAAAATTTCAATGTTAGATGTCAATTTATGAGATGTAGAAAATTAATTTATGATTTATAATGAAAACCATTTAAATTTTAGCTACACATTAATTTCATGCCAAAATTACCAATTGAATTTGAGCCACACATTAATTTCTTCTCCCAAGAAATTAATATTGTCACTTGTAATAACTTACTTATGCACACAACAACTCCACCAAACATACATGAATAGATGCATATATTAAACATTATTCTACATCCATCTTGTATAACCTATCATGAACAATACTAGTGTGAAGGATAATTTTCTTCACACAGCTTTCACATGCACACAACAACTCCACCAGACATACATGCATATATTAAACATTATTCTACATCCATCTTGTAGAACCTATCATTATATTTTAATTTCTGTGTGCGGGATAATTGTCTTCATAGAACTTTCACATGCACACAACAACTCCACCAGATATACATGCCTAGATGCATATATTAAACATTAGTCTACATCCATCTTACCAATTTAAACTTATGTACATACCTGGTTTTCTTGGCTAATGTTCATCCTCAGATGACAACATCACTGCATGGTTGTAACTTAAGGCAAACCATTTACATGTCATTTCTCCCATAAACTTTAATTTAATATAATTTTAAGGCAAATGCTAGTGTTTTTGGAAAACATGTACATATCATTTCTCCCATAATATTTAAGGCATTTGCTAGTGCTGTGTGAACCATGTACATGCCATTTCTATGTAATTTATCGCATAAACTTTAAGGATAATTTTAAGGATAACCATGTACATGTCATTTCTTCCATTTCTCCCATAAACTCAAGGCAAACTTTAAGTATAACCATGTACGTGTCATTTCTATACCATTTCTCCCATAAACTTTAAGAATAACCATTTACATGTAATTTCTCCCATAAATTCAAGGCAAACTTTAAGGATAACCATGTACATGTCATTTATGCCATAAACTTTAATAAATTTGCTAGTGTTTTGGGAACCATGTAGATTTCATTTCTATGACATTTCTCCCATAGAATTTAAGGAAAACAATGTACATGTGTCATTTATCCCATAAACTCAAGGAAAAATTTAAGGCATGTCATTTCTATGTCATTTCATCCATAATGTTTAAGGAAAACTTTAAGGAAAACAATGTACATGTTATTTCTCCCATAAACTCTAGGCAAGGCAAACTTTAAGGCATGCCTTTTCTAGATGTCATTTCTCCAATAAAAGTTAAGGCAAAATTTAAGACAAACCATGTACATGTAATTTCTCCCATAAACTCAAAGCTTTCTCCCATAAACTCAAGGCAAAATTTAAGGCAAATCTTGTACATGACATTTCTTCCATAAACTTTAAGGCATTTTCTAGTGTTTTGGGAACCATGTACATGTAATTTGTATGTAATTTCTCCATATACTTTAAGCCATTTTCTAGTGTTTTGGGAACTATGTACATGTCATTTCTATGTAATTTCTCCCATAAAATTTAAAGCAAACTTTAAGGCAAACCACGTACATGTCAATTCTCCCATAAACTTAAGGCAAACTTTAAGACAAATCATGTACATGTCATTTCTCCCATAAAATTTAAGGAAAACCATGTACATGTAATTCTCCCATAAAATTTAATTTAATATATTTTAAGGAAAATTTCAACACACTCTAACATAGGGGCTCCAACATACTCCCTAACATCCTGCAACAATTTATCAGCTTCTCTGGTTCTCTTTCTGCCATCTCTAAAAGATTATGGTTATGTGGGTGCCTCTTTTTATACTTACTCTAAAGTATGGTAAATAAGTAAACTTATAAATAAATTTGAGGTATTTGTAACACCATATTTTGATTTAAATCATGGATAATAGACTTGTTATGATACATTTGAATTATTTAACTAATAACATTATTCCTTAATAAGACTTGAGTATTTTTTTAAGATAATTTATAAATTGTCTTGAGTAAAAGAAAGTAAATGATTGCTAAATGATTCCCAGAACCCAGGGTAAAAAGGTAGAGGCGGTCTAACAGTAACCTTCGTAGAAGGATAAAAGGAAAATCCTGAGAATGAGAAGGGGTTCATACATAAATAATTTTGGGGTTAAGCAATAGCCTGTTGCATGAGTTTTCCAGAGATGGTAAGGAAACTAGTGGAGTTCAGGAAAAACCCAAGAGAAGAATAGACTGGATTTAGATCGTGAGTTCTATTTTCTACTGTCTCGAGGAATTACCTAAGGCCCTTGTGAGGAGAATGGTGGGAGTGGAGGACATGATAGCCTTGCTCAAGGTTCAGAGGACCATCAATTTATTGGAAGACTACACAGAGATAACTATTTTAAGTGTTTGTTTTACAGGTTGAGAATATTTATTAGATGGAAATGTTTCTTAAATGAAAATATTGATTGAAATCCTACTGTTCTGTTAGAATGAATGATACAAGAATTTATCCTCTGCCAGGAATTTATATTCTTTGAAGTCTCATAACAAGAAAGACTAGTATGAATATCTAGACACTGAAGTATGACCCCGAATAAATGTACTATTAAATTATATTCATCAGTTAAATTATAAGAGTTATAATTACTGTAAACATATACACTACTAACAGAAAAATAAACCAAGAAAAGTCCCATGCGTTTACAGGGGTCTGGTAATAATGTAAGTCAAGGGCAAGTGGTTTAACACCGAGTCTAGTGGGAATCAGTTTGGGGTCCATGTCCCCTGAGCACACTGAAGAAGAGGATATTGATCTCTACATTAAAAATAACTAGGGATTAAAATAGTACAATTGCATAGAAGTCTAGAATTCTTAATTTAAATGGAAAAAGTAAGTCTGTGAAACTAGGCATAAAAAGAAGGAGTACATACATTAAATCTGGAAAATATACACAACAGATACATTTCATTTTCAGGAGGAATATTCCATAAATTTTAACAAATAATAGGAAAATCCTGAATGGGAAAAATAATTAGTTTGAAATGAACAAATTTATGTTAAACAAAACATTAAAATCAAAATTACAGTATAAAATATTCAGACAACAAGATCTGAAATATCTTTAGAAAATTTAAAACAATGCCTCAACTCCTATTAAGGAAAAAATCCCTTTTACAAATAGGCTTAATAACAATCTTGATGAGAAATTTCTCAAAAACTAGAACTAAGTCTGAAGATAAATTTCCATCTTAGTCACATTTAATAATTACAGAGCCTTAACACTAGAGATTAGAATTGTGCATAGAGGACGAGCCTCAACATATTTTAAATAGATGGAAAACCTTGAGAAAAGAGCTCACGACATTGACCAAGTATTATAGCGCTGGAGAACCCCAAAACCCTGCAACATGTGGGGGATAAAGTTACTTTCAGTGTATTTCACAGTTAAAATCAACACATCCATTAACCCTATCTTATAGGGCTTACCTGGAATTTGCATGAGACGGTCCAACACTCCAACCATTTGTTGTTGTGCAAGTTTTGTAACAAGAACTTCAGACGTTAAAAACCTTCGTTGGATAAGTGGTAGCGGGGCAAATTGAACCTATGCCATTCAATGAATTTAACTTATAATAAAATCAGAAGCATTGGATGGAAACCAGACTCTATGTGCTTACCTGTGTTAGTCGAGCCTGTCAAGGTAGAGCTGTATCATTTCTCAGCATATCGGAATAAAACATGAAGGGCTTCATTATATGGGTTGCGAACATCGTAATGATGGGAAAAAAATATTGAAATTACGATAATAATGTAACCCTGTGACTAAACCAACATCCCGTAAGGGAACTTGCATCAAAACAGTAAAGCTCAAGATAAAAAAATAGTTCACCTAGGTTCGAAGCAACAACTTCCTCTATAACGAGAGTAGAGGTTACAGTCACCACAAGTGGAAAACTTCGAAGTACATCCAACTAAAGACTATAGAAAACTAACAGAGAAGAGGGTAGTATTACCTCTATTATGAAGTGAAAACGAATGGGATGATACCATTCTCGTGAAGCTGTGCTTGCATGTAGGTAACCAAGTACAAAAAAAGTTGAAGGGGGGAACCAAAGTTACAGAGCGAAGACCGACAAAGGAAGTGGAAGAATGAAAAAACAAGGAGGTGGGGGATGGGGTGGGTGGTTACCCTAAACATCCATACCCTCATGAATATCATCGATCACTAGGGTCTAAGATCAACAAAGGAGTGAGACCCAGGTGTGAAAACGTGGGACAATGACAACTAGAGGAGCTCCCAAGTGGACAATCAACCCAATATAAGAGGCAGGTTGCTACAGATGATATTAATTGCCGAATATATTCAATGTACAAAAAATTTAAGGGTATTATTAAAACAAATAAAATGAAAATCAAACTTTTAGAGGAATGTATAGCGAATATAGTTGACCAGCATGAATTAGTATATAGTATAAACTAGAGTTACGCCACATAGATTTACATTATGACTATTGTATGAATTCAATCATATTGATTGTATAGTTTACATTCAAATGAGTATTTGGATATGCTAATCATATTGGTTGCATATTTTACATTCAAATGAGTATTTGGATATGCTAATAATATTGGTTGCATAGTTTACATTCAAATGAATATTTAGATATGATGTGTAAAGTCGATTAGTAGCAAGGTTTGGATGATAGTAAAATGTAATTTTTTATTTTTATTTTTTATCATTGTATATGTTTACCTTTTTGGTTATGTCAAGTGGTATCAAAGCATGGTTACATGTTGCAGCTGAATGGGCCAACACAAGGACGTGGTTGTTTTCATTTTGTTTATTGTTTGAAGCTGTGCATAATACAAGAAAAGATAGCAATAAGATACCATGCGGATAGGGTCTAGTCATCAAATGCCCAGGAACACAGGGGAAATTCATCCCTTAACCAATCTTGAATTCAACCCAGAAAAGTGGGTGCAATTAAGAGAAGACCAACACCAACAAACCAATAGATTACTGGAAGAAAAACAACGTCAGATGAATAGAATACTTGATAGAGTACAATAACTTCAAACAGAGATGGCCAGGGTTTGGAGTGATAATGAAAGGTTAATAAGGGAGCAGGAAAGGATAGTGAAGTGCCTTTCATATAAACAAAACCATCACACTACACAACCCAGTCTGGAGAGGGAACTCACGCAAAATGAGAACAACAACAAAAAATTCATGACAGTCTCAAAGGAAGTCATATGCAATGGATAAATAAGAGTAGAACCTATAATGAAGCTGAATCTAAAAATATTTTAGAACAACAAGAACGGAAGAAATGGAAAGTGGAATTACAGGGTGAATTCCGGAAAATCATGCCTCATACATTTGATAGAGAGGCTGAAGAAATGGCAGAATCTTGGATAATAAATATGAACAAGTATTTTAAATTTTTTGAGTATAACAACAAACTTAAAACTCGCCTAGCCATCTACCAATTGTGGGAAAAGGCTACATTATGGTTAGAAGAGGTGAAAAATGTGTGTGTAATTGAAGATCATAACGTATCTTGAGATGAGTTTCAGCATTATTTCAAAGGTAAGTATTTAACTGAATGATTCTATGATGAGAAATCATGAGAATTCCATGATCTAAAATTGGAGCAAATGTCTATAGATAAATTTATCACTAAATTTACCTCCTTGTTAAGATATGTACCTGATTTGCGCAAACAAAAGGAAAAGGTGCAGTAGTTTTTGAGTAGTTTTTTGACACACATGAAAGAGAGGATTGAGTTTATAAACCCAAAAACTATGGATGAAGTGATAAGGAAAGCACAAATGTGCTACCAGTAGTGCAAAGCTAAGGGAGAAACTAGAAAAAGTTGGCTACCCAAGAAAGGGTAGAAAGACCCTTCCAATTTTAAAAATAACAGATCTAGAAATTACCAGAATGTTGCAAGGAATCTAACAAATACATGGAATGGGAAAAGTCGACAAAGGACCAAATGGACAGCTGAGGAGTCGCATACTGAAGGTTCTAGTAGGCAAGACCTTGGACAACCCCAAAAACCCCCATTACAATGTTCAGGCTGTGGGGAGGCACACTATTTTAAAAATTGTCCTTATCGAGAGAGAAATGAAGTGGCATGCAATCTGCAAGAGGCACCTACCATGGGAGATGTAGTGTGAAACATACCCAAAATCAATATTGTTGTGGAAGATCGATAAGCATATTTTCAGCCAACTATGATAGAATTAGAAGGTAAGCTACAAACCCAATTTTTTTCTTTTTTAGTTGACCCTGGTGCCATTTTGAGCTATATAAACCCCGGTATAGTCAAAAACTGTAAATTACAGAATCATAAATTTAAGAATCCATGGTTAGTACAACTCGCTACAAGGGAAAAAATACGAGTCAATGCCAAAGTGTCAGACTACGAGTTGGTTATTAGTGACTAGCAGATAATTGTAGAACTTAAAATTATACCTCTAATACCCTATGATATTCTATTGGGAATGAACTGGTTGAAAATACATTGGTCATTAGTGGATTGCAAAGGAAAAGTCATTTACTTTAAATCGAAAGATGGTACACATCAGGAATTGCAAGGAATTAAGAAGCCACTTCAGTTGTGTCCCATTAATGCATCCCAATTGAGTAAATGCATTAGAAAGGGGTGTCGACTCTATGCAATTCAGTCAGGGTTCTCTAACTCCAAGAGTAAGACCCTCATGATGGAAAATATTCATATTATGCAGTAATTCCAGGATGTGTTCCCTAAAAATATTCCAGGATTACCACCAAAACGAGACATTTATTTTACAATAGAATTAATACCTGGGGGAAACCCTATGTCACAATATCCATACATAATGAGTGTACATGAATTAAAAAAATTAAAAAGGTAGCTTCCAGAATTAATGGACAAAGGATACATTCAGCCAAGTGTGTTCCCTTGGGGAGCACCAATGTTATTTTTTAAGAAGAAATACAGTACTATATGAATGCGCATGGATTACCAACAGCTCAATAAATTGACTATCAAGAATAAGTATCCATTTCCACACATAGATGATCTATTTGATCAAGTGAAGGGGGAAACAATGTTTTCCAAGATTGATTTAAGGTCATTATAGCACCAAATATGGATTAAGGATGAAGATATATCAAAAGAAACTTTCCGTACCCGGTACAGACATTATGAATTTGTGGTGCTACCGTTCGGATTAACCAATGCACCAACAACTTTCATGAGCCTGATGCATGCAATTTTCCACCCATTTTTGGATAAGTTTCTTTTACTTTTTATTGACGATATACTGATCTAATCTAAAAATATTCAAGAGCACAAGGAACATTTGCACATAGTGCAGAAAATGTTACGAGAACATAGACTCTACGCTAAGTTTAGTAAATGTGATTTTTTCAAGAAGAAGATCCAATATCTGGAACTGTGATATCTACTGAAGGGATTTTTGTAGACCTTGAAAAGATCAAGACAATTATATTGTGGAAATTTCCTAAAAATGTGGCAGACATGCATTCATTTATGGGTTTGGATGGCTATTACCGATGATTCATTAATGGGGTCTCTAATATAGATTTTCCTATTACCTCTCTACAACAGAAAGGATGAGACTTTAAGTGGACTCAAGAATTTCAAAATAGTTTTGAACTATTGAAGGAGCTGCTAATATATTCTAAAAGTAGCAGACCTAAGTGAGGAATTCGAAGTATGCACTAATGCATGCAAGGAAGGGGTAGGAGCAATTTTGACTCAAGAAGTGAAAGTTATAGCATACAAATCTAGGAAGCCGAATGATATGAAATGATTGTATTATTTTTGTTGTGCTAAGTGTCTTTTCAATTTAAAAACATGTGCATATTCAGTTCATTATTTTACATGAGGTTTAAGGTGTTTTCCCATGAATTGTAGATGATTTTTAGTAAATTAGAAGCATAAAAAAAGCACAAATAACAATGAAAAATATTGTAAATCAAATAAATAAGTCACCATATGAAATTTACATAGCAGACATGATGAAGCAGTTCACCCCTCCTAGGCTACATTTGTTGGTCCAACTCCCAATGGCTTGTCCATCTTTCATTATGCTGAAAAATTTTCTATTACATGTAGTTAAATTTCTCTAATAGATTTTTTCTCTGCACCAATAGCTCCAGAATGCTCCAATTAGTCAAAAATGACTCTTCATTCACTCCGAATGGTCGAAAATTGGGCCTCCTAGTATTTTTCCCATTTTCACCTAGGAAAGCTCGACTAAAAGTGGAGAACTCCACTTAACTGGAGTTAAAATTGGAGAGGCCACAATAAATGGAGCACCTCTATCTCTTCCACTGAATCTGACTGCGTGTTAAATTTCACGGTTTGGGAGGTGGCCACATGTGCACCCCCAAAATCATTAGTTACCAAATGTTTAGACAGAAACCACGCATAAAACTCCAGTTAACAGTTTTAAACCATGGTATATGATGTCATTTAGCACTTTATCCACGCATTTTGGGAGATGATAGACCATAGCCATGTGAAACTAAATTGCAAAACATTGGCAAGTTAGCATTTTCTATGACTATTGGTTGGCATTTAACGGTTGCATGTGATACATCTCAGGGACCGCTGGCCAGTTGGGACCACCGGCAATTCCTAACCCCAAAACGCGATTGAAATAAAACTTAAATACAACTGGAAATCCTATAAAGTTAAGAACTATTATGTATATTAGACGGTAAACCATGCACATGACCAGCAGGAGGTCTGGGGGTCAATTCCTGCGAACCCTCACAAAATTTTACAATGCCATTACAGGGCCACCTGGCGACCTCAGGGCTAGCTACATGGCACCCTATAATTGGCTCCTCGAAACCTGTATAACCAATAAAATCCTAACACTTTTAAAACCACGATTGTTCTTGAGAAAGTGATATTTTGAGGAATATTCTTTTTATCTGAATGTACATCCACCTTGCTGACTGTGCATCCCAGTCAAACTTGGTCAAACTATCTCAATTTTACCTATTTGGCATTTCGATCAGAGTGCGATATCTTCTGACAATGACATCGATTTTTTGAACTGTTCACGCCATCGAAATTAGTAAGACGGGATCTATGCAACCATCCTGGTTTCAACCCAATCATGCAACTTTGAATTTTGAGAAAAAATTATAAACTCCTGATCATTCCTCCCCATTGGGAAGCTTTTGGACCCCAAAATACTTGATTACCTGTTAAGTAGATGAGGGTATAGCTCCCTCACCTTTCCAATCTCCAAGCATATTTCCTTGCTCGGTTTAGTGCCTTTGAGCCCAATTCGAAGGTAGTCAACACTTCCCCTCTTTGATGCTCTTGTCCTCCTATCAAGAATTGTACCTTCTTTGAGCTCATCCAGAAATTTTGGCGAGAAATATTAAATACAGGGTAGCTTAACATCACTTCCATTATCATCAATCAAAGGTGGCTCATACAAGCGTAAGTTTTCAACTTTAACAACTGAATACATTTGCATGTAAGAAGGCAAGTCAATTTGGAATGAATTATTACCAAACTTCTTTATGATCTTGAAAGGACCATAGCAAACGGGTTTGAGCTTTTTACCTTCCCCTTGCATCCTTTATTTGCTAATGTGAAACCATACCTCATCTCCCTCTTGAAACTTGTGATCAACTTGATGTTTTTGATGCCTCTCTTTGTATTTTCTTTGAATTTTATCAACTTGTTCTTGAACTTGTTGATGTATAATATGAATTTTCTCAATGAAATTTCGAGCCTTATCAATGTCACTATGGCCATCAATTGCAACATCCTTCTCAAAGATGAAGTCTAATGGTGACTTTGGAAAATAACCAAAGCATACTTCAAAAGGTGAGGTTTGTGCTGAAGAGTGCTTTGCCCAGTTGTAAGCGTGTTGAATGTAATGCAATTTTCATCGCACAACTTAGGATGTTTGCTGCAATATACTCTCAATAGTTGCACAACTATTCTATTCACCACCTCAGTTTGTCCATCTGTTTGTGGATGGAAAGCATATTGTTTTTCAACTTTGCATCCATCATTCTCCATATATTTGACCAAAATTTCCCAATGAACCTAGAATCCCTATCACTAAAAATATAAGTCAGCAATCCAAAATGAACCCAAACATTTTGAAAATAAAGCTCAACAGTTTGTTCAGCAGTAATGGTTTTCTTACATGGCATAAGTATACACATTTTATTGAATCTATCGACAACTACATACATATAATCATGTTGCTTTCTTGACATAGGTAGACCTCCAACAAAGTCGATGGAGACACTCTCCCATGTCCCTGATGGTACCAGTAGTGGCGTGTACAATCCAAGCTTCCTATTTCTAGGCTTACTTGTTTCACACATAGAATAACCTCTTATAAAATGTGACATACTATCTATCATGCGAGGCCAATAAAAATACCTCTGTAGATGCGCCATTGTTTTTATGTAATGTTCCTAAATTAGCTTCAGCTAATGGGAACATTAATTTTACCTTATTTATTTTTTATTTCATGATTAATGAATAAATTGTAAAGGAGAATGTCTAATTCTCTTGAAAAAAAAGAATAAATCAGTGCCTATGTGAAAAGAGACATATTTAGGCCATCTGAATAAAAAATTGTAGGTGTGAAAGGGCCAAGACCACCAAAGGAGATCCTATTTGACCAAGTCAACAATGCTATCTAGGTTCATTGAACCTCCTTGATGGACTGCATTTTTCTAGAAGGGGTTTCCAAGTGCGAAAGGATCCAAGAGATGAAGTGGTTTAGGGTTTTCCAAGAGACTCAAATATTATAAAAGGGAGGAGAAGCTTCATGAGGAGGTTGTTGATAATATTTCATTTTCTGAACTTGCTAAGGCAGCTCCATTTCTCTATGTTGTTTAGCAAGAGAAAGAGAGGATCTTCTGTTTAGGAATCTTGTATCCTTCTTTGAGTAGCTCTTGGAGGGAAATTTGCTAGATTGAACCACTATCTGGTTGGAGGCCAAGCTATGCTTACATTGACAGTGCTGGCTCACTGAGGGTTTTTCTACTACTGTAAGTGTAGTAAGTGGGATTCTAGATCTGCAAGGATCTAGTTGTTTTTGGCGTCTCCTCTCAAGGAGGGTGTCTTGTGATCACTCAAAAGAGGGTATCTATTGTATTTTGATTTCAGATCTGCATATTTCACCTACTGAAACATTATGTTCAAGCTATTGCGCAGTCTCTTTTCTTAACTGCATTATTTATATGTGCTTTGTAATGCTATTTAGATTCCTTCCTTTGTAATAGATCTCAGATGATTGAGGCTTGCCTCTCATCTTGAAGATTAATATTGTAGCTTACTGATATCTATTGTTTATATATGATATGTACCATAATGAAATTCATCTTCTGAAATTCCTGAAGCTTTCTGCAGTTCGATGTATAAAAAGCTAGATCTACATTTTATTATGCAGTATTTTGATGAAATCCCAAGGGGATCTTGTAAAGAAGGCTATGTAGTTTCCAGATCTGGTATGGATCTGATGTTTTAGCCATATATCTACTGTAGATCTTATTTCTAACTTACAGCTGCTAAAGGTCCTCATAGAAAACGTTGTTCATTCATTTCTGCAACTTTTACATGTGTTACAACTCTTATTTCTGAAGATTTCTTTCTCATTACCTCATGTAATTTACTTCTCTTCTTAAGTAAATCCATTATAAGTCTGATTTTCTGCTACTATACTGAAAAAAAAGTTCAAAGGCTGATCTCTAGGGTCTTATAGTAGAAACTGCGCAATTCCTGAAGAGGGGTTTCTCTTACATTCCAGCTCTCTCCTTGGCTGATTTTCAGCTAGTGTTGTTTGTGGGAGATCTGTTTAAGGTCCCAAACTCATTTTTTCTTGCTAAAACTTAGCATGGAGGTCCCACATAGCCTAATCTAAGGGAGGGGGAACCTAGCCCTAGTATACATTATTTTTACACTGATTTGCTTATACAACGTTTCCATTGAGCCTATTACAGATTTTCCTGAAAGTGGAATTTCCTGCTTCTTGCTTGATTGGTTTTTGCTCCTCTTTTGGATCCTTCTTTTAGATCTATATATCTAAGGATCCCAAGGTCTGAAAACTCCAAGAGGAGTTTGCTATTCCCATACTTTTTGTGTTTCACCAACTTTCTTTAGACAGATTCTAGAACGAGCCAGGAAGCCTCTGGTTCTCACCCTCTCTTTAGAGGTGACATGACCAGTAAATGTCATACCAGTCCATATCTGGTTTAGAATTGTTGGTGTGTTTTCATACTTCTGTGAACTTGTAGTGGAATATCTTAAGATATTCCCTACTGAGCTTATTCTTCCCCATTTGGAACATTACAGTGGTATCAGAGCATGATCTTTGGCACAGCTTGTGAGATCAAGCTATCAGTGAATCAAGAGCAAGGGAAAAATGAAGAAGATGAGTTTAATATAATATATTTTCAGATCGAAGAAGAGCCTCCCTAAGGAGGATGTGCAAGAAGAAAAGAGAAGAAGCAATGAAACTCCCATGGAGTTTCAAAAAGAAGATCTTCCAATCAGATCTACAAGATCTCTGCATGAGGAACATCCTGAATCCTCATCTCATGGATATGTGCACTCAGCCATATCACCATATATTCAAAAATTTTCCAGTGATTCCTTCATGGAGGGGAGAAAATAAGGTGTGAAATTGATTTATGCATTTCCAATGGCAAGGTCTCCATTTGATGAAGAGTCCTCTTCTCAAGAGGATAGCATGGAGGTTTCTCCTTCAATAGAGGGCCAAGATCCAAGACCTCTTATTGAAGATGAGATGACTTCAGTTGTGGGAGAGGAGGAAGTAGGAGATGATAATACGGTGACCTCAAGGGCACCTCAAGCACTTCATGAGGAATAGGTTGGAGAACATGCTCCAAGAGGAGAGACTCTTGCACTCTTGCAAAGGGTCCCACGGGATCTCATGCCTGAGGAGCATGCACTATCATTGATTGATGATGAGGTCTTGGAGATAGAGGAGGTAGAAGAGGAGGAAGGGCATCAGAAGGTGGAGAGCATGAATGCTTCTCTACTTCAAAGCTTGGAAGCACAAAGAAGGCAAGAGGACTTATGCATTGAAGGTAGGGACAAATCTGTCTGCCTACATCCACATTCTACTCTATGCCTTAACACCTCTTTGCAAGAAGGTCCTCTACTAGGAGCACCTCTTGATAGGAGGAAATCTAAAGTGTTCTCTCAAGTATGGGCTGCATATGCATACTTGGCTAAGGAGGGAGCCTTGGGAGAAGCTAGCACAACGTCGAGAATCTCTCAAGCACTCAGGAGAGAGATGAGCAGTTCCCTGAAAGGGACATTGCAAATTCCCACTCATATATCTGCAATGAGAAAGGAGAAATCAGAAATCTATGATGGCATGAGCATGAGGGCACATGGGAACTCCATTTCTTTGGGGCAGCCCATGTTCTCTTCATTCACAAAGGAGATTTATGAAGATGGCAAGGGGATCCTAACCCTCTTGTATACATGGGCCAAAATGAGGAGGTTTTGGAAAACAAGGACCTCCCAAGGGGAAGTTGATTTCCATATGCTCCAATCTTGTCTTGTGTAGGAACAACTGCAAATGGGGCAGAAACTGGAATATTATGATGCTCCAACATGTGATTTTGATATCAGGTATGTCAAAGATGGGAGCCATGAGAAGACAAGGGTTGCATTTCAGACCCCTACAGCACTGTCATTCTTGGAGAGCTTGGATCCTTGTTGGGATTCCCAACTCATGATGGAATACTCCAAGGACCTTTTCACATGAGGGGTTCTTGAAGGGGAAGTTAAGGATGAGAGGTTCAAGGTGGTAGATGGAGTTATCTATTTCTATAATCTTATTCTTTTGGTTAGTAACTCCAAACTCAAGGAGGGACTATTTGATGCCATGTATAAAATCCTGCTTTCCAAACGCACTAGTTTTGTCAAAGCATATCATAATCTCTTGGGTGGTTTCATATGGGAAGGTTTCAAGGAAGATGTGTACTCTCATATGAAGTTGTGCATGGAATACTTCGTAGAGGAGGAGGAGCATATCTCCTGGGAGGAGCCACCATTCACACGTCCTTATTCTTTGAGTGTGAGAGGGAACTCATCGATGAGTTTCCCCACTGATGTAAAACAAGTATATAGAGAGGCTCATCCTCTTGAGCATTATTACGTATCTCCTATATGCTTATATTTTTCTAACATTCATTTGCAGGACATGGTGCCAAGATGGGGCACTACGTATGATGGGTTTCATGGGTCATTCATGGTCGTGAAATATTTTAATGCAGGACACTCCTTGGAGAACCTTGGAAAGCTATTATATTCCTCATGGTGTGATTCCTTTACACCAACCATGATGTAAATTCTCCAAGCATTCCAAAGGCTTGAGGCAGCAAACAAGTGTTGGGGGAGACACTTGACATATCTTATTCTATGGAAGTTGAGGATCAAACTGTGCTGGTTTCACATGAGGGAACATCCGCCTTCTCATCTATCACACATGGCAGCTAGCATGATTCTAATCATGATCCCGCAACCTAAAGATGTCCTTATATTTATTGGGAGCATAGTTGGAGGAGAGGCACACTTGTTGAATGTGCCCTTGGGGGAAGAAGTTCCCCATTATTTTGGCATTGCAGGCTTCCATGGGAGCATGAGATTTTGTATGGCCACTAGGATAGATCACTTGTCTCTTTGTAAACTGAAACATATGTTTGTTGGTGAAATGCCTCTCATATGTATTGGGGAGGAGATCTTGTATGGATTTCCAAGCTGGGAGGTGATCCACTTCATTTGAATAATAGCATGGAGATGGGAGTCTTTCATGGATCATGAAAACCCCATGATAGTAATCACTTCTATCTTGAGGGGGCCATGGATCAGCAAGAAGGTTTCCACAACAACCTTCCATTTCTTCATGATGAGAGCCTTTGAGTAAATCCATCAAGGGAAAAATTGCATATCAAGGAAGGACCATTGGGAGGGCAAAGATATTTTAGAAAATTCAGAGCAATGGAGGAGATTATTTGATGAGAAGGCCACAAGATAAGAAGGGAATGTTTTGCAGCACCGTTGCAGTTGCTTGAGGACAAGCAACATTTGGGAGAGGGATATTGTAATGTTCCTAAATTACCTTCAGCTAATGGGAACATAATTTTTTCCTTATTTATTTTGTATTTCATGATTAATGAATAAATTGTAAAGGAGAATGTCTAATTCTCTTCCAAATCAAGAATAAATCAGTGCCTATGTGAAAAGAGACATATTTAGGCCATTTGAATAAAAACTTGTAGGTGTGAAAGGGCCAAGACCACCAAAGGCGATCCCATTTGACCAAGTCAACAATGGTTTCTAGGTTCATTGAACCTCCTTGATGGACTGCGGTGTTCTAGAAGGGGTTTCCAAGTGTGAAAGGAGCCAAAAGATGAAGTGGTTTAGGGTTTTCCAAGAGACTCAAATATTATAAAAGGTAGGAGAAGGCTCATGAGGAGGTTGTTGATAATATTTCATTTTCTGAGCTTGCTAAGGCATCTCCATTTCTCTGCACTGTTTACGAAGATAAGGAAAGGATCTCCTGTTTACGAATCCTCCATCCTTCTTTGAGTTTCTCTTGGAGGGAAGTGTGCTATATTGAACCACTGTGTGGTTGGAGGCCAAGCTATGCTTTCATTGACAGCACTGGCTCACTGAGGGTTTTGCTGCTACTATAAGTGTAGTAAGTGGGATTCTAGATCTGCAAGGATCTAGTTGTTTTTGAAGTCTCCTCTCAGGGAGGGTGTCTTGTGATCACTAGGAAGAGGGTCTCTATTGTATTTTGATTTCAGATCTGCATATTTCACTTGCTGAAACATTCTGTTCAAGCTATTGCGTAGTCTCTTTGGTTAAATGCGTTATATATATCTGTTGTGTAATGCTATTTAGATTCCTTCCTTTGTAATAGATCTCAGATGATCGAGGCTTGCCTCTCAACTTGAAGATTCATATTGTAGCTTTCTGATATCTACTATTCAGATCCGATATGTATCATAATGAAATTCATCTTTAGAAATTCCTGAAGCTTTTTGCAATTCTGTGTATAAAAAGCTAGATCTACACTTTTTTATGCAATATTTTGATGAAATCCCATTGGGATCTTGTAAATAAGGCTGTGTAGTTTGTAGACCTGGTATGGATCTGATGTTTCAGCCATAGATCTACTGTAGATATGAGTTCTAACTTACAGCTTCTGAAGCTCCTCATAGAAAATGTTCATTCATTTCTACAACTTTTACATGTGTTACAGCTCTTATTTCTGAAGATTTCTTGCTCATTGCCTCATGCAATTTACTGCTCTTCTTAAGGAACTCCATTACAAGTATGATTTGCTGCTGCTATACTAAAACATAATTTTAAAGTCTTATCTCTAGGGTCTTACAGTATAAACTGCGCAATTCCTGAAGAGGGGTTTCTCTTACATTCCAGCTCTCTCCTTGGTTGCTTTTCAGCTAGTGTTGTTTGTGGGAGATCTGTTTAAGGTCTCTATACTCATTTGTTCTTGCTAAAACTTAGCATGGAGGTCCCAAATAGCCTAATCTAGGGGAAACCAGAACTATTATACATTATTTTTACACTGATTTTCTTATACAGTGTTTCCCTTGAGCCTATTACAGATTTTCCTGAAAGTGGAATTTCCCGCTTCTTGCTTGATTGGTTTTTGCTCCTCTTTTGGATCCTTTCTTTAGATATGTAGATCCAAGAATCCCAAGGGCTGAACACTGCAATAGGAGTGTGCTATTCCCATACTTTTTTTGTTCACCAACTTTTTTTAGACAGAGTCTAGAACGGGCCAGGAAGCCTCTGGTTCTCACCCTCTCTTTAGAGGTGACATAACCAGTAAATTCCCTAGCAGACTATCTCTAGTTTAGAATTGTTGTTGGGTTTTCATAGTATTGTGAACCCATAGTGGAATATCTTAAGATATTCCCTACTAAGCTTATTCTTCCCCATTTGGAACATTATATTCTCTTACCCCAAAGTTTTCAGGAATAAGAGAAGAATGAGCTTTTTTTTTTGATGTGATAATATTTTTCTTCAACTTGATTCCCTTCACTCAAGCTAGCATACACATCTTAGAAATCCATGTCATGTGAATATTGTTCTATGTAACTCTCATGTACAATAGAATCATTTTTGAGTAAAGTAGAAGCATTAATGATTGGTCTTGAAATAATATCTGCAACTTTATTTAAAATACCCTTCTTGTACCTTATAACGAAGTGAAATTGTTGAAGAAACCCCATCCACTTGAAATGTCTTGATTGCTGCAATTTTCTTTGCGACTACAAGTACTGTAATGGTTGGTGATGAGTGTGTACAATATTATATTTACCCATGAGGTAGTGTTTCCACTTCTTGACACTTTGTACCAATGCATATAGTTCTTTTTCATATGTAGGATAATTAGTCACAGCACCACTAAAAGTTTTAGAATGAAAGGAAATAGGCTTACCATGCTGCAAATGTACTGCACCCATGGCATAATCAATAGCATCAGTTTGTATCTTGAATGGTTGTCTCAAAGTTGGTAATGCAAGGACTGGAGCTGAATTGATCTTTCCTTTTAAAGCTTAGAAAGCTTGATTCTGTTTACCACCCCCTTGGAAGCTGATAGCCCAGCCCTCCAACTGTGTGTAATATTAATTCAACACTCGTTGGTAACCATGATAGGTTACAGGTCCCACTTATCTTTTCAACTGTGGGTTAATACACACAGTAATGGATTTATGAACATTTTGGTTGTTGCGTTGTTATATTAAATATGATTCAATAGTCCATGGATTGGATCCACTTTGCAATCTCTATGCAATTATTTACCATCCTTTTTGCTAGTCATTGGGCGCCACCTGTCGATCTTCTCGATTCGGTCACCTCTCGCCTTTCGACAAACCCTACCCTCGATCTACTGTCACTTTCATTTGTTCACTTATGCTACGAGCTCTCCGTTCTGCTCTGCCGAGGTTATGTTGATGCCTCCCGGTTTTTTCTGTTTTGTGCGATGAGGTTTTCACTGAGAACGACAACCATGTCGATTTCCTGTTCTGTGCTTATGGTATGACTGTTTTTGTAGTCGAACTAAGTCGACCCTGTTTCTCTGGACTGTAATGGGTTTATAGGTTTTCTTACTCCGGTTTTGTAACTGTTCTTTTGGGTGTGACAGGACGGTCCTTCGGCTCCACGCTCATGGCTCAGTTCATTCGACCTTTTCCGCATCTGAGGTAAGTTAATGTTCCATGCTATAACTTACTCTGCACTTTTCTCAGGCTCTTATGTACTCTGCTCCTTGTTATCAGGTTCTGGCTGTCAATTTCGGCCTTCTCTCGCAACACCGCCTCTTCAATCACAGGTAAACGTTATAATGTTTGTGATCTCGTTTCTATTGCAGTGTATTCTCGTCTTCTCCTTCCAGTTTCTGGCACTTCCAACTTCTAACCCGCTTTCTCCTCTGTTTGTGCAAGTTACCCAAGGTTGCTGGTCACCAAGGGTTCACTCTCTGCAATTTTCAGGAAGCAAAACAAAACCGGCCCGATTCAACCAAACGGGTAGGGTCGTTCCGACCACGAATCTGTCATTAGCTTCGTAATAGGGTTTTGTTTGTTCCTAGTTCCCGCTTTTTTTGTGGTTACAGTCTCATGGGTCGTTGTTTTTCCCAAACTTTGCTCTGTCACTCCATGGCACGAATATTCCTTTGTATGTTCTATTTTAGTTAGAAAGGGTTTAACAGTTGTCCGTCATATGAGCACTATCTGCTCAGCTCAGAAACCCTTCTGTGCACTCTTTGTTTGTAATGGATAGTGGGTTTACAGTTTATTTGAATAAAACGATTCTTGTTTGCTTTAAAGAGACTCTTATTCTTTTCAAATGATTCTATGGAATTGTATGCTTTACCTGGAAATTTGTTGGTGACTGTTTATAATGGTGACTAGATGTCCTTTACTCTTTCGCTGGAAGTTTGTTCCTTGTGTGCTGTGACCTTCATTCTCGGCTTGCGCAAACTCTGTCTTCGTCCTAGACAGCTATGGCTTCTCCTTAAGCTGAAAAATGCTCTCTGTCTGCGAGGGTTTCAACCTCTGGTATTGGGTTTACAGTACATAATTATCTGGAATGAATTCAGTTCTCTATTCTATTGGTTACAAATGCATTTCTACTTGAAATGGTTTCAACTCTTAGCTATTTCCAATTACAATGTACACCAGTAAATAATAATGAAATGAACACAAGAATTCAATGCATAAAATAGTTTGTTGTGGATTTAAGTTGGCAAATAATTTTTCATTACAGAAAGACTGTCATTCTTCTTGTCTTCTCTGGTTGGAGATTCAAACCCTACAACTTATTTTATCTCTGTTTAAATGCTTGTAAGGTGTAACAGTTTATTGCTTTCGGTTGAACTGTTCAACCAGAATCTGTATAACTGTTTAGCCAATTCTTTTAAAAGGAAAATAACCAACTGCTAACTAACTGCTAAACTAAAACAGTTCATAACCTTAGTCCTACTGTCTTTAACTAATTTCTGGAAAATGAAGAAAATAACAATAAAAATAACAAGTTTAATAACCTGTCTAACAATACGTGAAATTTTCAGTTTTCTTCGAGACAGTCAACCACCTTCTGTCTCCTCGGAGCTGGATGCTCCTGCATCAGGCTCCCGGGGTGGAAAAAAGTCATGGCTCTGTTCCATGAGGTCATCGACAGAATAACCTGTTTTCTGTATCTGCATCGCGTCGAGCCACGAACTGTCCTCAATCGGACGGTTCTTCCACTTGACTAAGTACCACAGATATTCCTTCCTGCGTGTGCGCCTGGCTACCTGTGTGTCGAGGATCCTCTCGATCTGAAGAGGCTGTGCCATGGGCATCTGTCTCATCCACGAACTTTCCTCACAACTGGTGTCCCGTGTTGGCTTCTCTGTTGCACTATCTTCTGGATCAGTGACATAAGGGAACAGATCTTCCACGTTAAAGATGGGAGAAATACCTATCCCTGGTGGCAACTGTAGCTCATAGGCATTTGCAGAAAACTTGCGAACGATTTTGCAGGGGCCGATCTTTTTATACTTGTTTCGGGGATTTAACACCCTAGAGGTTGGTTGGGATTCAACCTCCACAGAGCAGGGGCGTACTACTTAACAGAGACTCACACGATCATGCACAGTCATAAAAACGAAATCGAGTAGAACGAGAGGTTTACCCGTTGGTCCTACGTTTGAAGTAGATCCACGTGGAGTTCAAACTCCCTGCAACCGTCCTTCCTCTTTCACCCGAAATACAAGAAGAAACCAGCACAAAGGACAAGTTGTACAGTATATTTCTACTCTATATGTTAGTGAGATTCATATAAAACATTAAATAAATCATCATGAATGCTTGTATAACAAATATTCTTCATACATTAAAGCATACACTAACACGTTTATTTCGAGAACAGCATGATACTTCTGTATTATAAAAATAGTACGTACAAAAGTAAGTGGAGAGATCACCTGATCCTTCCAAGGCCTTCGCAGACCGTCGTCCGGATCCGTCCAGCCCTTGCCTCGCTAAGACTCTTTCCAAATGAGTGCATACGAGATAACATATAAAGGGATGTGTATCTCAAGGAAACAAGGGTTTCCTGAAATGAACTGGGAAAGTGCAGGAGGCACGGGGAATCAGACTTGGATAGGGAACCAACAGAGTATAATAATAATAATTCTCTCCCTCCCTTAGGCCATACATATGAGGTCTTTTATAGTCCCTCCAAGTAGTTTCAGCAGTTGGAAACAGTTGGCCACGGGCTGGGGTGGTTGAACTACCTGAGTAACCATCAACCCAGCGCGAAATTAGGGATTTTTATATATATATTTTTAATCATTAAAATGGCATACGCGGAAAAGTCTAGCTGTACTCGCGTATACACGCGGAAAAACACGGGCATAGTCGCGTATGAAGGATTTTCCACTGTTTTTAAGTGAATTTGTCCAAGTCCGTAGGAATGGGTGCCCATAAAGCCATGTAGCAATCATGAATCATGTCAAGGTGAGAAATGATGCTATAACAGATGCCCCCTAATATATGAGGTCAGAAGGGGTACATGATGGCCGAAATGTATTATGCACATAGAAAGAACTTCGCAAGGACAAGAGAGGACTTCTCCAGATTTCAGCCTGCCAAAACCAATGAAAGAAATCAGAGAGTCAACACATGCTGAGGCGGGCATACCCATGCTCAGTCAAAAATACACCATATATATAGAAAGTACTGAATAGATCCAACATGTATACAAGTATAACTGAACTGAAAGTACATAGTGAATCATCTGAGCAGGGCCCGGAAAGACAAGTCCGTATCAATGTCCAAGTATCACATATAGAAAGCTGATCAAAGATGGTAACTGATGTCCGATCGTAACCGAATCTCCAAGTACGAAAGCTGTGAGGAAGATCAGTATCCCATCGTGGAAGAATACAAACATTCCAACTCCTAGATTCTCAACAGGCGCCTTAGTATTGTCCAACTTAGGGACAGATGAGTCAGGAGGCGCATCAAGGTCTACAGGAGGACAGTCCAGTTGATCCACCGTAACTA
Organism: Pinus albicaulis; assembly: GCA_034641835.2. NCBI lineage: Eukaryota > Viridiplantae > Streptophyta > Pinopsida > Pinales > Pinaceae > Pinus > Pinus albicaulis. Next base: position 841,395,802 of record CM076574.1, read on the forward strand.
TCCTCCCTTCGTGGGGGAAACATACTATCTGAAGTAGTGAAGATGCAATGGCATCCATATCATATATCCAGTTCCTCCCCAACAGAAGGTTGTAGTCCAAGGCTGCATCTACTACCTCAACCTCTATGTTAACGGTTTTGCCCCCAACACAGATGGGCAAAGCCGGGACAATACCATGGGGCCTATGAGAATGGCCATCGAATGCAGTAAGAATAGTGCTAGATGGAACAACTTTGGAAGATCCTAGTGTCTTCCAGCATGCGAGAGACATCACGCAAGTAGAAGCACCCTCATCAACGACCGTGCGAAAGATATTAGTCTTCCGGTACGATGATTTAATATGGAAGGCCATATGATGAGGCAGTCTCTTCTTAAAATTCTTCATATCAAAGGTAATCAGAAGAGAATTTTTCGGATCTATAGCTCCAATGGCAGTGAGCAAAGCACTGCGCTGAGCCGGACAAGACTGGAGTACCTCTAAAGCTGACATAGCACAAGGACTCTGCGCGAGATCTTCTACAATCGAGTAGTTCTGGGCAGCCCTCATGTTCGGATTAATCGTTGACCGCTTAGAGGATGCCTTCGGTATCCGAGGCATAGACTCGACAGTTGGCTTCGTAATATGAAGCGGCTCAGTAGCATCAGGAAATTCCTTAGCTTTCGAAGATTCCTCTCCGCCATAATCACGGGATCTCGTAGCGACATCCACGTGAGCACTCATCATAAAGATATTCGATGGAATTTCCCCTTCCTGAGGACCTCCGGAGGAAGCCCCAGGATTTTGATTCGCGCCAGCAATTAATTGCTGCCCTTGGGGAAAAGGGTTTGTTAGCACAGCCTGGGAACTAGAAGAACCTTGCTGAGATAACAGGCGCTGAGCATCCTGAATTTTCGGGCAAAGATGTGTGAGATGGTCTCCAGCACAAAGTTTGCACGGAAACTTAACTTTCTTTTTCTCCTTTTGCCCTTCACCAACACGCTCGTTGGTCTTATTTGCATTGCCCTTCCCATTCTTGCCCTTCTTCTTGTTATTACGTCCTTTCTTCTTCCCATCGGACTGTTGATTTCCTTTGGGTTCAGAAGATTGGACAACATTAATGGAAAAAGACTGGGAAGGTGAAGAATCAGCAGGCACAGCCTGACCAGAAGAAGCAGATTGTAAAGACAACTGCTGCAATTGAGAAAGCAGGCTGGCTGCACTACTACTGACCGATCCGACAAGTCCGTCACCATGCGGGCCAGGTTTGGGTTTCGAGAGATCCAATTTGGAGCGAGGAGCATTAGGCAAATACTTGTAAAGCATGCCAGACTGAGAATAGATCAACTCTAAGTGCTGGGCCCTAAAGATGGCCTGCTCCTCGGAATATACCCCTGACATGGATACATCCTTTGAAATATCTGACTGAAGCGATTTCAAAAACCACTCGAGAAGGAAATCACCTGGAATATGGGCTTTAATTAGCCTCTTCCTTCTCCTCCATTCCTGAATATGATCAGAAATGTGAGTTGCCTCATCCTGCTTAAAATTAGCCAGGAGTTCGGTCCCAGCCTCATATCTGACAGGCAAATGGAAATGGTTAAGAAAAGTGACAGCCAGTTCTCCAAATGTGGCGAAACTGCCCCCAGTAAGCTCTATATACCACTTCGCGGCGTTTCCAGTTAAGGTGCGCTGAAATAATCTCAATCTAATCGAATCGTCGATCAGAGAGTTGGATGAACACCATAAGTGGAATGTGGTGAGATGGTCTGCCGGATCTTCACCATTCTTACCTTCAAACTTAGGAATGTCTGAAGGAAGTTTGGTTGGAACCGGAGGCCAACCCGGACTATATCGAATCGGGTCATTAGTTAACTTCGCCAAGTCTGGCAAGTTTAACGTTGCCAGAAATGATAATCGCGGCGGAGCCTGAGAATTCCATCCTTGATGGGATGGATTTCCCACATTCTGAAAAGAATAGCCTGGATTTGATGAGGCACCAGGCTGCCAGAAAGGACCCGTAGAAAACGGAGAAGAACCTCCTCCCCAGCGGAGTCGCCAGTTCTGTTTCGGGGATTTAACACCCTAGAGGTTGGTTGGGATTCAACCTCCACAGAGCAGGGGCGTACTACTTAACAGAGACTCACACGATCATGCACAGTCATAAAAACGAAATCGAGTAGAACGAGAGGTTTACCCGTTGGTCCTACGTTTGAAGTAGATCCACGTGGAGTTCAAACTCCCTGCAACCGTCCTTCCTCTTTCACCTGAAATACAAGAAGAAACCAGCACAAAGGACAAGTTGTATAGTATATTTCTACTCTATGTGTTAGTGAGATTCATATAAAACATTAAATAAATCATCATGAATGCTTGTATAACAAATATTATTCATACATTAAAGCATACACTAACACGTTTATTTCGGGAACAGCATGATACTTCTGTATTATAAAAATAGTACGTACAAAAGTAAGTGGAGAGATCACCTGATCCTTCCAAGGCCTTCGCAGACCGTCGTCCGGATCCGTCCAGCCCTTGCCTCGCTAAGACTCCTTCCAAATAAGTGCATACGAGATAACATATAAAGGGATGTGTATCTCAAGGAAACAAGGGTTTCCTGAAATGAACTGGGAAAGTGCAGGAGGCACGGGGAATCAGACTTGGATAGGGAACCAACAGAGTATAATAATAATTCTCTCTCCCCCTTAGGCCATACATATGAGGTCTTTTTATAGTCCCTCCAAGTAGTTTCAGCAGTTGGAAACAGTTGGCCACGGGCTGGGGTGGTTGAACTACCTGAGTAACCATCAACCCAGCGCGAAATTAGGGGTTTTTATATATTTTTTAATCATTAAAATGGCATACGCGGAAAAGTCTAGCTGTACTAGCGTATACACGCGGAAAAACACGGGCATAGTCGCGTATGAAGGATTTTCCACTGTTTTTAAGTGAATTTGTCCAAGTCTGTAGGAATGGGTGCCCATAAAGCCATGTAGCAATCATGAATCATGTCAAGGTGAGAAATGATGCTATAACAATACTTCAGCTTGTTATATTCTCGTTTTGGAAACTGTTCCTTGCGTAAATGTGCAAGGACTTCATCTCCAACATTAAATTGAACTTCCCGTCGCTTTGAATCAGCTCGCTGCTTATACTTTTGACTGCTGTCCTGCAACTTCAGCTTTACGTACTCATGTAAGTCGCTCATTGCTTGGGCGAAATCCTCCCCATCAGCACTTTGTTTTTCGAGTTTTCCCAAATCTCGCAGTTCATGCACTCCGCGTGGATGCATGCCGTATAAGATCTGGAAGGGACTATAACCGGTGCTGCGATTAGGTGAATCGTTATATGCGAATTCCGCCTGAGCAAGTACGCGGTTCCACATTCGTGAATTTTCGCCTATTAAGCTTCGTAGCAGATTTCCCAGACTCCTGTTCACCACTTCAGTTTGCCCATCGGTCTGCAGGTGGTAAGCGGAGCTGAACTATAACTGAGTGTCCAACTTCTTCCACAAGGTTTGCCAAAAATGTCCGGTGAACTTCACGTCCCTGTCGAAGATGATGGACCTTGGTAGACCATGCAGTCTGACGATCTCTGTAAAAAACAAATGTGCTACATGAGTAGCATCACTGGTTTTCCTGCAAGGTATAAAGTGTGCCATCTTTGAAAACCGATCTACCACTACCATTACTGAATCGAAACCCCGCTGTGTCTTAGGCAAACCCAAAACAAAATCCAAGCTGATGGAGTCCCACGGTCTGCTCAGAATGGGTAATGGAAAATAGAGACTTGTATTATGACTATGACCCTTTTCCAGTTGACATATCTTGCACCTGCTTACGTACCTTTGTACGTCCCGTCACAACTTTGGCCAAAAATAAAAATGCTCAACCTGCAAAAATGTCTTGTCTATACCGAAATGTCCGGCTAGACCCCCACTGTGCTTTTCCCGAATAATGTTCTCTCTCATAGAACAGTCGGGAATACATAATTGTCCTCCCTTAAATAGTAATCCTTCCTGTAAATTGTAGTCCAACCATGGACTATTGTTTCTCAACAGAGGGTTTTGGCAGGCCTCATAGGCCTCCTTAAAATCTGCATCTGTTTGATACAGTTCCCTTAGGTGCTCAAAGCCCAAAACCTGCATTGTACTTTCCTGTAAGAGTAGGGTCCTCCTACTCAGCGCATCTGCCACCTTGTTCGCCTGCCCACTAATATGTTTCAACACAAACGTGAAACTCTGAAGATACTCAACCCATTCTGCATGCTTATGGTTCAATTTATGTTTCTACATAATGTACTGTAATGCAGAATTATCTGAAAATAAAACAAACTCATTACCTAACAGGTAATGTCTCCAATGCTTTAACACTTGTATAATTGCGTAGAACTCCTTGTCATAAGTTGAGTACTTCTTTCTACTCTCGTTCAGCTTTTCACTGAAATATGCGACTGGTCTATCCTCCTGACTAAGCACCGCCCCAATGGCTGTACCACTGGCATCACAACGAACTTGAAAAAGTTTGTTGAATTCAGGTAGCCTCAATATCGGCCTTTCGGTGATCTTCCTTTTCAAAGTCTGAAAACTGTTTTCCGCTGCTTCGGTCCAGTGAAAAGGCTAATTTTCCTTCTTGATTGTATCCAGCATGGGTGCGCAGATTTCACTGAAATTCCTGATGAATTTCCTGTAAAAACTTGCTAGTCCGTGAAAACTTCGGACTTCAAATAAACTCTTTGGAGAAGGCCAGCTAACTATAGCTACCACCTTTTATGGGTCCATCTTCAGTTCATTTTCTGTAATTACAAAACCCAGGTACACAAACTCCCGCTGAAAAAAGGTACACTTTTTCAGATTTATCAGCAACTTATTTTGCTGCAGCTTCCTCAACACACTTCGAACATGCCTGAAATGTTCTTCTTTGGTTTTACTGAAAATCAGTATGTCATCTAAGTAAAAAATTACAAACTTCCCAATGAATTCTTTCAGTACTTCATTCATCAAGCGCATGAAAGTACTGGGAGCGTTACTCAGCCCAAATGGCATCACCAGCCACTCATACAGCCCTTCATTTGTCTTGAAAGTTGTCTTCCACTCATCTCCTTCCCGAATTCGGATCTGGTGATATCCACTCTTCAAATCAATCTTCGAAAAATAAACCGCTCCACTCAAACAGTCCATCATATCGTCCATTCTTGGCAATGGAAATCTGTACCTGATAGTAATTTTATTAATGGCTCTGGAATCCGTGCACATTCGCCACTCTCCTCCCTTCTTTGGAGCCAAAACTGTCGAAATTGCACAAGGGCTCATGCTCTCTCTAATCAACCCCTTATCCAACAACTCCTGAACCTGCTTCCTAATTTCCTCATGGTCCTTAGGGCTCATGCGATAAGCTGCTTTATTTGGCAGACTAGCCCCTGGTATAAAGTCAATACAATGACTGATACCTCTCCTGGGGGGTAGTTCATCCGGAAGATCGTCCACCACGATATCTCCAAATTCCTGCAACATATTTTGGATTTCCTCGGGTAAGTCTGAAATCTGTGTGTGCAGTATCACTGTCTCTGGTCTTCTTATGACAACAAAATTTACATCATTGTCTTCAATCTGTTTTAGAAATTCTTTTCCGCCCATCAGTAGCGCTTTTACTCCACTGGTCTCTGCTGTACTTTTCTCTTTAATGGGTACAAGCGTGTGCTTGATCCCATCTTTGACAAACTTATAACAGTTTGTTTTTCCGTCATGAACTGCACTTCTGTCAAACTGCCAGGGCCTTCCTAGCAGTATATGACAGACATCCATTGGCATAACATCGCAGATAATTTTTTCCTTATACCTGCCTATCTGGAACTCCACCTCACACTGTTCATCAACTAACAGTTGATGTCCTTTCTGTAGCCATGACACTTTGTAGGGAGTGGGATGCTTCAGTTTTTTCAATCCCAATTTCTCCACCATCTCCATAGCCACCAAATTTTCAGTACTTCCGTTGTCAATGATCAGCTTGCAGCACTTACCCTGTGACTTGCAAACTGTTCGGAACAAAGCCTTCTGCTGGTCAGGTTCTACAATTTCTTTTGCTGGTTTCAACAGCACCTTATTCAACACTAAAGCTTCACCTGTCTCTAGTGAATTCTCCACTTCCTGAGGCAATGTCTCAGATTCCTCCGACTTGGCAACATAAGCTCCTCCCCCACCTGTTGTTTCACCATCAGGAAAGTCATACGACTTGTGCCCCCACTTGTGGCACCGATAGCACTAAAAATATCCTCTGCCCCGACCATTTCCTCTCCCTCGCTGGGCTAGTCGTCCTCCTCTAGTGCTATTGTCTTTTTCTGTTGTTCCTGCAGATTTGGAACTGCTGCCTTCTTCACTTGAACCTGTACCTCTGCCTCTACCAAAGGCCTTTCCCTTTCCTCTGCTAGATCCACCTCCTCTCCTGGCATTCTGTTTCCTATTTATTTTCTCCTCTGCCTTCAGAGAAAACTTGTATGCTTCATCTAAAGTTCTGGGTGAGAGGATACCGATTTCATCCGGTATTTCCCCTCTCAACCCATTCATGAATCTGGTTGTCTTTTCTGAGGTATCTTCCATATACCCTGCCCGCAGATTCAACTTATAAAACTCTTATGTATATTCTTTAACAGTCATTCCCCTTTGACTCAAGTTCTGTACCTGCCTATACAACATGATCTGATAGTCTTTCGGCAGAAACTTCTCCTTCAGTTTTGCTTCCATCCTGGTCACTTCTTTATAAGCTATTTTTGTAGCCTTTTCCTTTCGGCCTGAACGCTGTCCCACCACAAGGACGCATGTCCTTTCAACTTTGTGGCAGCGAATTCACCTGCTTGTCCTCGCTAGTTTCCTCAAACTCAAAATACTTGTTTACTTCACTTAACCAGTCCAGTAATACATCTGCAGACAAACTTCCGTCATAAGTGGAATGCTCGTGCTTTGGCTTATGACTGGATAGCAAAATTGATTTTAATAACCTGAGTTCAGGTGTCACCGCTTCAAACTCGTCTTCTAGTTCTGCCACATCTTCATCACTATCATCTGCTGGGTCTCTCCTTCCCCCAGCTTCTACTGCTGTCAATCTTTCACACAAAATTTGAATCTCCTCACGCAGTCCCTCTTCTGCTGCCCTTCAGACTGTTGTTCCTCTTCCTCTTCCTCTTCTGCCAACCTCCATTTTTTCCTATTCAACAAACCCGCTCTGATACCACTTTTGATAGCCCAGTCCTCCAACTATGCGTAATATTAATTCAACAATCGTTGGTAACCGTGATAGGTTACAGGTCCCACTTATCTTTTCAACTGTGGGTTAATACACACATTAATGGATTTATGAACATTTTGGTTGTTGCGTTGTTATATTAAATATGATTCAATAGTCCATGGATTGGATCCACTTTGCAATCTCTATGCAATTATTTATCGTCCTTTTCGCTGGTCATTGGGCGCCACCTGTCGATCTTCTCGATCCGGTCACCTCCCGCCTTTCGACAAACCCTACCCTCAATATACTGTCACTTTCATTTGTTCACTTATGCTGCGGGCTCTCCGTTCTTCTCTGCCGAGGTTATGTTGATGCCTCCCGATTTTTTCTGTTCTGTGCGATGAGGTTTTCACTGAGAACCACAACCCTGTCGATTTCCTGTTCTGTGCTTATGGTATGACTATTTTTGTAGTCGAACTAAGTCGACCCTGTTGTTCTGGACTGTAATGGGTTTATAGGTTTGCTTACTCCAGTTTTGTAACTGTTCTTTTGGGTGTGACAGGACGGTCCTTCGGCTCCACGCTCATGGCTCGGTTCATTCGACCTTTTCCGCATACGAGGTAAGTTAATGTTCCATGCTATAACTTACTCTGCACTTTTCTCAGGCTATTATGTACTCTACTCCTTGTTATCAGGTTCTGGCTGTCAATTTCGACCTTCTCTCGCAACACCGCCTCTTCAATCACAGGTAAACGTTATAATGTTTGTGATCTCATTTCTATTGCAGTGTATTCTCGTCTTCTCCTTCCAGTTTCTGGCACTTCCAACTTCTAACCCGCTTTCTCCTCTATTTGTGCAGGTTACCCAAGGTTGCTGGTCACCAAGGGTTCGCTCTCTACAATTTTCAGGAAGCAAAACAAAACCGGCCCGATTCAACCAAACGGGTAGGGTCGTTCCGACCACGAATCTATCATTAGCTTCGTAATAGGGTTTTGTTTGTTCCTGGTTCCCGCTATTTTTGTGGTTACAGTCTCATGGGTCATTTTTTTGCCCAAACTTTACTCTGTCACTCCATGGCACGAATATTCCTTTGTATGTTCTATTTTAGTTAGAAAGGGTTTAACAGTTGGCCGTCATATGAGCACTGTTTGCTCGGCTCAGAAACCCTTTTGTGCACTCTTTGTTTGTAATGGATAGTGGGTTTACAATTTATTTGAATAAAACGATTCTTGTTTGCTTTAAAGAGACTCTTATTCTTTTCAAATGATTCTATGGAATTGTATGCTTTACCTGGAAATTCGTTGGTGATTGTTTATAATGATGACTGGATGTCCTTTACTCTTTCGCTGGAATTTTGTTCCTTGTGTGCTGTGACCTTCGTTCTCGGCTTGCGCAAACTCTGTCTTTGTCCTAGACAGCTATGGCTTCTCCTTAAGCTGAAAAATGCTCTCTGTTTGCAAGGGTTTCAACCTCTGGTCTTGGGTTTACAGTACATAATTATCTGGAATGAATTCAGTTCTCTATTCTATTGGTTACAAATGCATTTCTACTTGTAATGGTTTCAACTCTTAGCTATTTCCAATTACAATGTACACCAGTAAATAATAATGAAATGAACACAGGAATTCAATGCATAAAATAGTTTGTTATGGATTTAAGTTGGCAAATAATTTTTCATTATAGAAAGACTGTCATTCTTCTTGTCTTCTCTGGCTGGAGATTTGAACCCTACAACTTATTTTCTCTCTGTTTAAATGCTTGTAAGGTGTAACAATTTCTTGCTTTCGGTTGAAATGTTCAACCAGAATCTGTCTAACTGTTTAGTCAGTTATTTTAAAAGGAAAATAACCAACTTCTAACTAACTGCTAAACTAAAACAGTTCATAACCTTAGTCCTACTATCTTTAACTAATTTCTGGAAAATGAAGAAAATAACAAGTTTAATAACCTGTCCAACAATACGTGAAATTTTCAGTTTTCTTCGAGACAGTCAACCACCTTCTGTCTCCTCGGAGCTGGATGCTTCTGCATCAGAAGCCTTTATTCATAATTGTCACTACATGCATAAGAGTTGCGATGGAAGAAAAGTTAGCAATAAAATTCCTCCAATATTGAAATGCACCTAAGAAACTTCTTACCTTGGTAACTATTTTGGGTTGGGACCAATTCACAATGGCCTCCACTTTAGAAGGATCAATCCTCAATTCTCCTTCTCCTACAATATGTCCCAAATATACCAAAGAAGTCTTTCGAAACTCACACTTTGAAATCTTAAGAAACAATTTCCCTTTCTTCAAAATATCAAGCACTCTATTCACATGCAAGACATTATTTTCTCTTTTTTTCCTGAAAATTAAAATTTCATCTAAGTACACAATAAAAAATTCATCAAGGAATGTTCACAAAACATTATCCATAACTCGCATGAAAGTTGTCAGTTCATTGCATAAACCAAAAGGCATAACTAGCCACTCAAAGAGTCCTTGTTTGGTTTTGAATGGAGTTTTCTATATATCACTTTCTGAAACTCTTACTTGATGATATCCACTTCGTAAATATAACTTAGTGAAAAAATTTGCTTCTTTTATCTGATCAAGAAAATCATCTATTCTTGGGAGTGGGTAACGATTTTTTACCGTAATCTTGTTCAAAGCTAGAAAATATACACACATGTGCCAAGTCCCATATTTCTTTGGTATCAAGACTATGGGTGAACTGCATGGCGAGGTGCTTGGCCTTATGATTCCTTTATCCAACATCTCTTTCATTTGCCTCTTTATTTCAACATTCTGCATTATTGACATGCGATGTTTGGAAGAGGGCAATCCTGCTACAACTAAATCTCATGTTGAATTTCCCTTTTTCAAGGCAATTCTGTTTGCTCTTGAAACATCTCATGATGTCCATTAACCACATCATATAAATATTATTTCAAATTAGGACCACATCTGTCAAATGATTCAATATTAATATAAGCTTTAGGCTTAATCATAAGAAGAACAAAATTCTTACTTGAATTTACCAGCCTCTTTACTTGTCCATCATTTACCAAACAAATGTTTGTCTTCTTGTGGTGTGCTCTAACAATGAACTCCTTGCCACCTTAGAATAAATGATACTTGTTCTCATGGTGATAGAATATCTCTTTCCTATCACACAATTAAGGAATCCCTAATACAATTCCAGTTATGTCAAGCAGAACCACATCTAATTCAACTGTTTCAACAAAGCTTGCAATGATTGCAAACCTGAATATACATTTCTTTGAAACCTGTAGATTTTCATCCTCACAAATCCAACCCAATGGATATGGTTTTTTATGTGGTATGGTCTGAAGGTTAATTTTATTGACCAAATATTTAGATATTAAGTTTTCTTGTGACCCACTATCAAATAGTGTGTCAGTCTTGGTATGCTTGGATATGACCCTCACATGAAACAATTCTATTGTTTCTTCTTAATTTGGAGTGTTTATGTGATATTTTGATCTACTGTTACTGGGTTTAGTTTCAATTTTTTTTCCCTTCATGTCCTTTAATCCCATAGCTGTGATTTTAGATTCATCACCTAAATCAGATCCTAAATCATGTTGAGTTGTAGCAGTAGTTTCATGTTTCACTTTGTTATTGGGTTTCTTTGGCCTTAATTAAGGATGTAATTTCCAACAATGAGTTTCATTATGGCCTTCTTTTGAAAAATGTTTACAAACAAATTTTCTCCCTCTTTATTAACATATGCATTTTTTTTGTTTTTACCTTTAGAGGTCTTTTCTTTGTCTTTACCCTTAAAAGGTTTCTTTTTCCCTCTTCAGAAATGTTCTTCCCTCTAGCTTCTAGACGTGTGGCCTGAACATAAACTTCATCTAGACTGGTGGGGTTAAGAATTATAATATTATGTTTTAGGTAGCTATGTAATCCTCCTATGTACTTTAGAAAAGTGTATTGACTCTGAAAATCTACCCCGAATAAGAGAGCTCTTCTCCTAAATTCTTGGGTGTATTATTGTATATTTTGTCCCTTTAATTGCCTAAAGTTCTTCCAGTTCATGATGGCTTTCAGCATGTGAGCTAATGGATAGAACTATTGTTTAATAACAGTAATGAAATCTGACCATGTTAGAATAATATTACCATGTTTTTTTATTTCCTTGTTTGTCTTGCCTTCCCACCAAACAAGAGCTGCATCATCCATTCTCAAAGAAGCTAATTGAATTTATGTATCATCTTCTTGAAGGTCCTATATTCTCAAATAGACCTCCAATTCCCTAATCCAATTATTTAGCTTTTATGCATTTACTTCACCATTAAACCTTGGAAATTCAAGCTTAACATAAAGTTTTAAAAAGGATTTTTTCCAGTGCTCTTGGACTTGTGTGGTTGATGTACTGAAAAAGAAGTAGAGGATGATGATGATGATGAATATGAGGTTGAATATTGAGTCTTTCCATTTCCTCCATTTCCTCCATTTCCCTTCTTTGACATGTATTCATCATGTTGACCTCTTGAAGATCCTTGTCCTTCATTTTGAATTTTATACCCTTCTCCTTCCAGTCTCTCATTCCTTTCTTGATAAAGGATTCTAACCATCTCAGTCATGTCAAGAAATGCTTTCTAGAACACTCTTTCTTCCTCCTTAGGGTCAAATTCTTCATGGAATTATCCTTCCTCATGAGGCATGCTTAATGGAGCTTCTGCTTCTTTAGGAGGTGAACTAGGTGGTGGAGATTGTGGAAATATTTTTCTCCTTTGCTTTGGATCCTTTTGAGACCCTTCCTCTTCCACCAATTTTCCTTATCCTCATTTGAGCCCGAACCTTGTAAGAATTTAAAAATGGAAAATAGTTAAACAATTATTTGCACTAAACAACACCAAATAATAAACTCTAGATATGATACTAACCTAATCTGAAATGACTGTATTAATTTTTTTGTGCTAAGTGTCTTTTCAGTTTAAAAACATGTGCATAATCAGTTCATTATTTTGCATGAGGTTTAAGGTGTTTGTCCATGAATTGTAGATGATTTTTAGTGAATTAGAAGCATAAAAAAATCATAAATAACATTGAAAAATAATTTAAAATAGATAAATAAGTCACCACATGAAATTTACACAGCAGGCATGATGAAGAAGTTCACCCCTCCTCGGCTACATCTGTTGGTCCAAGTCCCAATGGCTTATCCATCTTTCATTATGCTCAAATTTTTGCTATTACATGTACTTACAGTGATCTAATGGCTATTTTCTCTATAATAATGGCTCTAGAATTCTCCAATTACTCAAAAATGACTCTTCATTCACTCTAAATGGTCAAAAATTGGGCCTCCTACACTTTTGCTGAGTTTCACCTAGGAAGGCTCCACTAAAAGTGGAGAACTCCACTTAACTAGCGTTAAAATTGGAGACAACACAAAAAATGGTGCACCTCTATTTCTTTCACTGAATCTGACTGCATGTTAAATGTCACAGTTTAGGCGATGGTCACATGCGCACCCCTAAAATTGTTAGTTACCAAATGTTTAGGCAGAACCCACGCATAAAACTCTAGTTAAAAGTTTTAAACCATGGTAAATGTCATCGGTTAGCGTTTTATCCGCATGGTTTGGGAGATGATGGACCATAGCCATGTGACAATACATTCCAGAATGCTATAAGGTTAGAATTTTCCGTGACAGTTGGTTGGAATTTAACAGTTTCATGTGATACATCTCGAGGAAAACTGGCGGGTTGGGACTCGCGGCAGTTCCCAACCCCCAATCGTGATTGAAATAAAACTAAAATACAACCTAAAACCCTATACAATTACGAACTTTCATGTAGAGTAGATGATAAAACATGCGCGTGGCTAACGAGAGGTCTAGGGGTCAGTTTCTGTGAACTCTCACAAACTTTTACTATGCTGTTGCAGGGCCACGTGGCAACCTCAGGGTTGGCCAAGTGGTGCCCTATAATTGGCTCCTCCAAACTTATAAAACCAATAAATTCCTGACACTTTTCAAACCACGATTGGTCCTGAGAAAGGAATATTCCAAGGAATATTATTTTTTGCTGAATATACATCCACCATACCAATTGTGCATCCCAACCAAACCTGGTCAAATTGTCGCAATTTTACCTGTTTGGAATTTCGATCAAAACGCACTATATTCCTCATACGACATCAGTTTTTTGAATCGTTCACGGTGCCAGAATTAGGAAGACGATATCTACATAACCATCCTAGTTTCAACCCAATCCTGTAACTTTTAATTTTGAGCAAAATTTATGAACTCTTGATCACTGAAGGATCACAAGCAGAGGTATTCCACCTATGATTTAGAGCTAACTTCAGTAGTGCATTCCTTGAGAATATGGAGGCATTATTTGCTGGGCAAAAGGTTTGTGTTAAGAACTGATCATATCAGTTTAAATATCTATTATAAACAATCTGATCTGAATGGTCGCCAAGCAAGACAGAATGCATTTTTAAGGGAATTTGATTTTGACATTCAACATGTGAAATGGAAAGAGTGCTGGGTGGCTGATGCTTTAAGCAGGAAATTTCATGGCATCTATGAAATCTACTTTAACTAATTTGAATTCAAATTTCAGGAACAAATTGTGGAGGCAATGAAGAAAGACCCTGAATATCAGTTCCTGTGGCAAGAAGCAAAAGAAGGAAAAAATAAAGGAAATAAATTAGACTATGATATTAATGATAAACATCTCTTAGTATATAGAAAAAGGATATATATTCCTAATCAAATGAGTCTTAAGGGTCTGATTCTAGATGAGTATGACATAAGTTCCTATGCAGGACATCCATGATACTAGAGAATGTTAACAAAAATTAGGAAAGACTATTCTTGGCATGGAATGCGTAAGGATATTGCGGAATAAATAACCAAGTGCTTGGAGTGAAAGAAATATCGTAACAAAAGAAGTGAAGGAATACTATAGCAGAATAATTTTTCATAGACATGGCTTCAAATTTCAAAAGCTGCGCTCTGTTCCTACAAAGGAAAAAGAGATGCAGAATCTCTGCCTTATAACCCTTGTATTTTCATTCTAACTGATGCTTCTCTTTTTTTAAATAAGAACCATATTTCCATGGTGAGGAGAATGAGAAATTTTGTGATCATTAATGTCATAGAAGGAAATTCTTGAGATACCGAAGTCAGTGTGCACTATTTTAGTAGTCACATGGGCAGGGGAATAACAATTACTTCGAGACCATAAAATCAAAGTAGTCAAACCTATATTAATACTACCTCTAACTATAAATTTATTTAGCTCACATGTGCAGGAAAAAAACAATTTCTTCGAGATCATAAAATAAAATTAGTCAAAACTATATTAATACTACCTTTAATTGTAAATTTCTTTATATTTTAAGTTGGCTCGTACTTGAACTTATATGGAGGTGTATAATTTCAGCTTTGTTTATTCATTTTCTAGGAAACGGTGGGTTGTGTGCCTCGAGGGTTATCATCATGGTTTTACTAGTGGGACCAGTAGATACTTGTATTCCAATGAAAGGGTTGGACAAACTGGCCATTGAAATAAAATAGGAAACATGTTTTCATTCCAATTTTCAAATGTAAAAATCTCTTTGACCATTTTAAGGTGTGAAAATTTTATGATTGTTTTATCTTTCGGGGTAAGAAACATTTGTCATACTGATATTTGCAAAAAGGAAAACTAGGTTAAAGATAATAACTTAATTATGTTTCTTTAGTATTCCCTCTCATATAATAGTCACAAGGTCCAAATTAATTTTTATCATAATAAATTGCTTAAAAATTTAGATAATCTATAATGTAATTATTTTATTTTTGGTTAATACAGTGAAATATTTTTTTAGAAATAGATTTAACATTTTGAAAATTTTCTGAAGTACTTAGATTATGTAAAATTTTCTCGGGCCTTTTCCTTTTATCAGACTTGGATATGCATTGATATTAATATTGATCTGATATTTATTGAGATATAGATTTATATTGATTACCTCATCTTCACTTGAACTTCACTCACTCCCTAAAAAAAATGTTCGGGTAAAAAAGAGTCCATGTGAGAAAAATCTAGACCATCCCGAAACATATCATCTTGTATTTTCGCCTAACCTCTGATATTCCTTTGTTGTTGATGTGTATTGTGTGTTAGAAAAATCACACATTCTCAACATTCAAATTTCCATGCATATAGTCTGAGCTTTTCGTGAGGGTAAAGATCAATCATAGGATGATTTGTTGTTGTTGGCTATTACTATGACCTGATGTGAAGTTAAAAATTTCAAAGTTAGATCTCAACTTATGATATGTTGACAATTAATTTATGATTTATAATGAAAACCAATTAGATTTTAGCTACACATTAATTTCACGCCAAAAATACCAATTTCATCTAAGCCACACATTAATTTCTTCTCCCAAGAAATTAATATTGTCACTTGTGGTAACGTACTTATGCACACAATAGATCCACCATACATACATGCATACATGCATATATTAAACATTATTCTATACCCATCTTGTAGAACCTATCATGAATAATACTAGTGTGTAGGATAATTGTCTTCACACAGCTTTCACATGCACACAACACCTCCACAAGACATACATGCATATATTAAACATTATTCTACATCCATATTGTAGAAACTATCATTATATTTTCATTTATGTGTTCAAGATAATTGTCTTCACACAACTTTCACATGCACACAACAGCTCCACCAGACATAAATGCATACATGCACATATTAAACATTAGTCTACATCCATATTACCAATTTAAACTTATGCACATACTTGGTTTTCTTGGCTAATGTTCATCCTCAAATGAGAATATCATTGCATGGTTATAACTTAAGGCAAACCGTGTACATGTCATTTCTCCTATAATTTTTAAGGCATTTTCTAGTGTTTTGGGAACCATGTACATGTCATTTCTATTTCATTTTTCTCTTAAAATTTAAGGAAAACTTGAAGTATAATCATGTACATGTCATTTCCCCCATTTCTCTGATAAACTCAAGGAAAATTTTAAGGATAACCATGTACATGTGATTTATCACATAAACTTTAAGGCATTTGCTAATGTTTTTGGAACCATGTACATGTCATTTCTATTTCATTTCTCCCATAAAATTTAAGAGTAACCATGTACATGTAATTTCTCCCATAAACGCAAGACAAAATTTAAGGATAACCATGTACATGTCATTTATCCCATAGACTTTAATACATTTGCTAGTGTTTTTGGAACCATGTACATTTCATTTCTCTATCATTTCTCCCATAAAATTTAAGGCAAACCCTGTATGTTATGGAACCAGCTCCAAAAATAGAATAAAAGAGAGATCAATGCCTTAGAATTCAACCACTTTGAGGGGGGAACCTTAGAATTCAGCCACTTCGAGGGGGAAACCTCCATACATTACATAAATGAACAATTCTTGGATGATACAAATGATAAATCCTCATTCTATATATAGCAGTCCATGGGGTCACATTATAATCCTATCCGACCTAACAATAATAATGTAAGGGTAGAATAATAACAATCTTGGGGTTACATGAGTGCAAAAATAACAATAAGTGGGCTACACTAACAAAAATAAGGGATTACACTAGTAATATAGGGAGCTAACATGCCCCTCTCCTTCAAACAAGTGTTGTCCTCAATGCTTGAGTAGCTCTGGGTGCTTCTGTATAAAATTATCATCATCCCATGTAGAATCTTCAGTGCGTAACTTCTTCCACTTGATGAGATACTCTGAAATTGATCGATTTCATAGTTGTCAAGTTATTGTTTCCATGACTTCTTCAGGCTCCAAAATTATTTTTCCTTCCTCATCAAGTTCTGGAAATATTGATTGAACTGGAATTTTTTCAGCTACAACCTTCTTTAATCATGAAACATGGAAAACTGGATGCACTCACGATGAATTAGGAAGCTCCAATTTGTATTCCATAGTACCAATATTTTGCAACACCTTTTAAGGACCATAGTACTTTGGTGATAATTTATTATCCTTCTTAGCTTGCTTGAGGAACATTTTCTTGTATGGTTGTAGCCATAAAAATACCCATTATCCTACATCAAAACTTCTCTCACTCTGATGTTGATTTGCCTAATGTTTCATTCGATTTTGTGCCAAATTTAAGTTATCCTTTAAAAGTTGGAGAACTTCTTGTTGATGCTCGATGTGATCTTACACTAATTGAACCTTGGAATTTTCTCTTAAATATGATGTGATGGACAGTGGATGATATCCATAAAGTGCCATAATTGGGGTCATTTTTGCTACACTATGGAAGGAAGTGTTATACCACCATTCAGCTAGAGTTAACCACTTGACCCATTTTGGTTTTTTATCAGATACAAAATTTTGTGTAACCAACTCCAAAAATAGAAGAAACGAGACATCAACGCCTTAGAAATAAGCCACTTCGAGGGGGAAACCTCCAATACATTACATGAATGAACAATTCTTGGATGATACAATTCACAAAACCTCCTTTCTATATATAGGAGTCCATGGGGCCATAATGTAATCCTAATGGGCCACAATGTAATCCTAGCCGACCTAACAATAATAATTTAAGGGCACAATAATAACAAAATGGGGGTTACAAGGGTACAATAATAACAATAAGGGGGTTACACTAACAAAGATAAGGGACTATACTAGTAATATAGGGACCTAACATGCCCCTCTCCTTCAAAAAAGTGTTGTCCTCAACGCTTGAGTAGCTCTGGGTGCTTCTGTATAAAATTCTCATCCTCCCATGTAGAATCTTCGGTGGGTAAGTTCTTCCACTTGATGAGATACTCTGAAATTGATCGATTTCGTAGCTGTCGAGTTCTTGTTTCCATGACCGCTTCAGGTTCCAATATGATTTTTCCTTCCTCATCAAGTTCTGGCAATATTGTTTGAACTGGAAGATTTTTACCTATAACCTTCTTTAAGCATGAAACATGGAAAACTGGATGTACTCGCGAAGAAGCAGGAAGCTCCAATTTGTATGCCATAGAACCAATCTTTTGCAACACCTTGTAAGGACCATAGTACTTTGGTGATAATTTATTATCCTTCTTAGATTGCTTGAGGGACATTTGTTTGTATGGTTGCAGCCATAAAAATACCCAATCTCCTACATCAAAACTTCTCTCGCTGCGATGTTGATCTACCTGTTGTTTCATTCGATTTTGTGCCAAATTCAGGTTATCCTTTAAGAGTTGGAGAACTTCTTGCTGATGCTCGATGTGATCTTCCACTGCTTGAACCTTCGAATTTTCCCTTAAATATGATGTGATGGATGGTGGATGATATTCATAAAGTGCCATAAATGGGGTCATTTTTGCTGCAGTATGGAAGGAAGTGTTATACCACCATTCAGCGAGAGGTAACCACTTGACCCATTGTGTTTGTTTATCGGATACAAAACAACGAAGATATCCTTGCAAACATTTATTTACTATCTCAGTTTGACCATCAGATTGAGGATGATAAGATGAGCTATGAGCTAATTGAGTACCCAAACAAGAAAATAACTCCGTCCAAAAATTTCCAGTAAAAATGGGATCTCTGTCGCTCACAATAACCCTTGGGCTTCCATGTAGCTTTTGAATTCTATCAATAAATGTAGTAGCAACTGTACTTGCTTTAAATGGATTAGATAATGCACAAAAGTGTGCATACTTGGTAAGTCTATCAACTACCACCATGATGACACTCTTTCCTTTGGACTTAGGTAAACCTGTGATAAAATCCATTGAAATCTCCTCCCAACGTTGACTTGGAATGGATAAAGGTTGTAGAAGTACTGGGGTCTTAATTGTCTCAACTTTATTCTATTGGAAAACCAAACATTCCGCCACAAACTTTTGAATATCAGATTTAAGGCCATCCCAAAAAAATTCTTTCTTCACCCTGTGGTAAGTTTTTAAAAATCCTGAGTGTCCTCCTAAAGGAGAAGTGTGCAATTCGAGAAGAATCTTTTGTTTTAGTTGGGAATTCTTACAAAGATATAAGCGATCTTTGTACCATAAGGAATCATTTTTCCAACTAAATGTATCAGATGTACTAGGATCTTGCTGCAACTTTTGAATGATTGTCCATACATCTTTGTCCTTCTTCCATTCATCTCTTGCTTCAGTTATCCAATCTGGTTGGATAATAGAAATGGCACAAAGAAATGCTTCCACCTCTTCATTCTTTCTTGAGAGTGCATCTGCAACAACATTAAGCTTTCCTTTTTTGTATATTATTTCAAAGTCATAACCCAACATCTTTGTGAGCCATTTTTGCTGCTCTTCTGAAGATAGTATTTGTTCCAAAAAGTGTTTAAGACTATCATGATCAATTTTTACCTTGAAGTGTCTTCCCATTAGGTAAGTTCTCCATTTCTTTAGTGCATGCAGTATTTCTAACATTTCCTTCTCATAAATAGGTTTCTGTAAATAATTTCCTTTGATTTGACGACTTTCAAAAGCAATGGGTCTTCCTTCCTACATTAAAACAACACCAATTCCATTTCCTGAGGCATCACATTCCACAACAAATTTTTTTGTGAAGTCTGGTGTAGCTAAGACCGGTGCTAGGCACATTGCCTCTTTAAGATGTTCAAAGGCCTTAGTTGCTTCAAGAGTCCATGAAAATGCATCTTTCTTCAATAATGTTGTTAGAGGTGTTGCTATTCTCCCATAATTCTTAACAAACTTACGACAATACCCTGTTAACCAGAGAAATCCTCGCAACTGCTTTATGGTTGTGGGGAATTTCCATTCCTTAATGGCTTTAATTTTGTTAGGGTCTACTTTAAAACCCTCGTGAGATACAATATGACCCAGATATTCCACCTCTTGCACTCCAAAGAAACATTTGGATGTTTTTGCATATAATGGTTTCTCCTACAATAGTTTGAGAACCCTGTCAACTTGTTCAACATGATCCTTCCAAGACTTGCTATAGATTAGTATATCATCAAAAAATACTAGCACAAATTTTCTAAGGAAGGGTTTGAAAATGGAATTCATCAACCCCTGAAATGTAGAAGGTGCATTGGTAAGGCCAAAAGGCATGACCAAAAATTCATAATGACCCTCATGAGTTCGAAATGCTGTTTTTGGAATATCTTGAGTCTTCATTCTAATTTGATGATATCCTGAACGAAGATCCAACTTGGTAAAATAAATTGCTCCATGTAATTCATCCAATAATTCATCAATCACAGGAATGGGAAATTTATCTTTAATGGTGAGATTATTGAGCTCCCTATAATCCGGACACATTTTCCATGATCCATCCTTCTTGTGTACCAATACTACAGGAGCAGAGAAAGAACTTTGACTAGGTTGAATTATACCCGCCTCTAACATTTCTACAATCATACGTTCAATTTCACTCTTTTGGACATAAGGATATCTATAAGGCCTGATGTTTGGAGGAACACTTCCTGGATTCAAATGAATAGCATGATCATGATCACGAATAGGTGGGAGTCCTTTGGGAGTTTCAAACACCTTGGAATGACTGTCCAAGACTTGTTGGAGATCTGCAAAAATAGATTATTTTGATGTTGGAATTTCTAGTGAGCATAATTGTGCAATTACACCTTGTTGTTCTTTATTTAGAAGCTTTTTCATGACATTAGAGCTTATTATCTTTCTCGGCTTCCCCGCAATACCCCGTAATTAAACTTCCTTTCCTTTTGAAAAAAAATTCAAGAAATTTTCTTGAAAATTAAAAGCTACCATCCCCAAAGATTGTTACCATTGTACTCCTAGTACAACATCAACACCTCCCATAGGAATGGAAAGCATTGGACTATTCAATACAAATTCCCCCATGGTTATCTTGATATTATGGAATTTTCTAGAGCAATTTATAGTTCCTCCATTTGCAACCATCACTTGACATTCTGGTGCTGGGTATAGGAAACAATTTAATTCCTTGGCTACCTTACAATGAATAAAATTATGGGTGCTACCTGAATCAATCAACATACCTTTTTCTTCTTGATATGTCATTCTATCTGGAGAGTTTGAGGAGTGGTAATTCCTACCAGTGCATTACACGATATGGTCAGATTCATTTCTTCCTCTTCTAGGGTTGGTTCTTGGTGTATATCCT
The DNA here is from genome assembly GCA_034641835.2 of Pinus albicaulis. Taxonomy (NCBI): domain Eukaryota; kingdom Viridiplantae; phylum Streptophyta; class Pinopsida; order Pinales; family Pinaceae; genus Pinus; species Pinus albicaulis. Next base: position 841,417,119 of record CM076574.1, read on the forward strand.
CTTCTTTTTCATTTTCTTCTTCCTCTTCACAATCTATGTAAAATAATTTATTCTCAGCACACTTATGACCTTTAGTGTTTTTGCTATCACAACTATAGCAAAGCCCTTTTGCTCTTTTTTCTTCCAATTTTGTGGTATCAACCTTGTAGGTTGTGGAAATCTAGGCATAGCAACACTTCCTTCTTTACATAATTGAGTGGTAGACTTCCTTGTTGCCATTATTTTACATTCAACTTTTCTTGCCAACTTGAATGCCTTTTCCAATGAATCCAGTTCCAAAACACGAACTTCATGTTGTATGTTATCCTTTAAAGTTCCTATGAAGAGGTCGATTCTGTGTTCCTCTGGAATATCAGTTACCCTTATATTCAATTTTTGGAACTCCTCAATACGATGCCCCACTAAACCCTTTTTTTTTAGATTTATCAATTGGCTAAAGAAGGTGTTGCTCTTTGTATCCTCATAATGTGCTATCATTTCCTCCATAAAAATTTACCAAGTGACAATTGTTTTACAGGAGAAAAGCCATCGATACCATACAAATGTATTTTGTTCTAAATGTAAAGTTGCAATGCGTACCTTTTGTGTGTTTTGCACGTTATGGAGATCAAAATATTGCTCCATCTGTAGTATCCATGTTACAGGATCCTTTCCATCAAACTTCCTCATGTCCATTTTTGGAATATGGTGGTTCTTCCCACCAACATTAGATTTTATGAAATCACGATTAACATTTATTTTGTTCTCATCATGAGGTTCTTCTACTATCTTTTCACCATTAAGAAACATTTCTTGTATCAACTTTGTCAAACCTTCAATGTTTGCTTTTAGATCATTCTTCATGTTTTCCATGTTGTCTTTCATGTCATCCATCTTAGCTTCCATGCCAGCTTTCATGCCATCCATCTTAGCTTCCATGCCTTTCTTCAAACCGTCCATCTTCGCTTCCATGCCTTTCTTCAAAACTTCCATTTCATTTTTTTTTGCTCTTTGCGAGAGTGAAATTTTTTGCACTTGATCTTGTAATTTTGATAGATCATGTTGCAATTCTTCATCTTCATGAGTCATAGTAGAGCCTTCTGAAGGCTTAATGGGTGTTGAATTATTTTTACGGGGAATCTTTTAGAACCCAATACTGATATCTATTCTACAATATGCCCTTGGAATCAATTCAAATTGATTCTTCAAACAAGACTTATGCAATTTGGAAAAAAAAGTTACACAGCTTTTTCTTGCTTTTGAGGAGCTCGATATTGAAATTGGATGATATATGTGATTGAAATACTTAAATATTTGAATTTCAGTACCAACGTATCCCTTTGAATTATCTTTCGAATTCCATAGGTATGACCTGATTTGGATTTTCCAAGACAAAGTTGTGTCCAATCTCCCACAATGACCTAATTATGGACTGGTTCAATAGAGTGAACTTGTACGCCTTTTCACGTGTCAATTTTTCTTCCTTCAAATTTTAAATTGATAGGAAAGAAACTAAAATCTGTGTACTTGCAACCAATTTTTACATCACTCCAATCCGATGCTCAGAGAGATAGTTATGAATATTTTCCCACGATCACCTATTTGAGATGAAATTATGGAGCCTGAAAAAGCACTACATTCCACAGATCATATCTCCGAAAATATTGTGAACCAAGATCTAAAATTTATTGAAGCATTTCCTTAGGATTTCGGCTTCACACCCTAAAAATTTCAGATTCTGAACCTTCGTAGTAAAAAAATTATAGCACAAATTCCACGATGACCTGTTTAGGAGCCTGAAAAAAGACCTAACTTCCACAGATCATATCTCTGAAAATATTGTGAACCAAGCTCTAAATTTTTTTGAAAATGTTCCTCAAGATTTCAGCTTCACACCCTAAAAATTTCAGCTTCCGAAGCTTTGTAGAAAAGAATTTATAGCGAAAATTCCACGATGACCTATTTGGAGCAGTGAAACCCTAGAATCTAAAGCTCTGATACCAAATGTTGTGTAACCAACTCGAGAAATAGAAGAAAAGAGATATCAACGCCTTAGAAATAAGCCACTTCAATGAGGCAACCTCCAATACATTACATAAATGGAAAATTCTTGGATGATTCAATTTACAAAACCTCCTTTCTATATATAGGAGTGCATGTGGCCATAATGTAATCCTAGTGGGCCACAATGTAATCCTAGCTGACCTAACAATAATAATTTAAGGGCACAATAATAACAAAATGGGGGTTAAAAGTGTACAATAATAACAATAAGGGGGTTACAGTAATAACAATAAGGGACTATACTAGTAATATAGGGACCTAACACAAAACAACGGAGATATCCTTGCTAACATTTATTCACTATCTCAATTTGACCATCGGATTGACGATGATAGGATGAGCTATGAGAAATTTGAGTACCCAAACAAGAAAATAATTCCTTTCAAAAATTTCCAGTAAAAATGGGATCTCTGTCGCTTACAATAATATTTGGGTTTCCATGCAGCTTTTGAATTATTTCCATAAATTTATTAGAAATTGTACTTGCTTTAAATGGATGAGATAATGCACAAAAGTGTGCATACTTGGTAAGTCTATCAACTACCACCATGACGACACTCTTTCCTTCAAAATTAGGTAAAAATATGATAAAATCCATCGAAATATCCTCCCAACATTGACTTGGAATGGATAGAGGTTGTATAAAACCCAGGGTTTTAATTTTCTCAACTTTATTTTGCTGGCAAACCAAACATTCTACAAAAAACTTTTGAATATCAGATTTAAGGCCATCCAAAATAATTATTTCTTCCTTCCTCGTCAATTTTTGACATTATTGTTTGAACTGGAAGTTTTTCTACTATAACCCTCTTTAATCATGAGACATGGAAAACTAGATGCACTCGTGATGAAGGAGGAAGCTCCAATTTGTATGCCATAGTACCAATCTTTTGTAACACCTTGTAAGGACCATAGTACTTTGGCGATAATTTATTATCCTTATTAGCTTGCTTAACGGACATTTGCTTGTATGGTTGTAGCCATAAAAATACCCATTCTCGTACATCAAAACTTCTCTTGAAAATGCATCTTTATTCAATAATGTTGTTAGAGGTGTTGCTATTCTCCCATAATTCTTAACAAACCTATGATAATACCCTGTTAACTCGAGAGATCCTCACAACTACTTTATTATTGTTGGGACTTTCCATTCCTTAATGGATTTAATTTTTATAGGGTCTACCTTAACACCCTCATGAGATAAAATATGACCCATATATTCCACCTCTTATACTCCAAAGAAACATTTGGATGTTTTTGCATATAATTGTTTCTCCTCCAAAAATTTGTGCACCCTATCAACATGTTGAACATGATCCTTCCAAGATTTTCTTTAGATTAGTATATCATCAAAAAATACTAGCACAAATTTTCTAAGGAAGGGTTTGAAAATAGAATTCATTAACCCTTCAAATGTAGAAGGTGCATTGGTAGGGCCAAAAGGCATGACCAAAAATTCATAATGAACCTCATGAGTTCGAAATTTTGTTTTCGGAATATCTTCATTCTTCATTCTAATTTGATGATATCCTGAACAAAGATCCAACTTGGTAAAATAAATTGCTCCATTTAATTCATCTAATAATTCACCAATCACGGGAATGGGAAATTTATCTTTAATAGTGAGCTTATTGAGCTACCTATAACCCAAAAAAATGGGCCATGGTCCATCCTTATTATGCACCAATACTACTAGAGCAGAGAAAGAACTTTGAATAGGTTGAATTAGACCATCCTCTAACATTTCTGTTATCATACGTTCAATTTCACTCTTTTGGACATAAGGATATCTATAGGCCTCATGTTTGGAGGAACACTTCCTGGAATTAAATGAACATCTTGATCACGATCACAAATAGGTGGGATTCCTTTGGGAGTTTCAAACACCTTGGAATGATTATCCAAGACTTTTTGCAGATCTAGAGAAATAGAAGATTTTGATGTTGGAACTTCTAGTGAGTATATTTATGCAATTAAACCTCATTTTCCTTTCTTCAGAAGTCTTTTCATGACATTAGAGCTTATTATCTTTCCCAGCTTCCCTGCGAAACCCTATAATTCGACTTCCTTTCCTTCCGAAAAAAATTTCAAGAAATGTTCTTGAAAATTAAAAGCTATCATCCACAAATATTCTAACCATTGTACTCCTAGTACAACATCAGCACCTACCATTGGAATGGAAAGAATTGGACTATTCAATACATATTCCCCCATGGTTAGCTTGATATTATGAAATTTTCTAGAGAAATTTATAGTCCGTCCATTTACAACCATCACTTGACATTGTGGTGTTGGGTATAGGAAGAAATTTAATTCCTTGGCTACTTTAGAATGAATAAAATTATGGGTACTACCTGAATCAATCGACACTATTACCTTTTTCTTCTTGATAGGTCCTTCTATCTTGAGAGTTTGAGGAGTGGTAATTCCTACCAATGTATTACAGGATATGGTTGGATTCATCTCTTATTCCTCTAGGGTTGGTTCTTGGTGTATATCCTCTTATTTTGAAGTTTCTTGTTCATTTTATTCACCCTTTTCACAATCTATGTAAAATAATTTCTTCTCAACACACTTATGACCTCCGGTGTATTTTCTATCACAACTGTAGAAAATCCATTTTTCTCTTTTTTCTTCCAATTGTTGTGGTGTCAACCTTGTAGGTTGTGGCAGTCTAGGAGTAGCAACACTTCCATCTTTATAGATGTGAGTGGTAGGATTCCTTGTCACCATTATTTTACATTCATTTTTTCTTGCCAACCTGAAAGCCTTCTCCAATGAATCAGGTTCCCAAACGCGAACCTTATGTTGGATGTTATCCTTTAAATTCCCTATGAAGACATCAATTATGTATTCCTTTGGAATATCAGTTACCCTTACATTCAATTTTTGGAAGTCCTCAATGTGCTCCACCACTGAACCCTTTTATTTGAGATTTATCAATTGGCTAAAGAAGGTGTTGCTCTTTGTATCCTCATAATGTGATATCATTTCCTTTGTAAAAATTGACCAAGTGACAATTTTTTTACTGGAGCAAAGCCAACGATACCATATAAATGTACTTTTTTCTAGATGTAAAGTTGCAATGCGTAAATTTTGTGTGCTTTTCACATTATTGAGATCAAAATATTGCTCCATCTGTAGTATCCATGTTACGAGATCCTTGCCATCAAACTTCCTCATATCCATATTTGAAATATGGTGGTTCTTCCATCCAAAATTAGAGTTTATGAAATCAAGATTAACATTTATTTTGTTCCCATCATGAGTTTCCTCTACTATCTTTTCACCATATCGAAATATTTCTTGTATCAACTTTGCCAAATGTTTGATGTCTACTTTTAGATCATTCTTCATGTTTTCCATGTTGTCTTTCATGTTTTCATCGATATTAGCTTCCATGTCATCCATCTTAGCTTCCATGCCAACTTCCATGCCATCCATATTAGATTCCAAAGCATTCATCTTATCATCCATGGCTTTCTTCAAACCATCCATCTTAGTTTCCATGCCTTCCTTCAAAACTTCCATTTCATATTTTGTTGCTCTTTGCGATAGCGAAATATGGTGCACTTGCTCTTGTAATTTTGATATCTCTTGTTGCATTTCTTTGTCTTCATGATTAATAGTAGAGCCTTCTGAAGGCTTAATGGGTGTTGAGTTCTTATTAGGGGGGATTCTAGAACCCAATGTTGATATCTATTCTTGAATATTTCCTTGGAATAAATTCAAACTAATGTTTTCAAACAAGACTTATGTAATTCAAAAAAAATACACACATTTCTCTTGCTTTTGAGGAGCTCAATATTGAAATTGAATTATCTTTATGATTTTAGATCCTCAATATCTAAAATTGGGCCTTGTAGTAGCACTTTAAATCTTCTTTAAAATTCCATAGGTATGACCTGATTTGGATTCTTCAAGGAAAAGTTATGCCAAATCTCCCAGAATGACCTAATTATGGACCAGTTCAGTAGAGTGACCCTATACGACATGCCACATGTCATTGTTTCCTCCTTCGGCTCTGATATTGATACACCAAAAACTAGATTCCATGTACTTACGGCCTATGTTTACAGAATTTCAATCCAATGCTCACAGAGAGAGTTATGAATATTTTCTCACGGTCACCTCCTTGAGATGAAATTTGGGAGCCTGAAAAATACCTAACTTCCATAGACCCTATCTCTGTACATTTTTCAAATCAAGCTCTGAAATTTTTCCACGACATTCCTCATGATTGCGACTTCGCTCTGTAAGAATTTCAGCTTCAAAAACCTTGTAGCAAAAAGGTTATAGAGAAAATTCCATAATGACCTATTTAGTTTAATCTCAAGAGCCTGCAAAAATCCATAACATGCACAGATCATATCTCTGGAAATATTGCAAACCAAGATTTGAATTTTCTCTAGGACGTTCCTCACGATTTTGGCTTCACGCTGTAAAAATTTCAGCTTCTAATCCTTTGTAGAAAAAAGTTATAGTGAAAATTCCATGATGACTTGTTTCAAGTAAAAAAACCCTAGAATCCAAACCTCTGATACCAAATGTTATGAAACCAGCTCCAAAAATAGAATAAAAGAGAGATCAACGCCTTAGAAATCAACCACTTCGAGGGGGAAACCTCCAATAAATTACATAAATGAATAATTCTTGGATGATACAAATGATAAAATATCATTCTATATATAGGAGTCCATGGGGTCACAATATAATCCTGGCCGACCTAAAAATAATAATGTAAGGGCACAATAATAAACATATTGGGGTTACAGGAGTACAACAATAACAATCAGGGGGATACACTAACAAAAATAAGGGAGTACACTAGTAATATAGGGACCTAACAATGTACATGTGTCGTATCTCCCATAAACTCAAGGCAAAATTTAAGGCATGTCATTTCTATGTCATTTATCCCATAAATTTTAAGGCAAAATTTAAGGAAAACCGCGTACATGTAATTTATCCCATAAACTATAGGCAAGAAATACTTTAAGGCATGCTATTTCTAGATGCCATTTCTCCCAGAAACATTAAGGCAACCTTTAAGGTTAACCATTTACATGCCATTTCTCCCATAAACTCAAGGCTTTCTCCCAAAAACTCAAGGAAAACTTTAAGGCAAATAATATACATGTCATTTCTCCCATAAAATTTAAGGCATTTGCTAGTGCTTTGGGAACCATGTACATGTCATTTTTATGTAATGTCTCCATAAACTTTAAGGCATTTTCTAGTGTTTTGGGAACTATGTACATGTCATTTTTATGTAATTTCTCCATAAAATTTAAGGCATTTTCTAGTGTTTTGGGAACTATGTGCATGTCATTTCTATGTAATTTCTCCCATAAACTTTAAAGAAAACTTAAAGAAAAACCATGTACACATTGTTTCTCCCATAAACTTAAGGCAAAATTTAAGGCAAACCATGTACATGTCATTTCTCCCATAAAATTTAAGGCAAACCATGTACATGGCATTCTCCCATAAACTTTAATTTAATATATTTTTTAAACTTAAGGCAACTTAAAGGAAAACCATGTACATGTCATTCTCCAAAAAACTTTAATTTAATATATTTTTAATGAAAATGCTAGTGTTTTAAGGCAAACCATGTACATGCCTTTTTGCATTTGCAATAACATTTAAGTCATTTACAATAAATGTTCATTTAATATACTTTTAAGGAAAATGCTAGTATTTTTGGAAACCATGTACATGTCATTTCTCC